>JAEMHR010000093.1:0-107718 GCA_016490725.1 Amphichorda felina | reverse complement strand
GGGGGCTCACAATGAAGACGATGTACCAGCGCCAGCCAATGCCGTGCTTATCGTCGAGCGCAACAGAGGTGGTCTGGCCGATCATGGTGTTGAAGGCAAAGGACACCATGCAGGCAATCGACACGCCCTTGCTACGGGTCTTGGTGTCGAAGATCTCGGCCGGGATGATCCACGACAGCGGGCCACAGGTGGCGCTGAAGCAGAAGTTGTACAGCCAGGTCATGGCAATGAAGCCCCAGGCAGCACCGCCGCCACCGGGGGTGCCCGGCGGGTAGGTGGCGAGCAGGGCGGTTGCGATGATGAAGGTGACCATGTTGCCCAGGTTGCCGAGGATGAGCGGCCAGCGGCGGCCGGTGCGGTCGACGAAGAGGATGCAGAGGAACTGGGCGACGAGGGCGAGGACGCTTGAGATGGCCTGGTAGCGCAGCGTCTCGTCGCCGGCGATGCCAATCTTCTCGTAGATGGCGACCGAGTAGTACTGGATGGCGCTGACGCCCGTCATCTGGATGCTGGCCTGGATGGCGCAGGCGAGGAACAGGCGCCGGAAGGAGCTGCGGTCGGTGAAGAGCTCCATGTACGAGTGGGCGCCGTGCTCCTGCTCCAGGGCGATCGAGTCCTGGATCTGCTGGAACTCGGCGCACACCCAGGCGTCGTCCTCGTTGCCGTTGGAGTGCAGCTTGGCGAGCGTGGCAAGCCCCAGCTGCTCCTTGCCGTGCGCGATGAGCCATCGGGGCGACTCGGGGAAGAGGAGGATCAGCAGGCCGAGGATGGCGCCGGGGATGATCTGGATGCCCAGCGAGACCTGCCACTGGCGGGGGTCGCTGTCCTCGAAGCCGATGTAGGTTCCTGGGCGTGGTCAGCATCAGGTCGTCATGGTGTTTTCAGGGAGACGGCATACCATAGGAGACCCACGCTGCCACGAGAGAACCGATGCCGAGCATGAACTGCTGCAGTGCCGTAACGCGGCCACGGATGCTGGGGTGGCAGAGCTCAGCCTGGTACATGGGCACGACCATGGTGGTGAAGCCGACCCTGTTCGAATCAGCAAGGCTGCTTGTTATACGTCGTTGCGACATGGAAGTGCCTACCCAATACCGGCCAGGGCTCGTCCCGAATACAGGTAGTCGATGTTTCGCGCACCGGTCTGCAAGGCACCGCCCAGGCAGAAGATGACGGCCCCGATGAGGATAGCCAGCTTGCGGCCAAGTCGATCGCTCGTAGGACCAGCGAGGAATGCGCCTATGAAGGCTCCGCCCGTGAAGACGGACACGACGGCGCCGCTGTGATCCAAATGTCAGTTGAGGGTGTGTTTAGATGTTTAGACGGGGACTAAGACGGGTGCTCACGTCTCTTTGGAGTCATCGCCAAAGCGCTGCTTGAAATTGGGGGAAGCAATTGCCTCAGCAATGACACCCAGATCGTAACCGTAGAGCAAGGAGCCGATCGAGGCGAAGACGGAGACCAGGAACTGGTACCACTTGGGTGGGAGAGCCATGGCGGGCAGACTCGACTAACACCAGGCCAGAGTGGTGAACTGATGATGCTGCTTGGAGGCTCCACGGAAAGTCGGATCGGATAGACTTGCGAGAAAGACCCTTCACGCGTGCCTTGTTGACCGGTGGGCCTATTTGAATTAGTATATTGCTGGATCATCATGGTTCCTCGGTCACTGATGCTCCTTGCGGACCGGCTTGGCTGGTGCTGGACGGGGCAATTGAACCCCCGAAATCAGGGATTCTCCGCGCCATGCCAGGACACGCTGCGGGGGGCTTGGCAACGGAACATGCCTGGCAATACGGAGCCTCCAGTTATTGAATCCTGGATCCAGAGCCGAGAGCCTGGCCGCCGGGCATCATACAAGCGCCCCAATCATGGAGCCGCCCTCGCCGGTCCCCAAAAAGTGCACCACTCATGTTCGAGCCGCTGTCGGACTCGTCGATAGCCATCCGACTGGGTCGGCTATGAGGACAAAGCAGACGAAATGAAAGATATTCAGCCATTTGACCTTGTGGCTTTGTGACCCTGATCATCTCTGACCGACTTGTCAACAGTCAAGTCACTTGTACGTTGTGCTACCAGTATACCGGTGCCATCACCATGACCACCTTCACCAGGATCAGCGACGACGAGCGCCCCTCCATCTCCGTCGACCCCAGCCTGGTCATCTCCAAGATCGAGGATAATGTCTACGGCGGCTTCACCGAGTGCGCTGACCCCTCCCTCCCTCATCTCCATGGATCATAAACTCACACAACACTCTCCAGGCACATGGGGCGGTGCATCTACGGTGGACTGTACGACCCTGGGAACCCGCTGTCTGACAAGAACGGCTTCCGGCAAGATGTCGTCGAGGCCATGAAAGAGCTGAGGGTCCCCGTGGTGCGGTATCCCGGCGGCAACTTTTGCGCCACGTACCACTGGCTGGACGGCGTTGGGCCCAGGAAAGATAGGCCTGCGAGGTATGCATTCTTGATGCTGAGATGATGGATTTGGGTCCTGAGTCTAATGGTATGTTGCAGGCCTGAACTGGCGTGGATCGGGACCGAGACGAATGAGTTTGGCACCGATGAGTTCCTCCAGTGGTGTGAGATTGTCGGCACGGAGCCGTATCTCTGTCTCAACTTTGGCACTGGTATGTCGCTTATGGCCACAAGGTCATGAAAATTATGAATCAGTATGGAGGGCTGACTTGCATACAGGTACTCTTGATGAAGGTTTGCGGATCACCCCCCTGTTCCGAGGTCGACGTGAGTACTATTTGTCCTGACACCACTTACACAGCCCTTGGCTGGCTCGAATATTGCAACTCGAGCCGCAACACCTACTACGCCAATCTCCGCCGCAAGAATGGCCGCGAGGAGCCCTACAAAGTGCGTCTCCAATCATCTCCGGCATATTGTCTTGCATCACTGACACACCCAGGTCAAGTACTGGGCACTCGGCAACGAGGTCTGGGGCCCGTGGCAGGTCGAGCAAGCAACGAAGGAGGCCTATGCTCACAAGGCCTACCAGTGGGCCAAGGCCCTCAAGCTGCTCGACCCGTCCATCCAGCTCATTCTGTGCGGCGAGACGGGCTACAGCTCGTGGGACGCCTACGTGCTCAAGGAATGCGTGCGCTTCGACCTGCATGGCCTGGGCGGCAGCACGACGGCCAGCTTGATCGACATGCACAGCATCCACATATACACGGCCAGTGGGGACCACCTTGAGAATGTGACTGGTAGGTGGTGATCGACGCGGTGCTCTGGGCACATGTCCGTACTGATTGTCATGCAGCTCCGAGGTCGGCCGAGAGGGCCATCCAGATCACGGCCGGCCTCATCGATCTCGCGCGCATCGAGAACAATGTGCCCCCGTCAGTGCGCCGGCAGAAAATCTGCTTTGACGAGTGGAACGTCTGGGATCCTGCGCGCGCACCAGGCGACCAGGGCGCCGAGGAGAAGTATACCCTCCCATCATACACACCTCCCAGTCACCGCCATGTCTCCTAACGATGGCTCTAGGTACACCCTCTCCGATGCCCTTGCCGTCGGCGTCTGGCTCAACGTCTTTGTCCGCCAGTCGCAGCACGTGGGCATGGCCAACATTGCGCAGTCCGTCAACGTCATCTCGCCGCTCATGACGACCGCCGAGGGGCTCGTCAAGCAGACGACGTGGTGGCCGCTGCTCCTGTACAGCAGGTACATGCGCGGGTCGGCGGTGCATGTGGGTCTCCGGGCCGGCGAGTACCGGGGTGGCACGCACCCGGCCTGGATCCGGGGCGCCGTGGACACGCCGTGGCTGGATGTGAGCGCGGCGCTGGATGGTGATGGGTGGGTGAATCTAGCTGTGGTGAATATTCACGAGGGGAGGGACTTTGAGACGGAGATCAAGGCCGGCGTTGGGAGTGGTGGGGTCAAGGTGTTTACTGTGAGCGGGAGTAATGTTGGGGTGGTGAATACCCAGGAGAAACAGGAGGTGGGCATGAGGGAGAGTGAGTGGGATGGGAAGGGACTGTTTACCTTTCCAAGGCACTCTCTTACATTACTTCGATGGAAGGCCTGATGTTGCCGGTCATGGGGCTCTATGCTGATTGGGTGATCGGGTTCCGTTCATCGACAGTAAATGGACATATTGTAACTATGGGCCAAATAGAACCATCTCCAATAACAACTGGATGTATTCCACAGCAGATTTCTCCTGGCTCTTATTGTTCCATTTATTCACTGCCAACAGGCTCAATGACGTGCAAGTCGGAGTCCAGGGTAGCGTCATATTAGTGGGGAGACGGCCGGGGAGTTGGGCCTTCAAGGTTGAAGCCTACAATGGAATTGTATAAGTCGGGGAGCTCCTGATCTTCGCGCCTGATCCAAATCTATAAAGAGGACCCGTTTCATGATCCGCTCGGGATGGCGTGCAAGCGCTGGCCACGCTGGTAGGTTGGCTGGGATTGGTTAAGTGGTGATGGAAGGATGCCGTTGAGTGACAGGTACCCTTCCCCTGGGAACAGGTGGAGGGTACTTCCCTGAAGGCGTTCGTCCGACCACTTAAATACAGGTGCTAATCTATAAATGGCTAGCCATTTCGGCTGCTAGCGGGCTGGCGGGTACGTACCGTGCCGTAGACGCGCGCCTGCGCAAGGCAACCGGCCAATCAGCTGACGAATAGAGCCCCACCCCATCGACTTCCATCTGCCGTGTCCCCCGTCTCCCCCGTCTCCCCCGTCTTCCTGTGCCTCTCTTCCCTCCCAACAACCACTTTCTCGGTTTCCCTGCTGACAGCTGGCACAGCGTCTATTTCGACAGCACTGATCTGCGAGACATGCACATCTTCTGTTTTCGTCTGCATCTGTCTGCATCTCTGCGTTGATCCCATCTGCAGGTGCACATGCTCCTCTGGGTGGTGCCTGAGCCAATGTCGGCACTCCATCTCGCCCATCGCCATGCAATGCAATGCGCCTTGCCTTCCTTTACCTGTTCCGTGTTTCTTTATTTGCCCATAGACGCCGGCCAGAGATGCCGTACGCTGTATCTGCACCCGTACTCTATACTGCCTGCGTAATAGCGCATCCCCCATCATCCCCCATCATCCCCCATCTTTGGGACATGTTGGTCGGGCCAACCAGCCAGCCTCGGTCCCTGACTCCCTGATCGACCGCCGTGCCACGCCGATATACTAGCAGCCAACAGCCCAAGACGGGGGGGCGCGTATACACTTCCTCTGCCCCGTTTCCCCCGTCCGCCACTCTAGCCGCCCATGGGACCCTCTGTTTCTGTCCATATCTGTCCATTTCTGTCCATCATCCCCTTTTGGTAGCTCCCCCCACACACTCCGATCCCCCCCCGTAGGCGCCCTCGACCATCCTGTAGCCGCCCATCTCCGGGCGAGGGCCGGTCCGACCAATATCGTCGGCCCATTCTGGGGTCGCTCCGTCTTTGAGATACGCGGATCCCGTTTCATTCACACTACTTTCTAGACCTTGTGTTTCAGCCTGGCAATCGCCAACAGCAAGATTGGCCTTTGTCTCTCCTCCTCGGCGTCTCCCATGGTCGGCCATCTTTAAAGCAAGGCCAGGTCCTACTTTTGCGGCCTGCTTTTCTTCCCTCTCTAGATACCTTGCTATCGACCGAGGGCCACTTACAGAGACCTCCTTTTTCCCTTTTCTCCTTTTCCTTGGTTTTTCCTTGAGTCTCATTTCCTTGGTCTTTCCTATCTCGTCTGTCACCTGGATCTTCAACTGTCGTTCGTCACCAGTTTCGTTTCAGTATTTCCATATCCACCCTACGAGGACCACTTCAAGAGACCGCATCTGGCCGCTCTCCTGGCCTTTTTCCTTGCCTGCAATCTGCCCGTTGTTAATCTTACCTGCCCCTCGGCCGACTTGAAACTCGGAACCATCCGAGTGCCCTGGCGCTTGGTCAAACACACGTCTCATCTTTCTCTTCTTGATATATCATTTCCCTCTTCACACATCAAGCCATCACCATCATGACGAGACAGACGAGAGCAGGCAGCGGGGCTCATAACGCCTACCCCCAGCAGCTCGGTGTCTCCCTGGCCCCTTCGCCCATGTACCCCCAGCCACGCATGTCCATGCCCAGCAACGAATACTTCAACATGCCTTCATCATCAGCTTCCTCCTCCATGCAGCTGGCTCCCCAGCAACAGCACCAGCAACCACCACCGCCACCACAGCAGCAGCAGCAGCAGCCGCTGCCGCAAACATCCTTCGACACGTACCCGGCCGCCACCACGCCGACCGTCCACCTGCCCCAGTCCCACCGCCCCAGCTCCGGCGCCTGGACCGTCCACGACGACCAGCAGCTCATGCACGCCCGCGCCCAGGGCCTCAACTGGAACCAGATCAAGGAGAACTACTTCCCCTCCAAGACCCCCAACGCCTGCCGCAAGCGCCACGAGCGCCTGGCCGAGCGCCGCGACGCTGACGACTGGGACACGCGCAAGTTCCAGCGCCTGGCCAAGGAGTACATGGCCATGCGCAAGGAGATCTGGAGCGGGCTGGCCGCGCGGACCGGCGAGAAGTGGAACGTCGTCGAGCAAAAGGTATATATATAAGACCCCATCCTGCTGGCCTTTGCAAAAGCTGTGCTGTTCCGTGCTGACACCATCTCTCTCGCGCAGTGCATGTCCAACGGCATCAAGAACATCCAGAGCGCAGCCCGCGCCGCTTCGCGACACCAGAGCCAGAGTGCTGCTGGTGGTCCTCTCACAGGGTATGACGACGACAGCGGCATTTCCGGCATCGGCCTGACCCCTGGTGATGAACTAGACGCATCGTACAGTAGCCCCGACACGAGCTCCTCGGGCGGCGCCCACTCGGCCTCGTCCGCCGCCTCGGCCGGCTACGCGCACCACCACCACCACCACCAGCACCACCAGCACCCGCATCACCAACATCACCACCACCACCAGCAGCCCCAGCCAGGCCACCCCCAGCTCCAGTCGCATACGCACGCCCACCTCCAGGCCCTGGCCGCCGGTGGGGGCCCCGGCACGAGCCACTACCTCCACTCGTTCGGCCTGCCCAGCGGCGGCTACGGCGGCGCTCCCGCCCAGCACCACCGGTACTCGTCCAGCGTGAGCTCCACCGCCAGCGCCTACGCCAACGGCGGCGGCACGAGCGAGAGCAGCAGCCCCTACATGAACGGCCAGCGGCTGCCCAGCGTGGACATGGGCATCGGCTCCATCATCAACCGGCCAGGGGGCGGCGGCGGCGGCGGCGGGCTCTGAGGCGTCCCCCTTGGGAACTCCTTTCTTTCACGGTCAGCTGCCTTGTGGATTTATTTTCTTTCTTTACGCTCTTTTCTCTCTCTTATTTTTTGGTGGGGCTCTTTGTCGTTGGATGGTGATACCAGCTCGGGGGTTTTTGTTTTTGGATCTGTTTCGGCCACTACATGGGTATCTATCTACAGAAGAACTGTTTGGCGCTTGGGCGTTTGCGTTCAATGAAAGGGGGGGGAAATAGGGGATGAGGACTTCACCCCATAAGACTGACTTCACGCCTAGTACTACAGAGCGCAGCAAGGGGGTTAACCGATGAGGCAGGTTGGGTTCCAGGCCTCTGTCTCTTGACGATGCATAATGATACGCTATTTTTCTTCTTCTTCTCTCATATTCATGGGATCGGTCACTTGCTTGCTTGAAAGACAACTTCGGCAGCATGGAGGGTACTCTGTATACTAGTTAGTGCTAGATAGACGAGGAAAGAAATGGGCTTAACGACTGCAAGCTCCGGTTGTCTCAGTGGGGATCCCGTCTATTCAAAAGATGCATACATTCCTCCGATATCCTATCCCTCCATCTAGAGATACTTTACAACTGGTGCCAACTCCAGGCTTGACCTCCTGGCATGCCAGATTGGACAAGATTTTGATACAAATACACAGAGAGTACAGTCATAAGGAGACGTAAAGAGCACAGTGGTTCCTCCCCCCTCCCGATGTAACATGGATTATCACCGCTGCGGCGTGACCGCCGCCGTCTTCTCCGCGACCTCGCCGGCCGTCATGCTCGCCATCTCCTCTAGCTCCTCATCCTCCCACTCGCCATCGTCGCCCACCACGCTCCGCCAGGCACGCGTCCACATGCCCTTCTTGTGCAGCAGCGCCAGGATCATGACACCCGGCAGGTGCCAGACGCTGGCCCAGAAGAGACCGCGGGCGCTGCCCCCGTGGCCCTCCTTGCGCCAGAACAGCACCGCCTCCCGGATGAGCCACCCGTTGATGGGCAGGCTCGTCGCCGCGAAGCCCCAGGACGTGACGCCCGCCGCGCACAGGGCGAGGCACAGCGGCGGGAAGACGAGGCTGTACCGCAGGGCCACGCGGGCGTTGCGCGCCGGGTTGGTCCAGCAGAGCATGCGCAGCCCCGCGGCCTTGTACTCCTCGCGGATGCCCCAGCTGAGGGCCATGAAGTGGGGGAACTGCCAGGCGAAGAGCAGCCCGGCCATGAGCCACCCGCCGATGGAGGACCCGTCCGATGCGAGGAGCAGCTCGCGCCAGGAGCCGTCGCGCGTGGCGGCTTCGCCGGCGGCGGCGGCCCAGCCCATGAGTGGGGGGATGCCGCCGACCAGGGCGCCGATCCACGTGTTGAAGGCTGTGACGGCCTTGAGGGGCGTGTACACGCCCGCGTAGAGGACGATGTTGGCAAGACCCAGCCCGGAGACTGTGGGGTTCACGCCAAAGTATAGTGCGCCCACGCCAGCGGCGCCGGCGAGGAGGGCGAAGAAGACGGCACTGGGCTTCGAGATGAGCCGGCGCACGAGGGGCCGATTGCGCGTCCTCGACATTTGGGCATCGGTCGACGGCTCGTAGAGCATGTTGAGGGCGTTGGCGCTTGCGGAGCATAGGGCGGTGCCCGTGGTGAGAAAGAGGAGTGTAAGGGGGCTGAGGCTGGGCGTCTCGGTCATGCTGGGGGTCAGCATCTCGGGGACTGGATAGAGGGCGTAGGGAGCCATAGCCGTGAGGACCACGAGGACGGTGAGGCGTGGTTTAGAGAGGGAGAGCAAGGCGGAGAGGGTTCGGCGAAGAGAGCTCGACGGCTGGGCGGCGGCGTGAGAGGCAAGGATGGAGGAGGCGTCGGGGGGGAGTTCGGGTTCGGCGGCGGCGGCCGCTTGTTGTTTCCGGGCTTGCCTTCTGCGATGAGGGGGCAGTTCGGAAGCCAATTGGGGCGATGAGGGTAGTGTAGAGGCGGTAGCGCCTGTGGCCGTCGTCGCTGTGGAGGATGTCGAGGTTAGGCGGGATGGCGTGTCGCGGATGATGGAGTCGAGACACGTCGATCGGTCAAACAGTCGGTTGGAAAGAAAAAAGCTGCTGCCACACGCAGCTGCCGCAGCGCCCCGCGGGGCTTGGAAGCTCCCCGTGGCTGCCGACATGCATCGTCGCTGTGTTGGAAGCTGGAGTAGCCGTCGCACCTCAGCAGGGCGGGCGCTGAAGATTCGTGGAGGCCGCATTGTCGCCGGAATGAGAGTGCCAGGTCATGTACATGGCGACTCCGTATGGGTACGGCGGGAGGCTACTCCATGTCTTCTGGAGGACCAATGGTGCCTGGCAATGGGCGTTTTGCGTATCGACTGATGTTGGCGTCGTGGGACCATCACGCTCAAGATTTGGACGCTCTCGGAAGGGAGAGAGTCACGTGGCACTAGCGTGCCCCTCCAACACACACAGTCACACACTGCCCAGTGCCCACACGTACCTCGTAACGTTCAATCTTTTACTCAACTTGGTCGACAATTGATTCATATAAACCAAGCCCCATTGCTCTAGTGCATGCCAATTATCTGGCGACGTCCAAATTGTTTGATATTCTGCCCTAGAAACATGACGATATCCTTGCCCAGCACAGGCACCATGTGACCATGGTGTGGTTAAATGAGTGTACGCCCCTTGGGTAGGTACAATCGGGCACACGTAAAGTTGGTGTTGCGAGACTCGCGAATGGGTCCAAAGCACCTTAATCCATTCGGGGACCTGCTGCAAATATGGGTTTGTTTCGGCGCGAATGTATATTAAGAGTCTCCTAGAGTATGGTAGACCGCATTCCATGTCTTCTAGTGATACGCTCTGGCAGAATTCTACTCGTACAAAAATCCTGATAATTCCTGGGCCGATAGGTGCTACGGGCTGTACATAGCCCTTTTCCATGCCTTGGGGCTTCCAGAGGGAGTGTAGCCACGAGCAGATACCCACGGTCGCTTTTGAAGAGGGTGGTGAAATCGGGTTGGTGGCATTGACAGGCATTGTTGTTCTTGCTCGTGTTATTAGCAGGGCTACCAAACGCCTGGTTGAATTAGAAGCCAAATGAATCTGACGCAACGTTGGACTCAATCGTATACTTTTTATACGGTAGTAAATGCCTTACTGCTGGACCTCGTTGTTTGGGTTCGAGCTCTCCTGGGTTGCCAACATCGAGGCCGTGAGCGCTCACGAGTTCGACTTGCCCCAAATAACAGTTGCACTAATCTTAGACCCATCCTTGAATTGTGGGCCGCTAGTGGTTATGAGCGGCTCGCAAGCGGAGTGAGCTGACAAGGCGCTATAGTCAGATTCCTTTGCGTGGGTTGACTTGGCAAACGTTGCGAACGGTGAGGGGGAGTCTGTGGGAGAGCTGTGCTTTGCGAATAGGCCAGGGGATGATGAAGCTGGTTTCGCTTTCACGTTGTTTAAATTCTCCTTCAACGTGCCGTTGGGCAAAGGAAGAGGATCGACTGGGGGCGGCTTGGGGTCAGCATAGTTGGAAGCCTTTGCATTGGGCTTCAATCCGGAAGTCTTTGCATTGGGATTCAATTTGGAAGTCCTTCTGACAGAACTCATTTCTGGCTTTGGAACTGATGAGCGCACCGTATTCGGAGTATATGTAGGGGGGCTCCTGTCACCTAAAGATGTATGTAGAGTCAGAAACAGTTCCTACATGTGGTAGAACCGGAAAAACTTGCCGCTCACAGTGGACGTCCCGAGGGACGAGGGACATGAAGCCTCTTGCAATGATTGGAGAGCTAGACATAGATGTTAGGACAAGTACTCGGCTCACTTCGCCGGCATGGCCATCTTCGGTGTACCTTTTATGGCCCTCGGCTTATACAGCCGTAATTTGTCCAGGCTCTGAAGTAGGATTTCGATCTCCTTTAGGAGTTTTCCCCTTCGGAACTGAATTTCGTCCGACTCTCCTACCAGCTCTTCCAGACTCTCGTTGTCCAAGGCACCGATTTTTGTTGGGTTTAGGATCCCTGGAATTTCTCGGATGAGGCAGCTCTCGATGGCTAGGTTGATAACATTTTCGACAAATGTTTGTTGAGAATTCTGGGATGACTGGAGTTAGAAGGGAGGAAAAAACTGACGTTGGCCCCAAGTGATGTTTTACCTCATAGTAAGCGCGCATCATGTCCACGACCTTGGCAGTGCCAAACTCATCACCGTCGAACTCCTCCGCGTCCATGGCACACTTAGTGAACATGAGCCGAGTAGCCCGGAGATTGCCACCTTCGGCAAACATACGCGGATACTTTTCCTCCATTGAGTCGCAGAGGTGGTTTGTGAACCGTAGCTTCGATGACTTGTTCAGCTCGTCGTGTAAATCGTCGTCCAGGGGAAGCCCGTAGCCCTGAATGTACGGCTGTAGCAACTCTTGCAGCTTTTCTCTCAGCTGGATTTCTTTGAGACGGAAAAATGGATCTACGAATGTCTTGAGAATGTTCTCGGCCTCTCTATTGGTTATTGGGGATCCCATAATGTGCTCAAACAGCTCGTCGACGAAGGCCTTGGCGACGAGGGTGACACGGTCAATGTGGAACTGAGTGATTCGCTGCCACGGTGACGCTTGCCTCTCAAACAGCTTCATGGCAAGATCTCTATTGGGAGAGCTCAGAAATTCCAGGCCGCGGTTTCCGGGTGCTTGTTCCTCCAGTTCTGCATTTAGGTCATCCTCAGTGATGCTTGGAGGCTCTGGGAAATCGTATGGATGGTTGTCAAGAAACTCCTCCAAGTACTCGGGGAGATGAGGATTACTGTCAAAATTGGCATACCCAGGGCCAAGAACAATCTTCCGTTCACATCCCTTGGTTCTCATCACGTGGTCGAATACGCGGTTGAACTGGTGAAGTTGTGCCCTCAGTTTGCGATCTTCGTCCTCCAACCTTCCAAAGAAAGGGTCACTGTACCGTCCGTAGACGGCATCTCTCGACAGCCGCTGGAAATCTTCGGCAACGGCCAGAAGGAAGCATCTTATGTTTTCGGGTGTTGACTTTGGCTTTCCCAGTCGATCCAGCCCCTCTTGACTGGATGCCAGTTTCCTCTCGATGTCTTCGATGGCACTAGGTACGCTTGTTCGGAGGCGGGCATACAGAAGCTTGCTGAGCTTCTTGCGAACGCTGGCAACGCCCAAATAGTGCTTTGGAATGGCCGTCCAGGCTTCAGTCTGGAAGAAGCACTCTTCAATGTCGTCCCTGTCGTCTGAGCCCTGTTCTTTGTCTGCCTTGTTGCAGAGCATATGCCATTCGAGGTTCAATTTGTTCGCGACCAAGGTGCACTCATCTCCAAATCCGGGAGTGGCAATGTCCAGCTTGGTAACGACGCCGATGGTGCGATCCTGGTTTGGATCGAAACACTTGACTTTTTCGAGAGCGATATTGTTGACGAGGGAGGTGTTTGCTGCCACGACCACCAGGATGATGCTGTTGGTCTGGCGCATGTACCTTTCTGCCAACTTCTCGACCGTGGTTTTGTCCTGCAAGGCTGTGGTCTCAGTCTCTGCGTGGAAGAAACCAGGCAGATCGACTACGGTCAGAGGAAACAAGTCCGGACCCTCAATCTCGACGCGCAGGACATCTTCGGAGAAACCCTGACTAGGACTGCAGGCATTCATACACTCTTTGACCTCGGCAACAATCTCCAAGAGATTATCTCGCATGAACCCGGGTCTCTGGAAGGAATGCGGTGGCTTGGAGCTGTCTGCAAACGTGATGGTCACGTAGACACTGGGATGGTTTGCGCGACGGAGCACCAGCTCGGTGGCGAAACGTGTGCATTGGTCCTCCTTGACGGGGAAGCGGACGTGGGAGATGGCCTCGAGGACGGAAGATTTTCCCGACGACTTGTCACCGACGACAATGACCTTGGGGAGGTCGGAGAGCTGGCCAACGCCGTGGGGGCGTAGTTTGTCGGCGAGGTCGTAGATTGCCCGCGCCTCAGTCGTGTGCAACTGATTGAGCACGGCTAAGTCGAGGGAGACGGCCATGGCAAACTCGGTGGGCAGCTGTAAGCGTTGTTTATTGATGGAGAAAGGATTGATTGTGTAGAATCTCAGATGTGTGCAGACGACAGATGCCCTTTTAACGTCAGGTACAGGTATTCTTCCACCCGCAGTGCCTTCCCAGTCCCTCGTAAGTAGGTACTTCCGCAGTCGACTTCCACTTTTGGGCATGATGGAAGGTAAGGTACTAGGAAGGCTCTTGATTCTTTTGTGAGCGATGAAAATCTTTCAGGATGTCAGAAAGAATCTCAAGTCCCTTTAGAGACCCCGTCTACGCTTCTCAATCGTCTCTAGGAAAGGGCTTTGCCACGTCAGTAGCAACACCGCTAAATAGACTGGACGATGGCTCGCATGATCATTTAAGAACTTAGTAAATGAAAACCAGTACAACTTGGCAATGTCTAAGGCATGTGTTTTGGTAATTGCAATGTTCCATCAAACGGTGGCTGTCTCCATCGTTCACACGGACTTACAAAGCCCAACGCCACCAACACCATCCTCACGGGAGAGTCTTGGGAGCGTCTCAGTGTGAGTAGTCGTACATGTTCAATTTAGTATTAGTCTTTATGTTATATCCTAAAGACTCATAAACACTATACATATACCCATCAGCCTGTGCACACAAGATCTGCCCATGGACCACAACGCATTAATACCCTCACCACCACACTGCGCTGGTTTCAGTCTATATCCAACATTGTTAAATGCAAATAGCCAGAAGCTTTCCAAGAATCCGAGTATCATTGGCTCTTCAAGCGACCCCTTACTTGCGGAGGCTGATAGTCCTACGGCCCAGGGCCTTGCCGGCGTGGTCGAACGTGGTCAGCTGCATCGCGTCGCCCATGGGGATGGGCGAGATCTTGGAGATGTGCTTGCTGAGGGAGACGTCAGGCTTGGCGGCCTGGCTGGGGCGCTTCCGAGCGGACGAGCTGGTCTCGACGGGGGCGCTGTTCTCCAGGCGCTCGGTGCACTCGCCGTCGGGGACGATGACATCGCCAATGTTGTCGATGATGGCGTGGAACTGGTGGGAGATGGCCTCCCAGCTGGGCTGGATCTCGCTGACGCCTCCCTCGACGGTGGTGTCGTAGAGGGCAATGACGGTCTGCTGGGCAAAGTTCTCACCCTGGTTGGTCTGGCCGTACGAGTCGGTGACGGCCGAGTCGGCGTTGTAGGCGTCCAGCCAGGTCTGGCTGGGGGAGAAGGGCTCGGAGAAGGCGTGGCCGTCGAGACTGTGGGCCGTCTCGTGGACGTAGACGGTGATGGGCAGGTCGCCGTTCATCTGGATATTGTCGCCGTTGCTGCCGGCCGACTTCTCGCCAGGGAGGAAGACCATGTGGCGAACGTAGCCGCGCATGCGGACGGGCAGCTTGCCCCAGAGCTCGGCAATCTCGTCCTCGTCCTGGTCAGAGTCCTGGTGGCGGCAGAAGACCCAGGGGTCATTGGGGCAGTCGGAGTAGGTAATCTCGAAGGTGATGATGTCCTCGGCAGAGAACCCGGCGCCCTCGACGATGGACTTGCAGTCCTGTGGGATCCAGCCCTCGTCCCATGATGACCACTCAAAATCGGGGGTCTCCAAGTAATCCAGGAGGCCCTCATCTAGGGCGCCCTCGGGGAATTGGGGGTCAATGACGGGCTTGTCGAGCTGGGCTGAGGCCAGAGAAGCTAGGGAGGCGACCGAAGCCGCAGACAGGACATTAGTGGAGCGCATGGTCGCGGGTTAGAATGAGAAAAAATTGATATGTTGTAAGAGGTGTCTTCGAATGAATGCACAACGTAGTTGATGCTACTACTAGTATGTAGAACTTACACGGAGGAGGGAGGATACAGGCTCCTCTTATAGCTGGTTGATCACTGCGAGGCTGGCTGCTACTTACAAGTTGCGAGTATTAGTCGAAGCATGAGATGCTATCATGGGATTTGCATCCTCCGCGTTTTCAGGGATCCCGGTCTGTTCAGGGCTGATAGATTTGCTGAGCCGTGGATGCCATGCACATGTTAGGTATGGATGAGCTTCCTTCGGGTGTCGTGTAAGTGGCTGTCCGGGATTCCAGGGTCCAGTTTGAGCATATGTGGAAGGTCGCATTGAATAGAACGCTGGGGAGCAATTCCCCCAAGCCCCCCCAATGCCGTTGAATCTTAAATAGTATGTTTTAGAAATGCACGATACCATCATTACTTCTTTGGGACACCCTTTGGTTCTTGCACGGCCGATTGGTGCGTTCTGCAAAACCTCAAAGCAGACGCCCCACAGGAACAGGGGCCTTGACGGCGATTGTAGGCTACGAACACACGAGACTACGGGGTATCCGTGCTAGTCTAGCCAGACGCAGAAATTTAGGGTGGTATGAAGGAGAATAAGGCTCGAAGGATAGGGAATACATCGGGCAAGTGACAAGGGGGGATCTCTGTGTGACTAAAGGCTACGGGGGCGCCGCTATGAGTACAAGTAGTTGTCGACGTCGCTGGCTATATGTAGAGGTTATATATAAATTTTCAAAGGATTAAGCAGCGTATGAAAGCGTAATAAATGGCATATAGAAGCTGTCAGGGCCAGTGCTGGCCTTTCAGTTGGGCGGCAGATCGACAGATGGATGGATCCAGAAGCGGCAGTTCTATGCATGGTAAGACGGAGGGAGCTCGGTCGGTATGGCTGATGCGCAGCAAGTAAGGCTGGGTGTTTTGCCCTTTGCAATAAGGCTAATGTGCTGACTGTGTTGTGTATCGATCGTGAGTGTATCTGGCGCAGAAGATGAGGAGGATGCCCTGGGCCCCTGGCTACCGAACGCCCAGGGTGGATGCCGCACATGTTATTGATTGGGTGAAAGTGGACCGATGGGAGTGAAATCTAGGATAAAGTAACTCGTATTCATGTTATTAAAATGACCTGCGAGTACTTCGTCGCACCCGTAGGATTCACGTAGCAGCAGGGATCAGGAGGTGTGTCCACTTTTCTGTTATTGGTATTAAGGTGGCTACTCTGTACATGTTCTTACATATAGATAGGTACTAGTAATTAGTATACCAGTACGTAGAGACTAGGAACATAGTTTTTGCTCTAGCCGTAAAGCTTACGTGGCGCATATGCAATCGGCGGAGACTCTGATTGAAATGCCTACTGTCTGTCTCTATCTGACAGGTTGGCCAACCTTGCAGCCAGGATCACAGCGCAGAACGGTCTCAGTGCGCGCAACACGATTAATCTCAAGTAGATAGGAATTTACACAAACGAGGCTGTTGAGCCCATTTATTGAATACAATTTAGTATACACGTGGCAAAAGCCAACCCCATGAGATGCTCTGAATTGGTACGTGTATTCTGCCTCCCCCAAGTCCACATTGTCCACATCGCGTGACCCAGAAGTCTTTGGGACTTTGAGTTATTTGCTGACTGTAGCCAGTGAAGTAAAAAGTTCGCACATAATCTCCAACACGGGGAAGAATATATCCTCGAATTACCGATGCGAAATGCAGCAACCGTTGGAGCTGCCATGGGCATCGTGAAAGATAGCGTGTAGAGATAGACAATATTCATATCTATCCAAGAAGAACCCCTTTACGGGCTGAGTCATGCAAGATTGTTCTAATCAGACAAGCAGATGGCTCACATGCTGTATGTTTTCTACGGAATGGTCTATTCCAACCCAGCATTCTCCTGTTACAGGCCTTGGCGACTCCCGAGGAAGTAGCATGACCACAACTGTGACTGATTCCTATTCATTTCTCCGTCTATTTGTAACTAACAAATTTTGGGAGGTGTTTCTGGAGTGGTATTAACTCTAATAGTTTAGATTTCCGGATGGTAGCTCCTCTAGCAGAAAGAAAGCTAACGATGGTCAGCATTCAAATGCCAATAGAGTGCTGACACTATGAAGCTAGGTATCTATCTATAGGACGCTTGTAAATAAGTATATATGCCATTTCCTTCGAATTTCCAGGAACTATCCCCGAACTTGCACATATGTCGCCGCCGACTTGATATTCAAATAACTGGGCTGTCATTGATACTGCATTCGAATAATCGGCACCTCCTGGGATTTTCATTCTACTCTCGTTTCGAGCATCTGTCTCTTGGTGCCAAGACGAACTGCTGCCACCAGATAAGGCTGACAGGAGGAATGAGGCGCAGGCATGCCACGTCAAGGTCCTGACCATGCAAATATCCAATAGAATCTCGGCCAAAATGCAGGCAGAGTGGCCATCTTCAGCTGGGCGGACCCCGCGCCATTTCGTCGGCATACTCTCTTGATATTCGTTCGTTAGGTGCCATTATCCGCAAACACACCAAATCTGCGCCAGAGCGCACAGGTCGGGGTGTGGATAAGAGCCACTGGCATCTAGGCGACGTTGCTTCCGTGTTTCAGCCACTGCTATCGATAGGGAGTTGCAATGTCGGGCTTTGAGGTCGTCGGCGTCGTGGCTGCGTCTGGTCAGTTCATCGAGCAAGGATTCAAAGTTATCAAACTAGCCAACGCAATCCTGGACCGAGCTCAAAATGCCCCCGACGAGATTCGCAGATGCCGGGATCAACTGGAGGCACTCAATAACCTGGCGGAAAAGATCAAAACAAGCCCACATCTATCAAATGAGAAGGACATAATCGGGGTTCTGGAGCGCTGTGGCAAGTACGAAGCAGACTTGGAGGCGATCCTCCTGCGGTTGGACTTTGACCGCGATGACCCATTTGGAAAGCGAGCGTGGAGGGCGATAAAAGGGATTGGGAAGGAGGATGCAGTTTCTGAGCTGCTAGGCCAGTTGGAGAGGGAAAAGTCGACCCTCACTAGCCTCATGCTCTTCACCAGCGATGAGGCAACACAAGCCAAGCTATTTTCGATCGATAGCCATATTGGAGCATTCAGTGCGCAGAGGACAGGGACTGGTCTATCGATGATGGATCAGTGCATGCGCAGCCTGTTTCTCACAGACCCTGCCGTCCACCGGAGCCATCTTCTTACCATGAAGGGTGAAGTGGTACCCGGAACATGTGAGTGGATCGAGAGCAGAGACGCCTACAAGGACCTGTTAGATTCAGGGCAAAGAAATCTCCTCTGGATATCTGGGGGGCCGGGCAAAGGCAAAACTATGCTCTCAATTCACCTCACCAAGGCGCTAGAAGGTCTTGAGTTGCCAGAAGACAGCTCGAACAGAAAAATAGTCACATATTTCTTCTGCGACAACAAGGACACCAAGCGAAACAACGCAACTGCCATCATCCGTGGCCTTCTGTTCCTCCTTCTCCGCCAAGGGGCGGGGATGGAACCTCTCCTTGAGGAATGGAAGGTGCAAGGCAACGACATCTTCTCCGAGAGCAACTTTGAGGGACTTTGGGCAATATTTGCAAGAACACTGCAGGGTTACCAAAAGCCTATCATTCTCCTCATCGACGGATTTGATGAATGTGAACCAGGATCCATGGAGCCTTTGCTCAAAAAGCTGGGAGACTTCTTCTCCACCACCAGACCGAGCACTGCCAAGGCCATAATCGTCAGCAGAGAGTACCCTGACTCACTATCTTCCATCCTCCATGGTTTTCCGCGAATCCGCCTCGACCCAGACTCCAAGGAAGAGGTGGATACCGGAATCAAGGTCTACATATCGGCCAGAGTGGGCAAGCTGGCCGCCGATCCCAGCAAGAGTCTCTCCTCTGAGCTTCAAACCCACATCACAGAGACTATAACAGAAAGAGCACAGGGGACATACCTATGGGCCAGTTTTGTTCTCGAAGAACTGAGAAAAACTAAGCCGAGTGAAATGGAAAGTCGCCTCGAGGAGTTTCCCAGCGGTCTGGATGGTATATACGAGAGGATGCTCCTGCAAATACCACAGCGCCACCGAAAGGACGCCCGCGAGCTGTTGCGCTGGGTTGTATTTGCCCGAGAGCCTTTGAGCATTCCAAGTCTCGTCAGAGCACTGGATATCAAGGACAGGAAGCTTGTACCTGCGAGACAGATCCTCGAGGACCTCATCGGCTACTGTGGCCATATGCTATCAGTTGATCGTAGCCGGGTGGAGCTTGTGCATCAGAGCGCAAGAGACTTTCTGTCGCAACGCGGGAGCACGGATTACTTCGCCAGATTTGATCCAGAAGAGTGCCACTATCTCTTGGCTGACAGGTGTCTGTCTTGTCTCAAGGACCTGGCTGCCTCGGAGTCCGCCGCCATTGATGAAATCAAAAAAGTGGCTTTCGATCGTGTCGATATGAATCATCCTTTTAAAACATGGAATGTCAGCAAAAAGTCACGAGATGTACTGTACGACTTCGGCCTCTCCTCATATGCTGCCTGGCATTGGTCTGGTCACTGTCAATCTTCGAATCGAAGAATGAAGAAGCTGATGGAAGACCACCAGCCGTTCTTTGCTCCCAGGTCATCAGTCAGGGATTCTTGGCTGATGTTGACTGAATTTTTCGGTGCCGCGTTCGAGCATCGGGGCTATCCTGACTTGCTTCTTCCCCAGGGAAGCACGGCACTTCAAGTCGCAGCGGTTTTGGGCCTCACGCCATGGGCCAAGTTGGCGCTTAAACAAGGCCCCGGGCGGATGCATAGATGGAGGTTGAGCGCACGATCTGAGCAGCTGGATTCTCCTGGAAAGACACCGCTGCGACTGGCTATTGAACATGGACATGAGGAGGTTACCGAGCTGCTTATCAACCGCAAGGCGCTTTCAAAGCTCACAGAAGAAAATTGGAACCCTTTGGAATTCTCCCTCAGGCGGGCAAACTCAGCCAACTCCATGACTGAGCTACTGTTGAGGTGGAGGGCTGACCCCAACATGGAGTTCAGCGATGGATACACACCTCTTCATTGGGCGATCAGAAAACACTTTGTGGCTACCATGGAATTACTGCTGGAGTATGATGCAGACCCCAACGTAATGCGGCGGCGAGGAGACGATATGGTACCCTGCACGCCACTTCACGAAGCCATTGATTCCACATTGACGCCTCTCAACACTGGGTTGTCGAAAGCGGTGAAGATGGTATCGATCCTTCTGAGCCACGGGGCGAACCCCAATCTACCAGACGGCTTCGGGCGATGTCCTCTCCATATGGCGACATTGGCAGACGAAGCGGCAATAGTAGATTTGCTACTGAAGTCAAAGGCAGATGCGAGTGCCAAGGACAATGACCAAATGACGCCACTCGCTCACGCTGCAAGAAACGGGCGCCATAGGATATTCATGAGGCTTCTGGAAGCACAGGGAACGGCCCCTGAGCTGGCCTCCCAGAACGCACGGACAGGCGAGACATTTACCCACTACGCGGTGAAGGGCGGGAGCGAAATGATCCTTGGGGAGGTCTTATCCCGGGGCGCACCACGCGATGTCGCCAACAGGGAGGGGGATTTGCCAATCCACGAGGCCGCACGGTGGTGGAATCTGGACTGCGTCCGTACGCTCGTGGACACCTACGGCGCCAACCCCAACGCCAAGGGAAGCTTGGGTCGAACACCGCTCCACATGAGCCTGAGCAGGCCGTTCGGCAGCGATGGCGATGGGCTTACCGCGCTCAGTCTCATGACCATCGCCAAGGACCTGAACGCGCCAGACGCTCTGGGGAATACACCACTGCACTACGCAGCAGTAAACGCCCGGGCTGTACACATCAGAGCCTTGCTCGCCACCAAAGCGGTGGAGCCCGACGCGAGGAATCACGAGGGCCTGACACCGCTTCTCTATTTCGCCAAGGAATGGTCCGGGGTGACGCCTGTGTCGACGATTGTCGCGCTCCTGTCGTCGAACCGCGTGGACGCGCGCGCCAAGAATGACGAGGGCCTCACAGCACTTGGGATTGCTGTCACGAGGGACGAGTACTTTGCCGACGCGGACGTCAAGCTCATCGAGCGGCTTCTCGAATCGGGGAAGTTTGATGCTAATGAGCCCGATTCGAAGGGGCGCACGGCGTTGGATCTGGTGATGGGGAGGTTGCATGTGGTGCCTGAACATGGGCTCCGGATAACCTCCCTGCTCAAGACGGTGGTGGTGCCGCAATTGTTGCTCAAGCACGGAGCCATTGTACCGGAGAAGATGAAAGAGACACAGGATGAAGGTAGGCAAGGTGATGGCCAGGGGTAAATCAACAGGCAAACGTCATAAATGTTTCTATAAATATTGATCAACTGGTCATGGTAAGTCACTACGTGGGGACTGGGTTGGTGAATACGGTGGGATATTCCGCCTTCGGGGCCTTCAAATATACTTGATATTCGGCTCGGAGTCTATTTAAAGATGAAGCATCCTTTTCAACGTCGTCATGATTCCTATGGGCAGGAGGCCGGGTTCCCTCGGGCCATAGCACTTCGTACTTTGTACCGGTAGCCAACACGGTGAGCAAGTTTGCGACATGGTCATACGAAGCCGCGGGTAACCATGCGGGGGTTGAATTGGAGCAATTTTAGGGGTCCATCGAGAGGCGAGACAGCGACGGAGTGGGTGGTATTACTATCATATCAGGCATGCCATTGCCCGGATGTAAATGCACACATGTACGGATGTACGGACATATCCGTACTATCTCGTACCTACGTAGGTATGTATCCGTAGGTACGTACCTGTAGCCATCGCGATGACATGCTGAAGAAAGTGTGGGGTGGCGTCTGGGACCTGATTTACTGGCTGATTAGCTGCGTCCCGATTGGGAAATGTCTCGGGCTCTCGGCAGGGGCTGCATCAGCCGAATTGACTCTGATCCAAGCTGCGCAACGGTCACAAAAAGCTTGTTCACCTGGTAATTATAGCCTTGGGGCCACGGCCACCAGGTCGAGGCCCTAGGTCGGCGTCCCCCTCCCCAGATCAAGACCCCCCAGACCCGAGAAACCCCAGATAATGGTTACCGAGAATGCCCAGCCTCCCTCGGCCAGCAAAACCGCGCGTGGAGGCGCATGTGGAGGGAACGCGCGGACATGCGGCCTCACCGCAGGTTTTTGGTTACGTGACAAATACCGGCTGGAGGTCAGGTCATACGACCAAGCACCAAGCGAACTGGCCTGGCACTGCAGGTCTCGCAACACCCTGCAACATGCTGCAACAGCCTGCAACAGTCTGCAACACGAAGCGCCAGTATGGGGACGGATAGGCACGGATAGGCCAGGAGCAGGGAGGGGGGGCCAATGGCGTGGCCACAGCAGCGAAGCCATGATGGGCATCAAATGGCAGCACGGACTCACTCAACAGTTGAACTGAGAGACTGGCAGACTGACTGTGTGACAGAGTCAGAGACCCGGTAATCCAGTCATTGTTGATCCAAGGGCGGCTGCCGATCCGGGGCGGCGCCTCGGGAATGACTCGGGCACTGAGGCCTTACTAGTACTCAACCGAGCCACTTTGGAGAAATTCAACACTCGACCCCAGGCCGTTTTGTTTCACTGGCCTGCATGAGGCCTGCAACCGCCAAAACCTTGATCAATTCTCCTCACCTAACGTCAACCTTCACCCCCCATAAGAGCAGTACCTCACAGCCGCCGTCATCCTGGGTGCTGATCACTGCGAGTGCCTGGACTGGAGCCCTCCTCTGCTGGTTTGAGGTTGAGCGTTGCCTGCCCGCCCATACAGCCAGTGGCTGACGCCATCTCATCCGCCCTCAACCGTCCTCAACCGTCCTCGCCCACCGCAGTGCCAGCAGTGCCAGCAGTGCCAGCAGTGCCAAACAGGGCCGCGGTGGCCAGCACAGCCTCGATCCGATGCAGCACTCATCGGTCCCTGAAGAAACCCCCAATCCCGACTCAGCCTCTCGCGCCGCGCCGCCACCACCGTACAATGGCGCTGCAGCGCAGACAGAGTCGCCCACCAGCACTCATACTCCCACAGGCACAGGCACAGGCACAGCAACGCCCAGCGACTCGCCCACCCCCACAGACACCGAGGCGGGCGTTGCTGTGAAGCGCGAGAGAAACCGCGTGCGCTTCAACAGCAATGCCGCCACGATGCAGCCGCCGACACTTCCTCGTCCCCTGGATCCGTCCTTCTCCTCCTCGTCCTCCTCCCACTCCTCCGCCAGGGCTCATGAGCCCAACTCCACCACCCCAGGATCAGCAGCCCCAGCACGGCCTGCCAATCTCGCCATCCCGCGTCCGCGTCCCTCTGTCCTCCGTTCCACCTCAGACACCTCAATTCCCAGGACGGGCGACTTTGATCCACATCCCCAATCGGAAAAGGCCCTCTCTGCCGTCGCTGCGCACGAGCGCGCCCGGCAGATTGCCGACAACCTGCGCCGCGAGAGGAGGAATGCCTCCTCCGACTCGCGGGTCTCAGACGACTCCCACGCCTCAGGGACCCCCAGCGAGGGCCTCCTCCTGCACGGCCATGACGACATCCCGCTAGAGGACATGGGCCGGGGGAGGGGGATCAGTCGCCATGACCACGAGTCCACGGGGATCCTCGTGAACAACCACCACCACAGCCAGGGCCAGGAAGACGCCGCTGAGCAGTCCAGGACGAGCCTGCGTGCCCAGGCCTACAAGCTCGTGCAGTCCCACAGCTCCCGGTACAGGAAGGACAAGAAGACCCGAGAAGCCGGTAATGACACGCCCGAGAACCAGCCCCAGACACCCGAGACGCACGTCGTCCCCCGAGAGGTCAACGACGGATCGTGGGACGGCGTCTACAACGTGCCCGCCCCCGACCACTACCGCAAGAGCGTCCTCTCCCAGCTCCTCACCCTCTACCGCCCGGGGCCGGAGCTCCCCGTCAGCCACAGCCGCCAGTCCAGCGCGTCCATGGCCGCCAGCCGCCACGACGAGGAGGCCGCCGTCGGTGGCCAGAGCCGCGGCAGCGCCAGCAACGCCGGCTCCGAGTCCGCCACCCCGCGCCGCAAGTGGTACGACCAGAACCGCTCCCAGGACACCCTGGCCAACCTCATCGAGGCCTCCGCGCGCCTGGCCAACCCCAACCTGCCCCCGCCCTCCGAGGCCGGCAGCAGCGGAGGCCACCACGGCCGCAAGTGGACCAGCCCCATGCTGGGCGGCCAGCACAAGCACGGCCGCAGCCCCAGCAGGAACCGCCTCAGCGCCATGATCCAGAAGGAGGAGGCCCGCATCACGGTGCACATCGCCGAGACGCTGTTCCGCCAGCAGTACATCATCAAGCTGTGCCGCGCGCTGATGCTGTACGGCGCGCCCACGCACCGCCTCGAGGAGTTCCTGAGCACGTCGGCGCGCGTCCTGGGCATCGAGGGCCAGTTCCTGTACCTGCCGGGCTGCATGGTCATCTCCTTCGACGACCGCTCCACGCACACGACCGAGATGCGCATCGTGCGCAGCGCCCAGGGCATCGACCTGGGCAAGCTCAAGGACGTGCACCACGTCTACAAGGAGGTCATGCACGACGTCATCGGCGTCGAGGAGGGCACCGAGCGCCTCGACCGCATGATGGAGTCGCCCGACAAGTTCAACCCCTGGCTGCGCGTCCTCATCTTCGGCCTGACGAGCGCGGCCAGCGCGCCCTTCTCCTTCAAGGCCCGCCTCATCGACCTGCCGCTGTCCTTCTGCTTCGGCTGCCTGGTGGGGTTCCTGCAGCTCATCGTGTCGCCCAAGTCGAAGCTCTACAGCAATGTCTTCGAGGTCAGCGCCGTGGTTTTTGTGAGCTTCCTGGCGAGGGCGTTTGGCAGCATCGCGGGAGGGAGCCTGTTCTGCTTCTCCGCGATTGCCCAGGGCGGCATCGTCATGCTGCTACCTGGCTATCTCGTCTGTAAGTAACACCCGTCGCCGCCCCTCTCCGACCTACCTGGTATCATGTACACAGACAGGTGCAAACTAACACGGCGACCCCAGTGTGCTCATCTCTGGAACTCCAGTCCCGGGCCATCGTCCCCGGATCCATCCGCATCGTCTACGCCATCATCTACTCGCTCCTCCTCGGCTTCGGCATCACCGTCGGCGCCTCCCTGTACGGGCTCTTCGACAGCGACGCCATCTCGGAGACGACGTGCAGGGACCCGATGGACGCGCACGTGGCGTTCGCGTTCGTGCCGCCCTTTGTGCTGTGCATCTGCATGCTCTACCAGGCCAAGTGGCGGCAGATGCCCGTCATGATCCTCATCGCGTTCGCGGGCTACATTGTCAACTTCTTCAGCGGCCGCAAGTTCGCCGCCAGCCCGCAGGTCGCCAGCACGCTGGGCGCCGTCGCCGTGGGGCTGCTGGCCAACCTGTACTCGCGGCTGCGCCACGGCGTCGCGGCGGCGACGCTCATCCCGGCCATCTTCACGCAGGTCCCCGGAGGGCTAGCGTCGACGGGCGGCCTGCTAAGCGGCATCAGCACGGCCAACATGCTCAACGGGGCCAACTCGACCGACACGACGGCGGACCAGGGCGAGATCAACACCGTCGTCTTCAACGTGGCGGCGTCCATGATCCAGATCGCCATTGGCATCGCCGTCGGGCTGTTCATCAGCGCGCTCGCCATCTACCCGCTCGGGAAGCGCCGCAGCGGGTTGTTCAGCTTTTAGGATGAACCAGCGAGGAATTGATCTTTTCAGTGGGAGGAAAAAAAAAAGGACCACTGCGGTACTAATTATAGAGTATCATACGAGTACATATACTACCTACGTAGTAGTATTAATGATGAGCATTATCAGATTGTCTCATCTCGTGGGGTTATGGTCAACCACGAGTGGCAGTTCAAAAAACTTCCAATGTCTACTCTCCCTTGAACAGCGCCATGTGTTGAAATTTGCGAAAATAAGACGTCGTCAAGATATTAACTACCACCAGCTACACTCGTCCTAGCATGTCTCAGCCCCCTCGCACCTTGGCGAGCCCAAGGCCAATGATGTGTGCAGCCACACAGCTGGGACGCCGTTCAGCCCATGCCAGAGACGTGTCTCACCCTTTTGCATGCCGCATATTCCCTCGTGGTGCTAAGCTTCGTGGCTGGCTGGCTGGCCGAACTTGGAACCGCCATTGGCCTGGAATAGTTGATTTGGCGAGTCTCGCTGTCTCACATAGATCTTTTTTCGCACGACGCTTCTTCGCTAGCCTAGACTTCTTGAGTGATGACTAGGTGGGGGATCACAGCGACAAATTGGCGGGGCAAAATAATGGGTTTGGTCGTGTTTGTTGGGAACTGGGGACCCAGTCGTGTCCGGTCTCACTCCGACACGCAACGACAGCCACAAAACTCGCCTTGGCTTCTTTACGCACGGGATTGAATGCATTTATTTGCGATGAGTATCTATCCATCGGTACCGGATTCTGGGGAAACAACGGCCCCGAGCACGTCAAGTCTCCTGGATGCCCTTCGCAGGTCCACGCAGGTCGACTGCGACACACTCGATGCCGATGGTATGGTAGATGAGAATGCGATTGGCCGTCCAGGCTTCAGATGGCTAATCTAAGGTGCCTTGTAGTGGCCAAGGAGCTAGGTCCCTTTGTGGACTGTACTTCAAATCAGGTCAGTCATGCTCCAGCAGCGCCGCCGGCGAATCGACATTAAGCCAAGCATACCAGGCCATCGCCTACTTCGAGCTCTCGCGACAGGGCGAAGGGCAATCCGATCTTCACCACGGTCTCCTGATCAAAAATGCGATTCAAGACGCCAGAAATGAGCTCAAAGGTATTCAGGGCGATGCCACCGAGGGGGAGTTTGTGGTTGAGATCATGGCGAGTCTGGCCTCCATCCGCCTCTCACATCGCGGTTGATTTTAATGGCATTTTAGATGGTCAAGCTGCAGCTACTCGCAGTCCAACACCTGACTGGATATGTTCACGTCCAGACCAACCCCAAGTTCTCGTATTCCAAGGCCCGCACAGTGGCTAATGCAGAGAGTTGGTCGCAAAATTCATCCATCCATCGTATCCAGCGTCTAACCATGTTCAAGGAATCGTCGCCATCTTCCAGCGTCTATCTCCCGACCTTGAAACCAAACGCATATGCATCAAGATCCCAGCCACGTGGGAAGACCTCCAGGCCTGCCAGCGGCTCAAGGAAAAGGGCATCGCAACCCTCGCCACGACCCTGTTCTGCATGGAGCAGGCCGTCCTGGCCGCCCACGTCAACTGCACCTACATTGCGCCGTACGTCAACGAGCTCAGGGTCCACTTCGACAAGGACTACGTCGACGAGCACAAGGCCTTTGACCTGTGCCGCGAGGCCCAGGCGTACTTCCTCGCCCATGGCCACCGCACCCAGGTCCTCGCCGCGTCACTGACCTCGGTCGACGAGGTGATGCGCCTCGCTGGCATCCAGCACGTGACCGTCGCGCCAGGCCTGCTGCGCCAGCTGGCCACCCGGGAGGAGTCCTCTTGGGAAGGCGAGGAGGTTGGGGCCTATTTTGCGCAGGGCCCGTCGCAGAGGAGCTGGGAGGCACGGGACTATGGCGCCCTGGTGGGCGATGAGGCCATGTGGCGGCTTGCCTTTGCGAGGAGTGGCTTTGGCGCCAGCGAGGGTAAGATTGTGCAGGCCGTCAACTATTTTTGTGATTTCCAGGAAAAGATGGAGGAGCTAGCCAGGGGGCACTCTGAGTGATTCAAGAGTCTGAATACCATTGTCACTCTGCCATGTCCAAATTTGGAGTCTCATCCCTTGACCAGCCACACTGACCACCACCACCATGTTCGATGGCGCAAGGGCGGATAGACACATTACCCCGTTTCTCTTTGTCGGTATCCACGAAACTGTACTTCATACAAGTGGGTGGCATACAATCCCAAAATAGTCCACGCGAGGAAACAAAGAGGATCTACATCTTGGTGGTGCCATGAAGGGCCCCAGCTCGAACTGTGTGTGCGCCACCCAACATTGATGCTTTTTACGTTGACTCATTTGATCCGAGAGCTCCCAACGCCCAAATATCTGTCAACTTTATGTTCTTTGATTCTCTCTTCTTCTCTTTGCATTTTTCTTATCGTCCTTGCCTTCCGTCATTCTTCTTCCATGACAACGACTCGAATATTCACACCCCTCGGTGCATCTCTGCCAAAGTACTGGTTTTCAGGAGGCAGCCTCACCGAAAGCTCCTAAATACCAAAGCTGCGTGTAAATCACATGGCGGATGCATTGAAACATGCCGAGGCGCTTGCCAAAGCCATGTCTTCTGATGAAGAAGGAATGCAAGCCCTGCCTAGGGACACGAGGGCGCAACTTGACAAGCGGCGTCTAAGCCAACAGTCACACTTGGTCAAGCCCTTGGGTTTTCTTGAAGCCCATAACCACCGCAAAGGGGCTAAAGATGTTATTGGTCCATTTCCACGTAATCGGGGGAAAGAGGCGATTGATCTCTACCTAGGTAGGATAGAACCCCTTCAGGTATCCAGCAACAGAGTGGTTTGGCTGACGAATGCGACATCCAGATTCCCTCGCTGAGAAGGGAAGCCCGGCAGAGACTCCTCAAGTCGACGACTACCAGGCATCACGCTCCGACCTGGTCTCTGCTCCCGGGGAGATTACGCTGTACGGCTACCAGGGCGCCATCACCTTCAAGCCTGGGAGCCTAAGGTCGTACCGGTCTGCCGTCCGCGCACTCCTGTCTTTGGGATACGGGGAGGGCTGCAGTTTCATGCTTGTCTGGTACGGCAAGAATGGCAGGGTATGTTGGTCCATGGGCGACACCATCCCCCAGATGGACCCGGCAGATGTCAACGACGCCGAGTCGAACCTCCCAGACCACCCTGTTCTGCGAGCCTTCCGCGACTTCTCGGGGCGCGGAGGTGGCGAGCACGTCTTTGTCCGGCTCCATCACGAGGAGAACCCCTCGCACTGGAGGCCCACCGCGCACCAGCTACGGACCCAGATTGCCAGCATCGTGGACGACAACCCCCGTGGGAACTCGATTTCATACATCTGGTTCCCGGGAGCCTCTCGCTCTCGTCCCCCACCGGTACGCTGGGACATGGGGCAGTATGTCCTGTGCTTCCAGACGGCGCTCAGCATCGTGACAGGCTGCTCGTGGAAAGTCGCCACTCCCTCCTTGCCTTTAGAGGTTAGTTTCGACGCCGCCAGCGGCAGGGAGGAGTATTGCTGGTTCCATCAACCATCCGGCTACTTGCTGGAAACCCTATACAATCGTATGATGGAGGGCCGACTCGACCCCGTACGGGTCCGAGAGCTGCCCCATACAATCAACGACATCCACATTGTCATGCCCAACTATTACCCGACCTCTGAGGATGCAGTCGAGCAGACTGTCTTCCGCTACTCCCAGAGAAAGTCACATGACGCGGTGCTCGGGGAGTTTTTGGACCAAGTCAGGGCTGTGATCCGCACGGCGCTCGGTGGCGACGACGCGAGTTCCGCCGACGAGGATGACTCCCAGCTAGATCTATATGACGAGGAAGAGATTGAAGAGATTGCCATCATTGAGCCCACAGGCTCATTGAACACAGAAGACGGGCAGCCCCTCCCGTCATATATAAACGTCCCCATGGACGCCACTCGCCCCTTGGATCCCGAGGTGAGACAGGCCCTCCTCGATCTTGTCCGCGTAACCGCAAAGCGCGAGCGCTCTATATGCATCCATCCCATCTTCGTGTATGATGAGAAAGAGGTTGCGCAGGTCGTGATGGACGACGAAGAGGAATTCTTCTCGGGCCGATGGTGCCTCCCTCTGCCGATCATAGGATCACCCATCGAAGACATGTGGGACATGGCCTTCTGGCTGTCCCGGCTATCCTCCAAATACGGGTATGAGCATCCTGAAAGGGAGGCCATACATATCAAACTCCAGCCTTGTGTACAGGTGCCAGCCTTGAGAGCAGGCATGCAGGCCGCAACGTACTTTGTGCGCCCCTGGATGGACGACGAGGATTGGTTCAGCATCCGAGCCCAGCTCGTCACCCGGGACTGCGAGATTACCATAGTCTCACGGAAGGATGCCGCCAAAGCCCTATTGCCCCCTGCCAGCAACATCTGGGGTCCGCGGTACGTTGATTCCAGCGATTTGGACAGGGTCCGGCGGGAGGATGAAGAAGCTGCAGGGGATGAACAAGATGATTCCGATGACGATGATGACGGGGATGGTGACGGCTATGGAGGCGATGGTGGCAACCAGGATGGCGACAACGATGGCGAAGATGATGATGACGATAATGACGACAGTGATGATGATGACAATGATGGCAACGACGATGGTGACTCTTCCACCCATCACAGATATCGGCAAACAGTTGACTTGCTCCTAACTCCCGGTGGGTTGCCTGCCGTCAGAAGAGTGGTCATGACACCCACAGAGCAGCTTCGTTTGCAGACGGCCTACCGCAGCCTTCTGAAAGTAAAGCTGCACCGCGCCATCCCTTGCCCCCAAGAGGGCTGCAATGCCATATTCAGCCACGGGGACGAAAGGGGGCTGTCGGATCACTACCAGACACACCACTCCCAAGATAATCACTCCCAGGAGGACCACCACGAGGTAAAATGCCCATGGTGCGACATGGTCCTGCCCACTTCATGGGGGGTTCACATGAGGGGTAAACATTTCAGGGAGAACCACCACAAAGAACTCCTCCAGATCCTGGATTTGAACAAGTCCGACATCGCCAAATCAAAGGAACGAAAAGCAAAGAATATCCGTAAACCATCTGGCCGCCACCGCGGAGGTGGCGACGCAGATGAGAACGCTGACAACCTTCCCCAGGACGAAGTCTACTGCTCCCGGTGCCTCAGGGGGTTTCCGGCCGCGGAGCCGAGTGACCCCCATATACGCCCCTCCAGGGAGGATCAGATGAGAGTGAGTTGATACCTACGTACACTACAATTATTCTGTAGTGGGGAAATATCAGACTAATGCCCTGTCTAGTTACACTTAGACCCGAACAGAGTATGCAGGATCAGGAACGTGCGAGGTCGCGCCATGAGTCTCCCCAATCCCACCGGCTGGGTCTGGCGCGAAGACCTGGAGAGGGAGATTGGCGAAGGAGAAGATTCGCTGCAAAAACTGGCCCTGCTCAAGAACAATTTTGTCTCACAACATCCCGGCTACGGTCCCACCATCTACTGGGCCACCAGCTCGACTCTGGCCCCGGGGATGCTCGGCTTGGATCCCAACACAGCCCTCGATGTAGAGGCCGTACGCCGCCCATGGCCACCATCCAGTTCCAGACGTAATGATGGCATATCTGATACCCGCCTCGAGACTATCCAAGAGAAATTAGACGAACACGACGAGCACCAGTCTTCCCAGGAACAGACCCCTCATACCCCTGAGCGTCGAGGCAAACGGCCATCGTCGTCGAGCCGAGCCCAGGACTCAAGGTCAGCCACGAGGTCATCCCTCCTTACGCTCAGCGACAGCGGCAACTCCCCAGTCTTCAGCTCCTCCGAGCAACCTGACACGCCTGTCACCACGCCCCAGAGCCGGAAGTACAGCCGCAAGCGCCTCCACGAGGAAGCAGACGGGCCGTACGCCTACGTGAGCGACTCGGACTCGGCCGACGATCTCCAGCCAGATGTTGATGACTTGACGCCTTCTAAAAGCCTTCACCTGAAGGACCCTACTTACCGGCCCTCGCAGGCCAAGCCCCAGCCCCGAGGGGGGGAGCTCCAGACCGGAGGGGACGACCCGACGCCTAGCAAACGTCGGCGTATTGAGGACCCGACATATCGTCCCTCAAAGGACGATCCCCCTTCCGAGGACGACGAGATGCAACCTGATGTCGACGACTTGAGGCCGCACAAACAACGACGTGCGGAGGATCCGACATACCGTCCTACGCAGGACGAGCTCCAAAATCCGGATGGGGATGTCCCCATGGAGGACCCGAAACCAACTGCAAGGGGAAATAAGGGTGGTAAGGCCAAGGCTGCGCCAAAGACAAAGAAGGGAAAGGCTACTACGGATGCTGCCAAAGAGGAGACAGTGTTAGAGACAGTGTCGAAGACGTCCAAGCTATCTGCAGCAGCGAAGAAAGCAACTACGACCAAGAAGAAGGCGGCACAGGAAGTACCGGCTAACAGACGGGTTACTCGATCCGTATCTAAGGCTGCAGAAGAGAAGGATGAAGCAGGTCCATTACAATAAGGGTAAAGGCGTTATGGGATGGTGGCGTCCTGGAGCTGTGGGTACATGGCCAGCTAAGATATTGGTATTTTGTAATGTTCTGGTGTTTTGATTACATTATATTTATATTTATCTTGTTGAGCTCAGGGATTGTTATTTATATTGAAAACTTACCACTTACTAAGGAAATGTTTGATGCTGGCATAATTGGTTGATCTGGTGTGTAGGTACTCTCTAGATGTAGTGCTGATAGGCGGCTGACCCGACGAGGTACGATCCTGCCATAGCCGAGAATAGTACATAACGGACAACTCTACAGTCTCTGCTGTGGGGTCGTTACTTTTGGGAGTGTAGTTGGAATGTGACAGATCCTCATAGCTTGTGGTTCAGTGTGCCCATTCGGTTAGATGAGACTACTGTTCGATCTTGTGTGTCCCGCTCGGCCGTTCCGTCTTGTGATCACCTGGAAGTCAAAGTGGCTGTGTACATGCAGTGTGTCGAACCAACATGCGTCGTAGACTCTAAGCCTGCATGTCGACCAACAGCCATCATGACGCCAGACGGTCAAGGAGGGGTAACACCATGAAGGTCCAAAGAGAGTCGAACCCCTATCCCATTTCCTTCTTTCTAAACATCTTTGTACTAGGGAAAGTGAGGCTAGGCCATATGTTGTGGCAGGGAACGAATGGCCCTCGAAACTTCCACTTGAATATCTCCCTTGATATCAACGCCATTTCCATCAACGTCAATTACCAAAATGGGTGGAGGTTCTAGCCAACATGAACCCGCAATCAACAGGGCCGTCTCCCCAGGCCAGCTGTTCCCGACCGCAGATACACTAGTCGAGTTGCGGGAGAAATTCCTCTCCGTTTTTGACGTCGCCTCCATCTTGGAGAGTCGGTCTCTTCCCCGGTATGCCATCCAACGCGATATAATCAACCTTGACGCCTCGCGCGCAAAGACAGGACCGATTCCGGGAAATGACTATCACGCCACGGACCCTCGAATTACATCCGACCCGTCGGCCTGGGACTCCAAGCTGAGACTTGAGCTCGAGGATGGGCAGTCTGATATTCAGGACGTCCGGCCCTTGATCATTCCATTCAAGCATATCAGCCAGCTTCACAAGTCTGACTCCGAGAGAATCGAGGAATCAGCATGCTTGATCCGAGCATTTTGGCCAGATGAGTCCATTGGGGCCCCAAGGAATCTTCACACTAAACGCCGACTCCCCAATTTCAACGCACCAGAGTACCACACCTTCAGCTGGCTTGCGTCAAAAAAGTTAAATGCAGAAGCCTTACAAGTGCAGTCTCTTTCCCCCTCGTCCAATGGGCACTTTGTGTATTCGACCCAAGATTCTGTGAGTGTCTATTCTCTCATACCGTTATGTTGAATACGAAGATTGTATGCAACTGCTTGCTAATAGAGACGGTAGCCACCCACAGTAATCAGAGGCTCGTCTGGGGAGGTGACCAAGGCCAACTCGGCCATTCCATCTCCTTTGGAGACCCTTTCAGAGGAAAAGCCTTTTCCATCGGCGCAGATCTGGTATATATGGCACATTTTGTTGATCATGTAACTGCTGCTAACCCACTGCTACTAAAGGTCCTTTGCTAGCCAGGGAACGATGCCGCTTTCGTTCCCTCTCGTAGCCACAATTCTCTGCCTCTTGTCCAACCCGGACAAGAAGAAGCCTACCCAGGCTATTCAGAAGCCAGCCTCAACTGCCCCATCGCCTGACGAGTTTGCGGATAGAGATCTCTCGTGGTGTTTTGACTCTCTGCATGGGTTCTGCCGGCGGCAAACGCCGTCTTACCACATCAATGAGAGATGTCTATCCTTTGCCCTGGGAACATCATCTGACTACTGGATGCACTTTCACTTCCTGTTTCACTTCTACGAATTTGAGCCTGATGGCCGCCCCGTGCCACAGGAAAAAAACAGTGCGCGAGGTTCCGGCTTGCAGATCGAACGCGGCTCTTTCAGTATTCCTGTCGAATTCGGCCGTGGTCCACAGGAAATAGCCTTCAGGGAGAACCGCGTTTGGCTCGGTATGCGCGTGGCCACCAAATACCACGGCAAAACACCCAATACCTCGCCGTGTGCAGTCGGAGTCATTGTAACGGACAACGCCCAGCATCGACTAAACACGACTGAACAGGCGTGGGAGTCCGAGCGAGGGCTGGAGTCTCCGCCAGATGCTCCTGGCGTTGCTTTGTTCCAAATGCTCCTGTGGACCCAACTCGACGTCTGGGAGTCCCGGTGGAACCGTTGCCTAGACCATGTCGACGACGTCTTCAAGATCAAGGTGTGTAGATTTTCCTTGGTGTGGATGATGCATGCTGAATGGGTCAACAGCTGGAGTCTCAAGCCGAGGTTGATCATCTTAACCAAGTTGAGAGCCACGTAGTACCTGCAATTTCTAGAACCTACACGATGATCATCACAGCCCTTACAAACTTCCGCGTTCAAATCGAAACAGTCGCAAAGACTGTTCGAGTGATGCACAATGAGTGGGCAAGAACCTACTCGGGTAAATATACTAAGAGACTTGAGCGATTCGACATTGACACTCAGGAAGCTCTACTAAGAAACTGGGACAAGGTCCTTTCCCACCTTGACGAAGTAAAGGGGCGACTGGATGGTCGTATACATAAGTCTGTAGACGAGCTCCGGATAATGCAGCAGGGGGTAAGTTTGCACAAGATTTAGCTTCATGGATTGCCGATACTAACCCGATCGCAGCTATACTACGATACTTTTCTTCAGTTGAATTGCCTATCCTGAGATCAGTGTCAAAATCGAATGTTCGATAGGCCCACAGTCACAATTGATATCATGACAATGATCTACCTCTAGTAGTTTCTCACGATAGTTAGTTTACTTACTTCATATTTTATTCCTGCCTTGATACCTTTCATTTCATCAGCAATGACAGTAGGGTCCAGCCCAAGTAGCCATTAGCTCTTCATAATATGTGAGTTAGCTACGTGTTCAAAACATGAAGCTAGTCCTACTCGTAGGAAACGAGGTACATGTGACTAGAAAGTAGAGTATGCAAGTAACACGAACGCTAGTGAAAAGTGACCACCAATGTGTACTAAGAAATCATAATTCCAGAGAGTCTAAATAGACAAGCAAAATTGACATGAACAAACAGACCCCAGCCGGCGTCGCAACTCAATAGTCACCCAAGTCTATCTCTGCCCTTCCGACTTCTCTGCCGCCTGTGTCAACGTTGGCACGGGGCGTTTCGAGAGATTCCCCAGATGATGTCGTCAAAAGCAAGATCAGCAAGCTTTTTCAAGGAGATTTCTTTTCGTTGTGCGCCGACATGTGCGCTACACAAGTTGCACAACAGAAATCTGCGACTGCATTCCTGCGCAGCATTGGCATCATCAATTGCTCCTGGGATTACGAGAATGCGCCACAGTACTTGCAGTTTGACATGAACATGTCTGATGGGAGCATCCCCCTGGTGCTCTTTCAGGCAGCGCTATCCACAGTTCTCCGTGAGACGTTCCTGGCCAACCCGTTCTTTCTTGCCGGAGAGGCGGCAGATAGCCTGAAGGAGTTCGAAAGGACGTTATCCATTGGTGTGTTTCTAACCTATCAGCACAGCCATTATCTACAGGGCGAGCCAGCCGTCGTGTCTGCACTGGGTGAGAGGTTGAACGGTCGCCCCATTGGTGTAGTTATCCGCCCGCTGATTATATCGGAGCCAGTCGTGCCAGAGCATAAGCCACAACAGCAGATTATCTGGCCCTAAGGCCCTTGGCCGGGTATCTGGGAAATGACAGTTGTTTCGTGATAATATGGAGGTGGTTGAATAAGAATCTAGCTCACATGTCCAACCTCAACCTCAAGGACTCCATTCGCTGTGGATTGTTCTTAGCTGTTGTCGATGTAACACATGTCCTTGTTATAGCTCACGCTCCACGATTTCAGGGACTGCTCAAAGCGGTATTAGAAACCTGCCCATTGACTAGCCAATCAAACGGGTGAGAAATAAGGTGCTCTGCTCATATCAGGGCGTCAACTTTGTTCTGGGGCTATTACTTCTCATTGAGTACTTAGGAATTCCCTAGGTTAAAGCTGCGACAGTTGGCAAGAGTACGGAGAAGGTATATGAGAAAGCAAATTTCAAATCAGTTTGTTTTGATTTCAACGACCCGAGCTCATTGATTTTATTTATGCAAGTTTCTAGCCAGAAAACATTCGGCTTCAAAGTCTTTACAACCATGAACGTCTCACGACTTACACCAGTGAACACCCTGGCACCAATTTCTTGTGCTACCACATAGAGACTATTCGTAGCCAGTGTAAGATTCCCTTGAATTAAGCACGACTGTGCATCATTGTCTACATCCAGTCTATTCTGGGATACATCTCTTGCAAAACGCCGCCCTGTCCATGTGCCAATAGTCTCCGATCAGGGTTTTATACACGGCACCTGGAAATGCCAATAGCCTCATTGAGACTGTCTCGCAGTGAAAAGCAAACGAGCTAGATGCAACCATGAGTCCTCCAGTAACGCCAATTCCCATTGCATGAAAGTCCGAATCTTCAACTTGCTCCCTTTACAGTTCGTCGATGGCCTTGAGAAGCACACCCATTCCATCCTCGGCAAAATCTCCCTTATCTCCCAGCAGCGAACCCACGTCGCTGAGGACTCCCAGAGGGATGTAGCAGCCCGTCTTTGCCTTCTCAAGGCTGTCCTTGAGGCGGCTCGTGTGCTCCCACTCACGCGCTGCTATCTCCGCCCGTTCGATGACCCGGCTGGAAATTCCACACATGGCGGCGCAGTGCATGCCAAAGCTGCCCTCAGCGACGCCGTTCTCCAGCTTGTATAGGAACGTCACGCGGCGCTCTTCCTCGTCGACGTGAATCTGCATGCGCCTGGCCAGGATCTCGGGATGGTGCTCGAACTCGGTTGCCAGCGAGTGGTAGTGAGTGGCGAAGAAGCCCACGCAACCAATATGAGTAGCAACATGATGGAGCACCGCCTGGGCCACGGCAACACCGTCATAAGAGCTGGTCCCCCGGCCAAGCTCGTCCAGGATGACGAGGGATCGTGGTGTAGCCTCGGACAGAATCTTCTTAGTCTCAGAAAGTTCCACAAAGAAGGTTGACTGAGCGGCAAAGATATTGTCGTTGGCACCAAGTCGCGACATGATGCGATCAACCGGAGTCAAGCGGGCCGACGTGGCTGGGACAAAGCACCCAACCTGCGCCATGATTACGGCGATGCACGACTGGTAATTCATTAGTATAGCTATCTCATGAAGAGAAATTTTGGTTTTAACTTACCATCCTGAGAACCGTTGACTTGCCTGCCGCGTTTGCGCCCGTCAACAAATTAATCTTGGCCTGATCGCCGCCTAGCTTGATGTCGTTCGGGATGAAGTCGTCGACCGAGTTGATCATGCACGGGTGGCGCAGCTCCTCAAACTCAACCACACTGCGATCCTCATCAACGAAGTTGGGACGGCAGCTCGGCTGCCCCAGAGATGAGGAGGCCTTGGCCAAGCTAACCAGGCAATCCAGCTGAGAAACGATCTTGATGGCCTTGAGCCAGGTATCATAGTCGACGTCAAACTTCTGGAAGAACCGAGCCGCAACCTCCTTGACCAGCTGAGAGTGCGTCTCCTCAGCCTCTTGCAAGTCACGGACCAAGCGCGTCAGCTCGGGGAAATACCAGCGTCTAAGGCCCTTGGTTGCCGACATTTGGCGCCAATCAGAGGGGACCTTGACGCTCTTGGGAGCCTCCATCTGGTAAATTTCCTTGCCGACATCGGTGTACTTCAATGTTCTGCACTTGAGGGCCGCTTTCTTCTCATCCAGCAGGTCCTTTAGCTTAGACTTGATCTCCTCCATGCGGTCCAGACTCTCATCGAAGTCTTCTTCAATCCCACGCTCGGGAATGAGCAGTTTCTCCTCGCGTGCTTTACGGTGGTCAAACGCGGTCCTCCAGTAGCTGAGCGGCTCTTCGAGGCTCGGCATGGCTGAAATAAGCTGGTCCACGACACCCTCACCCCCCTTGAAAGCTGACAGCAGACTCATTGTGTACTCAATCTGCTCAAAGCCATCGAGCACACGGACAAAGTCTTCAGGTTTGCAAGCGCCGGCATGGATACGAGAGATTAGACGCTCAAGATCCGGCATCTTGACGAGTTGCGACGCGAACTGCTCCCGCACAGACGGGTCGCTGTTGAGCATCTCGACAGCATCCAGACGGTCATTGATGCGACGAATGTCGCAGAGGGGGTGGGCGACCCATTGACGAAACATCCGCTTACCGAAGGGAGTAACACACCTATTAAGTAGGCTAAATAAAGTTCCCTCGGTGCCTCCGTTGACTGAGTTGGCAAAGAGCTCAAGATTGACAAGTGTCTGCCCGTCAAGAATGAGCGTGCCATTCTTCTGGATGGGACTGTAGGGCTCGAAGCTTCCCTGCGACAGCAGTGGCCGCTCGAGCTTCAGGAACTTGAGGTATGACACCAGTCCCCCCACCGCCGACATGACCAGGTCATCGTCTTTGTACTGCTGCAGCGTCTCCGGCCAGACTTCCTCGGAACCATCCTGAGTGACAAAGTAGCTACCGCAGTTCAACTCACGCCGCGTAGTATCAGCATCCCAAAACTCTGTAACAGGTTTCAAATGCGTCCAGATGGTCGTGGGGCTAGTGTTGTTCTTGAGAATTCGCAAAGTCTTGGTTGACACGTGCGACTTTTCGAGAAGCAGCTCCCTCGGGATTGTCTGGGCTACCAAAGTCTCAAACTTAGTACGGTCAATGTCGTCGATAAATCCAGAGAGATGGAACCGGCCAGTCGCCGTATCTGCAAACGCAATACCAAACGCAGGTAGGCCGTCGACCACAGATTCCTTGATCGCCACGCAGTATGCTGCCATGTCGTCCTGAAGCATGCCACCATCAACGAGCGTACCCGCCGTCAGGACGCAAGCAAGTTCACGGGTAATGACCTTGTCGGCCTTCTTCCCGCTCTTATCCTGACGCTCGCGCATCTCCTTGCCCAGGTTCGTCTCCATCTGGTCCACCCGCGCAACCTTGTACTGCTTGGCAATGAATTGATTCACCCAGTAGTCCAAGGAGCTCTCGGGGACTCCGACCATGCGCATGTTGACTCGGTCCGTCATCTTGAAGTCGAACTCCTGGTGACCAATGGTGGCATCATTCTCGTAGAGCTCGTAGAATTTTCCCTTCTTGAAGAACACGATCGTGTCCCAGAGATTCTGCTTGATCTCCCAGTACTGCTTCTCGAAGGGCGAGAACTTATTCCACTGCATAGGCGGAATGTAGATGGTTCGAGGGTCGTACTCGGGGTCCCCGCGAGCGCGCTTCTCCTTGTCGCGGATGTTGGCCAGCCAAGCGTACCGCTCCTCTGGCTCTCTTGTGTGTGCCTTTTCCTTTGCCTTGGGGTCCTTCACACGATCGGCCGGTTTCACCACGGGGTGCTTGTCGTTGGAGTCGGGGTCATAGTTCCACTGGTTTGCGGTGGACGGTGGCAGGTCCTCCATCAGCTCGTCGGCGCCCAGGTCTGACAATTCTTCCTTTTCGGGGGCAGGAGGGGATATATTGGATCGCTTGCGGGAGGCCGAGGGTTTGGAGGGTCGCTTGCGCTTCTTCGACTTGCTAGTAAACTCGTCCGAGTCGTCGGAGGCGACGAAGTCATCCATGTCTTCTACCTATGTTAGATCGCATAATTGAACTTGGTGAGCAAAACTAACCATCTTTGTCTTCCTCGGAAGCTTCCTCGTCCTCGCCATACTCGTCTTCGTCCTTGACGACTTTTCGCGCCCTACCGCGACGGCGTGCTTGAGAAGCCGCCCCATAGGCAAATGGCTCGTCATCATCGTCCGACGATTCCGCGTAGCTAACAACCTTCTTCGACTAGAGCCTATTAGCAGATATTATTCGTCGCGATCGGGAGCCATACCTTTCGCGAGGGACTGCTGGCCAGGGCCTGCCGCGACTTGGAGGACATCGTTGTGGGCGAAGGCGGCGCCTCCTCGTTCTTGTTCTCCTGCGAGCTCGGCGGCTCGGGGGCGTCACTGCTGGGGACAGGTGTAGACAGCTTCGCCTTGGCGGAGAAGGCGGGCTTGGGCTTGGGTAGAGAGTTGGCTTTGGTGGTCTCTTTCAAACAGGTGGAAGGGCCGGGGGAGACCTTTGACAACGGCGAGGACGCAGGGCCAGGCGAGGACTTCTGGAAGAAAGACATGATCGATCGTTGTTTGGCCGATGAAGAAGCTGAGTTGCCGCTGACAGCCTTGGCCGGTGTGCGAGCGCCCCCGGCAGAGGTGGCCGCCGTTCTGTCACCTGCCATGACTTCGGATGATTCTGACGTCGTCTCCAGTGATGCTCCAGCGCTTTGCGAGTCGGAATCAGGGCATTAACAGCTGCTGGGGTAGGTAAAGAAAACCAGTCTAGACGAGCAGCAGATCACAAAGAATTGATGCAAATGAAAAGACACCGAGGAATGGACAAGATTAGGGACAGAGTTTGGAGCTGGGGGCTGAAGACTGGGATTCGAGGATCGTCCCGCGTCGCGCACCGCGTCACGCGTTAAGAGCTGAGCACAGTGCCAGGTCGCTTCCTCCCTGTTATGTTATGCGCGCGGGAAGAATGGCAACATCCACACTGTGCGATATCGGCCACTACATGGATAAAAGACATCAGAATAGCCTCAATAATTTGTCTTATTATATTTCCATGCCCAGTAGATTATCTGCAGTTATGTAGGAGCTCTAGGACTTTTCTAAGGGAGAAATAATCAAGCGATTCGCGTATCACGGGCCCACATATGTCCCGCCCTGCCGTGTTGGCAGTTCATCGCGCTTGCTACCCTACGTTCTGAAGCCGTTCAAGAATCAGAAGAATTTACAGCAGTCATCTCACCTCATTTTATGGTAAAGAGTTTTTAGATGGAATGAATGCAATGTTTTAGTCCTCTTTATTTCTCAGAATGGAGAAATTGACGACGATACTCAGCCCAGGGTTATAAATTGTGTAGTAAGTACAGCCTCGCCAGAAAGAAATGATCAACAATGTTCCATGATGCAGAAAATAAGCAGCATCAAATGATTTAGAGCTCATTTTGTATAATACCTTCAATTAACATGATTAATGCCCAGGTTGCTGGAAAATAGAATACCTGATGACTCCTTCCAAACGCCGTGCCTACTGGTTGTCATCAATCGTCAATCATCACCTCCCCAATATCAGCCCAACAAATTTCCCCACAGCAAGTAGCAGGAAAAACACCCACAGCCGGAACCCTGTGCTGTGCCCCGTCCGCAACCTCTTCCGCGATGCTCTCACGACTCCTGCCGCACGAGGCATGCTCACCGCGTCGTACGCCTTGGCCGCTTGCTTCAACGAAGTGGTTCCCTTCTTGCACAGCTGCTCGGCCAAATCCCACCCGTCATTGAGCGCCAGATTGGCGCCGTACCCCGCGAATGGGCTCAGCGCGTGGTTGCTGTCACCGATAAAGACGACTGGGAGTTTATCCAAGTCTCCATCATGAGCAAAGGGCAGCTTGTCGCGGGCGTTCATGCACATGACAGTCCCGGGGACAGTTTGGTCGACGATGGTGTTGAAGGGCTCGTGCAGCCTGGAACCTAGTTCCCGGGCGCGCGCAATGACCTTCTCCGCCGACTTTTCACAAGAAGGATCAAAGGCTGGGACCTGGTCCTCCTCCATATGCCCAACGGCCCAAACGACGCTGCGCTCGTCGACAGGCGAGTAGAAGCATGACACCCCGTCCCCAGAGAGCTGGAAGCCCCAGTCTTCACCCAAGGCCTTTGGCATTGACTGCTCAAATCTCGCCAGGCCGCCTCGAAGCACCGCTCCGGCGTATTGAAGCTGCTCTTCAGGTCGAAGACTGGTTCTCAGCTTGCTGCTGGCACCGTCTGCCACCACCAATAGGTCACATTCCTGCTCCTGCTGTTCACCATCGGCCCCTTTCTGAAGGGTTACTCGCACTCGACCGTTGTCCAATTGCGTAGCCGAGATGCACCGTGTTTCCCACTGGATCGGATTGCTGTTCGAAGACGTGGCGGCATCATGAAGGACTTGCCTGAGCACCTTTCGCGCCACTCGAACGCTCGCCGCCGGTAGCCCAGCCATGGGCTTGGGTGTCAGACTGATCCTTTCACTCCAGTCCGGGCCCCATATCTTGAACGATCCCTTGCCGTCAGCACCACAGACGGCCTTTTCGACAATGTCGTAGAGCAGGCCGAGCTTTTTGAGGGCAACGAGCCCCCCGGTCTTATCGCGGCCCGAGATAGACAGGCTGTAGCCTTCCCTTTGCTTCGAGACATCTTCGGAGTCTCGTTCGAGGATGATAATAGTCGGTGGGCGCAGCGCAGGGTCCCATAGCTTTCGGAGAGCGACGACAAAGGCGGATCCAGCGATACCACCACCAGCCACGACGATGGTCTTGCCCTCAAGGAAGTGCTTGTCATCCCCAGACATGGCGAAATTGATTTGTTTCTCAATGAGCTAGATTTGCGTCCATTCGAATGCCGGGAAACTTGCAGAGGTTGTAAAGATATAGCACTGGCCAGAGAAACAAATCTGTACTGCCCGTATCAATACGAGATAGACGAGCTGCCTTTCTTTGACGGGCACGCTACAAAGCCGTGGACTCTGCCACACATCGGCATGAAGGTTGTCTGGGGACGGCGTTTGCGGGTTCCACTGAAGTCGGGGAAATCAGTTTTGCATACACGTACTTCCTGATCGGGATACGTGACTTACACCCAGAGTGGCCCAGTACCTTGATTCGCAGGGTTGACTCGCTTGGAGGCTCATAAAAAGTTGGGGTTTATCTCCGAAATAACGGCCATGATGGGCTCTACCATTGAACTTTTGTGTGTCAATGTTTTACTCCCCGCGGAGGTGCAACTTTACACGGTGCTTGTTCGGTTGTTAGCTAGTTGATCTACTGGCACCTCGTGACTCAATAAGAAGAAAATCAAAGACACCTCGTCGCCCAATGATGCAGTCCGTCCAGCGAGCGATTCGAGACCGCGCCGCCGAGACGATTCGCCAAGGTGGGAACTCTGGGTTGGTGTCGGCGGTGGGCAATGGCTGTGGTGGCTGGAACGGATCATGTCTCGAATAGGTATCCTCTTGCGACATTTGGCCGACCTGGAAGAACAAACCCGGCCTGAGATGAGTTGAGTGCCGTCATTCTCGAAGATTCTCCTGTGTCGCTGGTCTAATGTCACGAAAGATTGAGATACAATCGTATGCCGTATTCCATCCTCTGGGGGGTAGCATTGTCATTGAAGAGATCCTTTTTCAAGGTTCATCGCGTGGGTGATCTGGTGCCAGGTTGCCTCATACACATGCGCACAGATTAAATTCTCCGGAGCATAAAGAAGCAATTCCAGAACATTGAGTGCGCCGGAGAATTGAATGATGGAACAGGGCCACCGGTCAGGGGTGATTGACCTCAACCGTTGACCACCAGGGTCTCAATGCGAATGCGAGATGCCCAACTTGAATTGACACAGGTCACGTACCAAAAATGTCACCACAACCCCGCCTTCTCACATGGCGGCCGAGCGTGCCCCTCCAACTCCAAGACCCTGCAGACTTTGGCCGTCGACGAGAAATCCTCCAGTTCCCACCTCACGTCTATTTACGCCATCACCGCGCACGGGGTCGCCTTAAGCCTCCCACCTACGGTTACAATGGCCGCCGATCTTTCCGCACCGCCCGTTCTCTCCACGCCCGACGACCACATCCTCGAGATCCCAGCCACGGTCGAGGCCGCAGCCAAGTCGACCCTCTCCGACGATGCCCTCCGCTCCGTCTACGAGATCCCCCGGACCGTGTCTGAGCTGCGCGCGGGAGGCCAGCGGCGCATAGCCCTCCAGTTCCCGGACGACATGCTGTGCGATGCGCCGCGCGTGGCCGAGGCGCTGGGCGCCGACCTTGCCGGTGCGCATATATCCATCCTCGCCGACACGAGCTACAGCGCCTGCTGTGTCGACGAGGTGGCCGCTGAGCACGCCGACGCCGAGGTCGTGGTGCACTATGGGCGGGCGTGCCTGAGTCCGACGAGCAGGCTTCCCGTGATCTATGTGTACACGAGCCGCGACCTGGACCACCAGGCGGCGGTGGAGCGGTTCGAGGGCGAGTTCGCCGACAAACAGGCCAAGGTGGTTGTCATGGCGGATCTGATGTACCAGCAACACGTCCAGGAGCTGGTGGCAAAACTCAAAGAGAGGGGCTACACGAATATTCTCGGGACCGAAGTGCTGAGGGACCCGGCAGGCCTGATCCCCAACCGGCGGATACCAGATGCGCCCGAGATGGACCAGGAAACCCTCAAGACGTACTCGCTCTTCCACGTCTCCGACCCGCCGTCCTCGGTGCTCCTGGCCCTGCACTCGCGCTTCGCCTCGCTGCACATCCTCGCGCCCGACTCCTCGGCGGTGGACAACCCCACCGCGCGCACGGCGGGCCTGCTGCGGCGGCGGTTCGCGCGCGTCCTGTCCCTCGCGTCGGCGGGCGTGGTGGGCATCCTGGTCAACACGCTGTCGGTGGCCAACTCGCTGGCGTCGGTGGACGCGCTGCGGCGCGCGTGCGAGGCGGCCGGCAAGAAGAGCTACACCGTCGTGGTGGGGCGGCTGAACCCGGCCAAGCTGGCCAACTTCTCCGAGATGGAGGGCTGGGTCGTCATTGGGTGCTGGGAGAGCGGGCTGATCGAGGAGGAGGCCGGGTACTGGCGGCCGGTGGTGACGCCGTTCGAGATGGAGGTTGCGCTGATGAGCGAGGAGGACAGGGTGTGGGGCAGCGAATGGTGGGGAGGCATCGAGAAGCTCAAGCTGGAGGACGAGAAGAAGGAGCAGAAGAAGGGCGCGGCGGATACGGAGGAGCGCATAGAAGTCCAGGAAGGGGATGATGTGGACTCGGACGGAGTCGAGGGAGACGAGTCGCTGCCCCCAGAGTTTGACATGCGCACGGGGAAGCTCGTGAGCCACAGCCGGCCCATGCGCCTTGCGGTACGGAGCGCCGGGAAAGACAAGGGCGATGGTGCGTCGGGTAAGGGGTCGGATGCGCTGGTCAAGCGCTCGGCGCCGGGAGAGCTGGCAAGCATCAACGGTGTGGTGAGCCCGGGTGCCGAGTTCCTAAGGTCGCAGCGAACATGGGTCGGCCTGGGCAGCGACTTTGCCGAGAACCAGGAGGCAAGCACGGCGATTGAGGAGGGTCGGAGCGGGATAGCAAGGGGATACCATGTGGGGGAGGACGAAAATAGGCATTGAGGCATGAATATAGACGAAATGATACCCAAAAAGTCCAAGCAGACTCGTGCCCCGATGGGAAGAGTCTTGGTTTATATGTGAAGTAGTGTTCTATTATGGATCATTCCTCGTTACACTGGCTAACTGCTAGACCAAAACATGGCGTGAATATATACAGGCAGATATGATGAGCAGATCCAGTTCTTTTCTTATTCATCCCCGACGTGGTTCGTGGTGTCATTGCACGGGTCGTATTTCCAACTCTTTCGATTCTCATTCCTTTCTTTTTCGCATTTCCCATTTTGTTTTCGAGTTATTTTCATCTTTTGTTCCTCGTCATCCCAAAAGCACCTGTGTGTGTAGGGCCTCTGTGATACGAGGTTTCTTACACATACACGCGACGGTGCGAGTGGTGGCTGTGGCGCGAGCCCGAGTGGCTCCGATGGCGGTGCGAGTGCCGTCCCGAGTGCGAGTGCCTGCTGCGGTGGTCGTCAAGGTCTTCGTGATGGTCGCCGTGCAGGAAGGCGGTGATGGTGGTGATGGAGAAGAGGACAATCTCGATGATGGCAAAGGCCCAGGACGCCTTGAGCATGGCGCAGCGCTTGTCGGTGCGCCAGTCAATGTCGGCGCCGGGGCCCGTGACGCGGATGTCGCCCAGGTCGACGGTCCAGTCGTTGCTGGTGGCGGTGACGGAGGTGCAGCCGTGGGAGGCGATGCCGCGCAGGTAGTAGACGCCGGCTATGAATGCGCCAAAGAAGGCGGCGTCGATCATGGAGACGAAGCGGGCGTTGGTGGAGGAGCGGTGGTAGGAGAAGAGCGTGAAGATGGTCCAGGCGAGGGCGAGGGTGGAGGTGATGAAGAGGACGAGGATGGAGGCCGGGGTCAGCGAGTTGGCCTTTGTGAAGCCGTCGACGAACCAGCCCAGCATGCCCACCATAGGAATCTGCTTCCAGTTAGTGGTTACCTTTGATGGAGAGGGACATTTGGATAGGGACTGACTAGGAGGGTGATCTGGCCGATGCGGTTCGAGACGAAGAAAACTGCGAAGAAGAACATGATGGCGGGGGCGCGCGCGGACGCACGACTTTGCTGGGGTCAGACTAGGTGGTACGACCGACTGCGCTATGAAGCTATCGCGATAATCAAGATACAGGTTGCGACAAAATGCGACAAGATGCGACAGATCGCAATGCGCTGAGCACAAAGCAGACGGGTGGAATGTGAGAGATGCAGGTGTGGGAGGGAGTGATGCGGGTGCGGTTGAGGGCTGACGACGTTTTGTAGGATGTGATGCAGGGCGCTTCGTGGACGCGCAGCCACAATGTGAGGAGGTTGGGCAGGTTGGCCACACCAACTGGTCGTTTCAGCGACCAAGATGCTGCAGCGCCTTTCCCGATTGGTCGGCGCAATAGTTCTGATTATTTTCTGCCATGTTTCTATGAATTTTGGGTGGCTGTCCCTGCTGCATTCTACCCGGCGGTTCCTTGGTTCTTTTGTTCCTGGCGTCGTGTCTTGGACAGGTGCTGTGCTATGTGGTACTATCATCTACGGTGCCGCCGACGATGACGTTGCGTAGCTCCCGGCGAGCTCGGCTGAGTGTGACCCCTGCTGATCTCCAGCTGCTGTGGCTGGTAATGCAAACCAACACTTCAAGTGTGGCTACTGAATATGGGTGGCAGAGGCACGACTATGCATCCGTATGCGAGCTCTTTTGGACGGCAAACTTCCAGAAGAGCACATCATCCATATTGAGGGGTTATGGACCACGCATACTCCGTACAAGGTATGGATACTCGTACCTGACAGTTCCACCCGCCGAGACGCCCACGAGTCTGCGAGACATGATGATGCACCTGGGCTGGGGAGGTTGGTCTCACCCTCGTTGGGTGCAGCCCAGCAGCTGGCAGGGGTCTTAATTGGGGTGGCTGGCAGGGCAACCATTTCACCATCTCATGGGTCTCGACCGCCACCACCACCTCATCATCGTCACGACCTCCCCAATCGGTTCACCTCATCGGCGTCATGTAGAATTGGTGGACGTGCCGACGAGAGTCACAAAAAATAGCCAAAGAAAAAGGGCGGAGGAGGTACAACAGCCGAAACCCATGCAAACCATGGAAGTGGATCCCAGATGCTCCTTATTTCACTGATTCAAGAGCGACCAGGACAATTTGATACTAGAGCTAGGTGTAGCAGGGACAATAATGTCTATTTCGTTACCAAGCCTCATATTGCACCGATGTCAATCGCTGCGCTCAGTCGTTTCCGACTTATAGGCAGCCCGGTATCTGGAAGCCAGATCTTTCTTCTCCACTAACACCACCGGGGCCACAGTACCGCTCGACAACCTCAACTCTGCGGCCCATGGCCACAGTTGTCTTGGCAGGCCCTACAGCGCTTACGTAGGGCTTGTCGGGCCTGGAAGTGGCGGGGGTGTTAAAGGGAGTTTAACGTTTGGCCTCATAGGTAGGTTGGGGGTTGGGGTGCCACCGTTTCTGGAGGGAAAAATAGTTGAGCTGCAAATGCTACGTAAGAAACTTCACAGGGTCCTGTATCTCTCCACTGCGCATGGTTGGATGTTCTTGAACCTCGCATAATCAAGCCTGTATCAGAATAGTACGGGCCATGATGCAGCCTGATATTACCGCCATGGAGGCGGAACAGGGCTCCGCGCCAAACGCGAAAGCAGGGGAGCACAATTACGACAATAGCCTCGAGAGCCTGCCGCCTGAAGTTAGGCGCCATCTTCTTTCCATCCTTCATCTCCCACAATTAAAGGCCCTGGTCCGTGCCTCGCCGACCTTTCATGAGCAGTATCTCCTCGACCGCAACTACCTTCTCTGTAGGAGCCTTGATGAGACATTGGGCAGCGTGACTGTTGACGCCTATGCCGTCCATGCCCTCGCAGCCCAGGATGAAGCCACAAAAAAGACCATTGCCGAGTTCCTCGAGTCATACTCGGAGAGCACATTGCGAAGATGCCTAACACTGACTGGAAGGCTAAACCAGGACAAAGCTACAAGTATGGCCGCCTTCTACTTTCATTCCATCAAGCCTATTTCGGAACATTTTGCTGGCTTGATCCTGGAGAACCTCACTTGCGAATTAAAAGATGGGCCTCTCGGCCACCACAAGGCTCCCAGACTTTACAGTGAGACAGAGAGGATGCGATTGACACGAGCTGTGTATCGCTTCCAGCTGCTATGTCAACTCGTCGACCCTGATCAGAGAGCGGTTAACATCGTCTCTCGAGAAGCCGCTGCAGAAGGTTTCCTCGACGTACTCCAGCCGTGGGAGGTTGAGGAATTGGTTTGCATCTACCAGTTCGTAGAGGACGTATACGACAAAATCTTCGACGATGTCGCCTGGGATCTGCATCCTGACCACCCCAGGTTTCACAACCAGCGCCGGCCTCCTACTCCGGATGGGGCATTTGAATTGCGCAACTCGAGTACGTGTCCTATCATCACCCATCTGCAAATCTAACACTCGAACAGTGATTCGGGATTACTTTATAGAAGGAATATCGCTTCGCGGTCTTTCGGTGCTGCGCACAGTTCTCTTCGAGATCAAGGACCATCAGCACCTCGTCTCCACCATTCAGCAGCACATGGCCAGCTCCTACATTCCATTCAAAAGATTCGAGGGCGTCCTTGGCGAAACTAGCCAGGGACTGCGACACAGGTTCCACCCATCAGAGAGAGATCGTCTGCAAGATGAACGAGCCCCGTGCCCATTCCGCGGGGACCGCGAGGCGGATGCGCCACCCCTAGCTTGGACCATCATCTGGGGCGATACATATAGCAGTCTGTATGGATATGTTATCCCCGACGAGATGCGACTTTGGGGGTACATCTTTTATGATGCGGCGACGCTTGAGGCTGCTGGGCTCAGGGAGGTGCTGCTGCGACAGTGGGAGAAGGAATGGGATGGCGATGATCCTAGAGACACGTTGCTATAGAAGTCCTCTGTGGCGGAAAGAAGACCAAGGGCCCTGTCCATATTCCCACTATGCGCAATGGCCGTATCTGCAAACAGGCGGCCGGAGTCTGAAGACAGAAGGGACAGATTCTGCCTCACTAGCACATAGCGTCAATGAGATCCGGGAACCCCGGGAACTCCTCCTGCGCCGCCGCGACAATTTCTGCTGTGGAGAGGCTCTTCCCTGGGGCGTGCCGCCCCGCGATGGCCCGGACCTCGTCGATGTGCTGCGTCTCCCACTCCGGGTCTCGAAATGCCTCGACCGGACCCGAGCCGTTGGCAAAGATCCACAGCAGATCGCCGAGATTGCGAGCAATCACCCCACGCTCGCCCTCGGAGCCGACGTAGACGACAGGCTGTTCGATGAGAGGCGCATCAGGCCGTACCAGCCAGAACCCGGCATAGTCGCCTGCTCCCGAGGTGCCGAAGAAGCGGAACTGCTTACCGTCGACGTCGTCGTTGCCGGTCCATAGGCGCAGCCACCACGTCGTCTCCTCGGGGTCCTCGAGCTTTTTGTAGAGCTCGAAGTCGCAGCCGTGGCTGTCGTCCCACTCCCACACGGAGGCAATCCCAGCCAGCTCGGCCAATGCAACCGGTAGGGCCAGGTCGTCTGGTGTAGTCTCCGTGGTCATGCTGCGATGCGGCCCAAGGATATACTTCGTTGTGGTTGAGTAGGGGTATCTGTAGTGTGACTGGATTGGAGAGGCACAAGGTTGAAATTACCCCAAAGCATAGACATGGGTGTATATATATGTGTTAGTAGATGTGAGAGGGGGAGGACCATTGATGTGGGGGAAATTCTGGTGTGCCTCGAGTCTGCCTAGTCTGCCTACCCGGGGCGCATTTACACGATGCACATCCTACGCTACCTATGTGCTCGATGAGGATTGGGCACAGCAACTATACACCTTAGATTTCACATCTATCACAAGAAAGTCCTGGGTTCCGTAGGGCACTTCAAGTTACATGCTACCTTGGTTGATTGTCAAGTCGTATCCCGTATCACGGACTCTGCTTAAGTGCCACAGCAGTGCCATTAAAGTTGCTGCTAGTGCCTGACGAAACCCACCCACCATTACCTTCCCCAAAGAGATGGCTTGAGTGGAAGCATACCTGGTGGAACACCCTGCTGTCTCAAACAAGAGGTATCCTTGAACAACAAGGTAAGCACTGTCTGTATCTATGTATATAGCCAAAATAGATGCTCTAGGTCCAGGGGAGTGTCATTTTATGTGCTACTATTGTGTGCCCTGAGAACCTAAATGGGCCATTACTCTGCCCGGGTAGTAGGAAATAGACCACAAAAACAATCGGTGCCTCTTAAATCAAGTATATAAAATTTCACCCATGCCTAGCTTCTCCTTTTTATCCCGTCCTCGACCTGGTACCCCATCTCTGCGACCTCGTCATCTTTTGTATTTCCATCCTCAACCATTAATTGTCACTTTGTCTATCAAGCTTGTTTTCGATAGGTTCTTATGTTCTTCTGCCCGTGGAATTTGATGTATATCGCCGTTACTCCTGATGTGACAGTGACACCCGCGCCCCAATACTAGCCTATACCGCCCTCGATATTTACAGCCTCAGAACAAAGGGTCCGACCGCGTGGACTAAAGTTACTACTAGTAGTAGATCAATAGATGCACCGGACGCTATCACCTGAGAGCAACTCAACATGTCATGATCGATGTAGAACCTGCATTCAATGTTGCTATAAGCACTTGGCAACTTTCGTGTCTTCATTAGAAAAGCCAAACATGCTGCTATGCTATTTCAAAATATATGATCGCTGAGCAAAACCTGGGATAACATTGCCGCTGTGGCCTGAACTCCTGGACCCATCTGCTAACGGGCACCCAAGGCCCCAGTCACATTCAAGCGTCCTTGACATCTGAAATCTTCCACCCTCCGGGGCACAGCTTCTGGAAGACCTGCTCAGGATCGTACTTGGCCGCCGCGGCCTTCATCTTCTTGACGTTGTCGGCGCCGTAGCTCTCCAGGACGGCCTGGCTCTTGTCGGCGTAGTTGAGATAGTTCCAGTCGAGGTTGCCGCCCTCGATGGTGGCGGCGAAGTCGCGGACGTCCCTGATCCACTTGTCGACCTTGGGGTGGGCAAAGGCCTCCTGCTCGGGCGTCTTGGCCATGACGACGGCGAGGAACAGGATGCCGTTGTCCCTCTGGCGCTCGACGCCCATGACGTTGCCGCCGGCCTCGGCGCAGCGCTGGCCGAAGAGCGCGGGGAGCGGCTGGAACAGGCACTGCGTGATGAAGTCGCCGTCCGGGATGAAGGCCTTGAGCTCCTCGACGAGGACGTCGTGCAGCTCCGAGGCCTTGGCGATGATGCGGGTGTCGTTCTTGAAGCAGCATGTGAACCACGTGTCGCTGATGGGAGGGTTAGCGGGGAGAGTTTATATGACGAGAAAAGAAATTAAAGATGAGGAATCAGTAAATAGACGGGGACAGGCGAACTCACTAGTAGTTGGAAGGAATATTGTACTCAAAGGCCATCTCAGAAACGGTCGTCATCTTGACCGTGTTTAGGATCTCGGGGAGGGCCAGCCACTTCTCGTACGCGGGGGGCTTCTCAATGCCCTGCATGTTGGCATAAAGGGTGGCAATGACGACGTCCTTGAAGTCGGGCATGTGGGTGAAGATGGTGACGAGGTTGCTGCTGGGGTCGTTGGGGACATTGTCGGTAAACGACGACACGGCCTCGATGGCGCTGGGGATGACCTGCTTGGGGAAGAAGGTCATGCCGCCCCAGACCTTGTCGCAGGGAATGGCCTTCATGGTGAAGTTGGTGACGATGCCAAAGTTGTTGGATCCGCCCTTGAGCACGAGGAACAGGTCCGCATTGTTGTTCGCGTCCGCCACGACAATCTCACCGCTGGCGAGGACGACCTGGTACGCCACAACATTGTCGCAGGCAAAGCCCTGGCGTGCGGTGAAGAAGGTGTTTCCTCCGCCCAGGAGCAGGCCAGCAACACCGACGTTGCCCTCACGACCACCAGCAACAGCTCGGCCGTGCTTGTTCAGCTCGGCGTAGACCTGGCGCCACCGGCATCCAGGGCCAATGCTAGCCGTCTCGGTGGCCGCATCATAAGTGGTCTTGTCGAAGAGGCCCAGGTCAATGGTGACGCCGCCCTCGATGTTGTTGGAGCCGGCCCAGTTGGTGTGGCCGCCGCTGCGCACGGCGAACTTCTGCCCTGCAGCGACGAGGGCCTTGACGGCCGCAGCAACCTCCTCGACCGTCTGGGGCTGGATGATGCACGCCGGCTGGATCTTTGCGCTGTTGGACCAGTACGAGTCCTGGCGCGCTGTGTACTCGGCGTCAGTGGGGGCCAGGATACGGGCCTGGAGCCCGGCGGCAACGAGGCTCTCGGCTTGGGGGATAGCAGCGGTCATGGTATGAGTGTTTAACGGGATCTTGCTTGTCACTGATTAGGATGGCAGGGAAGCATGACCTAAAGCGAGAGGGACGGGCATCATGGGTGAAGGGCGGGTGGGCACTTTATTGCCGACCATCCGCTCTACTCGTGCCATCTGCAGAGGGGAACGTCTCCCAGGCATTGGCACTTGGATACATGTTTGGCATCAGTGCATCGTACGGTGCAGCAATGGTCCACTGCTTGACAAGATGAGCTGACAAGTCCATTAATGATCGGTGTGGGTACGCGCGGAGCCCGGAGCGTCGCTGTTGCAATGTCAGGCTATCTCCTGTCAAGCTGCTGTCAAAGGCCTCAAACAGGGGTCACCCAGAGGATAACACGCTATGCTAAGGGGCCTTGACGCTAGCGTGTCTTCCCCCTCGCAGAGCATGTGGGCGCAAAGACGGGGTTCGGATATAAGCCCCGATCAGCGTTGGATGGCCGACTATCGGTGTGGTGTGAGCTTGTGAGATTTGTGAGATGCGGCGTTAATGCGGCTCTCTAGCTGGTCTGCCTTGGGCACATACTACTTATGATATCTATATACAGAGTCGTATTGTGTAGTATTTCTGAACTAACATTGCCGCCCCCGATTCCCGGCAGTTCTTTGCTCCGCATGAGGAATTGACCCAAATTCGTATTCACCCCTGTCGAAATATGAGAAACGGCCCTGCAGCGACTAAGGCAATAACAAGGGGTTGCTCACAGCTGCTAGGCCTCATGTGGGTGTAGCGTTGACACCAACTCTTGGCGGCCCTTGGACTCTCTTCGGACCCTCCCGGACCGTGGCCGGACCACGGCGGATAGGCCTGAATAGTCGACACTAGCCTTCGTTTATGGTCCTGGATCCATCCATGGTGCCGGAACACATGGTATGGTATCCGGGGACCGGGGACGTGGGCAAACATCCAACAAGAGTCTTGCCTGTATCGGACTAGATAAAGGGGGGAAACTTGGAAATCCTGTTTCGCTAATGTTGCAGGATTCGCTTTGTCCCACTCGACTGTGAACCACCGTGGTATCCATGTAGTAGCATCATTATTTGTATCCATAATAGTACTTGGGCCGAATCCAAAATGACTGATCGTTTATGGTTTCCCTCCATCGATCCCCTGACATGACATCCTGGGCATCGACTTGAACGCGCAGATACGGGGTATTGGCAATCCAGTCTCCTGGGCGGTGGCGCAACTGCTACTACCATGTATAACATATTTGGTTGACCACTTCCAACATTGCATTATTTCGGCTTCTTCCTTTCGACGGCAGTTGGAATCGTCCGTTTTGTCAGCCCCCTCATGGGTCAGCCCTCGACTTGCCCGATCCGAAGTCAACGCCTCTCGCTTGCGCTCTCCGATTATCTGCTCCTGTCAAGTCTCCTGTTGCAAAACCGGAGGCGTTCGACCTGAGGAGTTACACCTGAGGCGTCTGACCTCGAGCGATTTCCATCGCGGGCCCGACAACGCCATGGCTGCTGTCATCAATGGCGTGCCTGTCGCCTTGCCGCCCCCCGAGGGCTACGTGGTCGACTTTGACAATCCCCAGCGCAACAGTGTGACGGCGGCATACTGGCTATTTGGTGTAGGCAATTTTCTGTCCCTACTTTTCATGGCACAGCGAGGTTTTGTGCGACTAGTGATCCAGAAGACATTCAAAGTAGAAGATGGTAAGAATGGAGTCGAAGACATTTCCCCTGTTCAATCGAGTCTTTGCTCACCAGAGAACAGCCTGTCTAGTAGTTGCCTACGTGAGTAAAACGCTAAGCTCAACTGCTTGCGCGCATTCGGAGGGAGTTTCAGACGTTGACTGTCCCTAGGGATTCTCGATAGCATTACAATGCATCATTCTTCGTGAGTCATTCCCAATTCCCTATCACATACCCCGAGATCCTTGAGGCTTTCTAACATATTAAAGACGAGTTCATCCGCGGTGTCATGGGGACTCACGCCTGGGAAATGCCCCTCTACAAGTTCGGCTACTTCCTGCGCGCCCTCTACCTCCTCCCGATCCTCTACAACCCCGTCCAGTGCTGCGCGAAAATGTCCCTCCTGCTCGTCTACCGCCGCCTAGCGCCGCTGAAGTGGTTCCACATCATGGTCTGGTTCACGAGCTTCGCCGTCGTTGGCTCCTCCGTCGCCATCACCTTCGCCACCATCTTCCCCTGCAACCCGGTCGAGTCAGCGTGGGACGTGACGAATCCCGCTCCCAAGTGCATCAACCGCAACGCCGTGTACAAGGCCACCGCGGCCCTGGGTGCCGCTACGGATGTCATGGTCCTTGCTGTTCCGATCCCCGTGGTGCTGCCGCTTCAGATCTCGGTGAGGCAGAAGATTGGGCTGGTCTGCTTTTTTGGCATTGGCGGAGTGTAAGTCGAGCCCCTAAGTGATTCCCGAGGCAAAAAAGTATGGCAGCTTACCAATGAGCAACAGTACCGTGTTCACGTCCATCATGAGACTCATCGCTCTCATTGATTCCATGGGCGTCGTCGACCAGACCTGGGGCGGTGGCCCAGTCCTCCTCTGGATGTGAGTTTCTGTCCAACCCCGTTCCTACGACACAGATGGGATCAAGTTCTGACTTGGGCTGCAAAGCTTCGCCGAGGCCAACCTGTCGTGCATCTGCGCCGCCATGACGACGTCCAAGATCTTCATCAAGCACATCTCGCCCCGGATCCTCGGCACCACGGACCCTGCCTCCAAGACAGGGCCCGGCTTCTCCAACTCGGCCGCGCCCTCGTCCATGGGCGGCGGCGCGGGAACCAGCAGCAAGAGCCGGCACGACAAGTACGAGCGGTTCGATGACGGACCCATGTACCCTCTGCAGACGGTGGCCAACGTGGAGGTTGACAGGGACGACGATCACCACCACCACAACAGGGCCGACACAACGTGGTACAACGGGCGCCGAGGCTCGTCGAATAACAGCCAGGGCGAGTCGGGTTCGGAAAAGGCCATTGTGCAGACGCGGACTACAACGGTGACGTATTCCACTTGATTGTATGCAATCTGTTATTTGATGAACTTCCAGGGGGCAGATGCGATACCCATTAGTTGCGGATATTTAGTTAGACAGCGCTCCAAGCCCAGGCTTTTATTCTTACTCTTCATTTTCTTATTTATTCTTCTCTTTTTACACTTTAGTAAATCGTTGAGGGAATCTCACTTTGTGGCGCACATACCATTCCAACCCCCAATATGAGCGATGGTGTTATGCACAGCATGCGGGAAACGAGCTTTGACGAATCTACCGACGCCGACATCCCCTATTAGGCAGTGAACGTGCACGATTGCTCCACAAGGTCCAGCCATGAATGGTGGAGTGCCCAATTGATGCAAATACCAGGTAGCGGAATTGTGTGGGTATACCTGGCCTAGTAGTGTGTGTGTGTGTGTATACATCATTTTGAGTCATAGTGAATAGAGCCAGGTCCAAAAATCTCCAATGGGCCGTTTATACGGAATATAACGACCACTACTTGCACACCACATCGGAAGTGAATGAGCTACATGTATTAGGTTTTAACGGGAAGAATGTCTACCACCATGCCACCATCACCCGTTACCACCACCAAACGGCACCAGCTCCAATGCGCAGACCCGGAAGCCCCTTTGGGGCTGGAATCGCCCTTTCAACTGGGGCCCGTTGACCACCTCGTGTTCCGCGGCGTACCTATACAAGTGGTCTTTGTCTATCAGAGGCCAGCATGCGGACTCGGTGGCGCAGAAATGATTCCCGCCGCCCGCCTACACCGAGCTCTCTCTCGACTGCTCGATTACTATCCGCACCTGACGGGCCGCATACACTTCAATCCCGACAGCAACACGCCCGAAATAACGGCAATCCGCACTGGAGCGGAGCTTATTGAGGCCCGCTGCGATGGGCGGCTGGACAAGGTGGCAGAGAGGGCCTCATCAGGCCGGATCTTAGTGACGAACCTACCCGACGGCGGCAACGCCTTGCTGACGCCTTTCGACCCTACGACGGAGGGCGTCTGCCGCGACCCAATCCTTTCCGTCCAGCATACACGCTTTGACTGCGGAGGTGTGGCGCTGGGCGTACGTTTACATCACATCGTCTGCGATGCGCAGGGATATTTTACCTTCATGAACCACCTGGCTGAGATTTACCGGGGGCTCGAATCGGAGATGTGCCCTACGCTTGCACAACCACCAGAGATTCGGTCGATCTTCCGAGGGCCAGACGCGCTGTCTCCAGAACAGCGGCGGGAAGCCCTTAACTATCAGACAGAAGTGTACATGACGGACGATGACCCGCAGTTAGCAGCAGTGTCGGCGGGCATGGAGGACATGCCTCCGGAAGCAGGCCACCCCATCATCGGCCGAGTCCTGCGCTTCTCCGCCGAGCATCTCGCGAGCCTGAAAGCCCAGTCTACCGACCCAAGCGGCAAAGGCTGGGTATCCTCCACGGAGGCGCTATCCGCGTTCCTCTACCAGCGCATCTACCGCGCCCGCTGCCAGCTCCTCCAAGCCCAGGAATCGCCGCTCCGGGACGACGCCGCAGCGCAGCTTTCCCCGGGGTTCTGGATCTCGATCGATATGCGCGGCCCCGGCCGCCTGGACATGAGACCCCAGTATTTCCCCAACTGCACCTACGCCCCCTACGCTAACTCACTCGTCCCATCCCTCGCAGACTGCCCGCTGTGGGAGGTAGCCGGGGCCGTCCACGACCTCATCCGGTCCGTCGACCCGGAGAGGATGGATAAGACAACGCGGTGGGTGGCGGCGCAGCCGGACAAGGCGCGTGTGAGGGTCAACTTCGTGTTCGGCAAGGGGAGCTTCACTGTCAGCCAGTGGTGTAAGATGAACATGTTTAGGGGCAATGACTTTGACGTCGGGGCCGGAGGGGAGCCGATCCAGCCAGCGCTTGTGGCGCCACCGTTTACTCCGATCTCTCTGGTTGATGGGCTAGCAATGATATTGGCTACGGAAGAGCAGTTAGAGCCCGTTGCGGATTCAAGTGCCAAAGCTTCTGTCTCGGGCGTGGATGTGAATCTGTCGGTTATTGCGCCAGTATGGGAGGTTCTGGATAGGGACGAGGAGTTCGTTAAGTACTATGCTTAAGTCCTGTCACTATAGACATGAAGACTACAGGCTTATGGCGTATGGGAAGGATAAGGGGGGTAGCCATCTTACCGTGATAACATAACTAGGTACTTACTAGTATGGTCGGCACAAAAAACGTCACGGGTAGCAATGCAATATTTCATATGGGAGATTAACCCAGGTACCTACTAAATAGGAGGGTGAAAACAACTCCCATAAGTATAATAAGGCCATTAATAGACACAAACTTATCGCATTGTTAAGCGAGATCTAAATGCGATCGTATGTGACTGGTATTATTGGCGGGGCCGAGACCATATCAGACCCCCAAAGCGATCCACTACTCCCAATTTATATACCCCGTAGACACAAAAAGGATAAAAAAAAGACATACAACAGCCGCTATTCGCTGGTCGTCACCGACCCAACTACTAATCAGCCCCTTAGCGGCTTGACTCTGGGAGAGCGGACGGGATCCCGTATTTTCCACTAGGTATGGTCGTATGTGGTGGGTATCAGATAAGGAAGACTTATATCGGTCTGCTCCACCAAACCCATAATAAAATACACAAAAAGACTAAAACACATACAGCAGCCAGTATTTTCTGGTCGTCACCGACCCAACTACTAATCAGGCCCCTCCCTTAGTGGCTTGACTCTGGGAGAGCGGACGGGGTTTGACAGGATCTCTTCCTCCCTCATGCTGCGGTAATACGACGGGTTGGGACAGCTGTAGACGATGGACCCCCATCGGACCTCCGTCTACCGTCTTTATCAAACGGCCTCCGTTCCGCAATCTAGCCGCCAGCCCGCCTTGCCCACGAGAGTGCCTTCACGCCCCCTCCAAGAAAGAACGAGTTTCTTCCGTCAGAACCAGCCTGCATACTCCTGATATTGATGTCCCAATTATGGAGCCCGAGACTTTTCGGGGTCAATGCGACCCCCCCGAGCCCTTCGTACCTCACGGCAGTGTGATCTGGGGCTTGTACCAGAAGCAGGATGAAGCGGGTTTTAACCTTGAATCCCTGCCCCATGAGAAGACGAAGAAGTTGAGGAAGTGGGTTCACTACCCCGCAAGGCTCCAATCCCTTGAGTTTAGTGGCGACATGGTTGACTGGAGGACGCCGCCGATAGTAGTGAGAGCAAGCTGGAGAACAGGAGCAGCTGTTTCCTGTCCTTCAAAGGCTTCAGCAACAAGTCTGACCTGACAAGGCACGTTTATCACACTCGCGCAGATACCTTTGATCAACCCTTTGACTGCCTCGGATGCGTGGATACAGCACGTTAAGACGAACCCTACGAAGGCGGCAAGATCAAGGGTGATGGCACGGTTGATAAGAGCTTGATTCGTACCAGCTTCACAGTCTTGGACAGTCTTGATACGGACCTCAATCTGTTGAGCTACCCAAGCAGCCAGTTATGGCTAACATTACGGCTGGAATACCCTAGGCTTGAGCTCCCATCGCACAGCAACAATAGTGACCAGCCAACAGAGCCCGGGACCATGCCAGTTCCCCAGGCTGCCCCCCCCACGCCCCTTCATCACAGTTGCCAAGACTGGTTTCCTCAAGTATTGAAAAGGCTAAAAATTGTTGGAGCTCCTCAGTCGTGTAGATATCACATGGTATGCAATTCGCTTTCGAAGAGGTCACATTTGGAGCTCTGCCATACCCCACCACTTTGGGCTTTTACGCTCCCAAGATAGTAGCGCTGGCATTAAGTTGACCTACTCCGCTTGATGCAATGTAATGCTAAACAGACTGTATTATTCACACAGTATTGATTGCTATAGTCTATTGACCACACGAACCCCCTTCCCGGATAATAGGATTGTAATACCGAAATTTGTTCTCGGGATCATACCTAGCTTTAAGCTCGGCTAGCTTCCTGAGCCGCCACTCTCCATGCCTATAGATTGACGGAAGTGACTCTAGACCAGTTGCATAGTCAACATAGTTCGATTCCTGAACCTCTGGCTGGCTGAATAAAAAGTTACCTTACGATACCGTAGCCACGTAGCGAAAAAATAAGTGTCCTTGTTTTTCTATATAGCTCGTATTAATACAACGCCAAACCTCACTTTTTGCTATTATTGATTAATCCGACCACCACCACCTATGTATATCACCCAGCGATAATACAGGTAACAAGGTTAAATTATGATGTTGGTAATGTCTTAATATCATTAATGATATTAAAATACGTATATTTACCCCTCTGATAATAGCGCGAGGCTGGCTATAATAATGCTCGAAGTAGCCGCATTAATTACAGCACATTATATAAAAGTCGTGTATCCCGGGAAACCCTGGCACGAGAATATCACTACGGCGTTCCAACATTATAACGTGTGGGTTAGGATCACGGAGGTCGCAAAAGAGGCCTAGTGTAAGGTACGGAGAAGATCTCTAGGTTTTCTCTGTCCTGAGTCTCTGTCATGAGTCTCTGTCATGAGATCCTGTCTGTATTTACTCCGGACTATCCTGAATAGAGTCGTGCCGGCCCGGTAGTCTTCGGCCTGGATTATGAATGGTTTCTAGATGGCAGTGATGTGAATCCCTGAATTGCTAGCAGACCGCAGTTGATGAGTAGGTACATATAAGAGCCCACGCGATACATGAAAGTTCATTTCTCGTGACTGACTTGGCAGATATAGTGTCCTTGAACCTCAGGTAAGGCGTCGTGTCGAGGGCAGTAACGTGGCTCTATTCGATGGGTGCTGAGTATTCGGTATAACGATGGCCCCATGTCTTGTTATCTGCCTCAGGGTCAGGACTGAGATTTCTCCGCAGCGAGGATCTGCTCGTAGGCCTCCTTTAGCGCTACATCAATCGGGGTATATTCAACCCCGAGCACACTTGTCAACCTCGACCCATCCATATTGTAAGTCGAGTCCTTCTCCCTTTCAGCAAGACCAGGCTCCCCTTGATCAATCCGGTCTTTCAACTCCGGAACAACCCTCCTTGCGACGTCACGAATCAATTGCCAGTGGCATTTCTCCGTGGCCAAGATGCGAAGTCCACTGGCCTCGGGGGTTGTTACAGCACGGGCCAAGGACTCGGCAAGGTCGCCCACGTAGACCCACCCTCCCAGGTGGAAATTGGTCTCAGCTCCGGGGAAGGCGATGGACCACATCGTAGCGAGCGACAAAGGCAGGGCCTTGAGGTCAACCGTCTCCTTGCCCTCCAGTGCACCCAAGAACTGCGGACCAAAGACGGCAGCTGGTACCACCGAGACCAGGTCGAAGCTTGCGGAAGAGTGGTCGTCGAGCCACTTCCAAAAGGCCTTCTCGGACAGGCCCTTACTTGTGGTGTACGCCAGGTGCCCACCGACTGCCACGGCTTGCTCAAACGTAATGGGGTTCCAGTCATCCCAGGTGTAATTTTTCCCCGGCGCGGGGTCGAGAGTTGGGTCCATCACCGCGCCGCACGAGGAAACGTGCACCACCCTCTTCAGCGAAGAACCCCCATACGCAGCCGAGGCCTCGAGGATCGCCGTTGCACTGTCAATGGCGGGGTGGAGAATATCGGCGACCACGTCGTCGACGTCGTAGACGATGGGTGAGGCAATGTTGATAACCGCCGTCACGGGCGCGGCTTCAAAGGCCGGCTTGAAGTATTCGGATTTGACGATGCCCTGGACCTTGACAATCTTGATCTGTGAAGAAGCAGTTTCAGCCGGGAAGATTGAGGTGATGCGGTTGACGGCCCTGTCGGAACGCACGGGCGCGATAACATTCCATCCTCGCTTCAGAGCGTGGTTGAGAACGTGAAGGCCGATGAAGCCATTAGGGCCAGTAACAAGAACCGTCTCTGGAAACATGGTGTTGGTTTGGCTGCGTGCTGGGGGGTTGTCTTGGTTGCTGCGCGGTCTTGGTCCTTTGGGCTGGTTTAACTACTTCGCAGCGGCCGCGTATATACTCGCGCCGACTCTCTGTCCTGGGCCAATATCATCATGGGTAGCACTCATGGTCGCGTTGTTGGTGATGAGGCTGCATGAAGCACAAATAGTGCTGACGTGACCACGACTTTTCAGGGGCCCCGGGTACCTTGGTACCCAATCCGAGTCGGACAAAGGTGGGGCAACCTCACGCATGATTATGGATGCTGGCGCCAGCAAGACCCGTAAACCCTTTGTTCTCTTATTCTCCTACCATCTTCCTGGGGTGATCAGTGATGTTAGCGGCTTCCTTCTAGTATCCTCCCATTCTAGTCTCGGCGCACTACCGTGCTTCAATGCCTCTCTCGGGAAGAGATCCAATAGCAGGTGGTATTCCGCGCGCCGGGTTGGAGTCGAGGCCAACATCCACGAGCGAGGCACGAAGGGAGCAGAATCGAGTCTCCTCGCAGACCTATCGTACGTGACCTTCACCAAGGGCGTGGCTGACGAGTGCCATGAAACCCTCACGACTGATGCTGTCAATGTAATCCAGGCAGGCGGAGGCGACAACGGTTGGCTTTGCTGAACCAGCTGCTGGAGGGTGATACATCCATAGCCACGGGGCATCCCATCCCTGGGCAACCAGCACCACTCGCTGGCGTTGAACATGGCCGAGTTGGTGGAGCTTCGTCGCATTCTCCCCTCACCACGCCATGGGCGAGCGAAACCGCCATCGCTCCAGCGGGGGCGCCCTCTGATTCACTCAATGATCCATTCAACCAGCTTAACCAACCGCCGGTCTATCAACAGGTTCCCGACATACCGTCAAATTCCTCCGTCATTGATATGGGATGGATGACACCTGAACTGGACCCGGAGTGGCTGAACCCCTCCACCATGCCCCAAGAGGGGACCCAGCTTCCAGGAACAACAAACTCCCTTTCTAACATTTCCAGGGTTCTCGGCAGCCTGTCATCCCTGACTCTCTCGGAAAAGCGCCAGGTTCTTAACCTTCTCGCGTCAGATGTCGCTTCCCACACCGTGTCTACTACACCATCACCACCGCCGCTCCATCAGCCTCCCGGTCACCTGGCCATCACGGATACAAGTCCTGCTCTTTACGACTCGGAGTCAATTCGCTTCCAGATTTGGCTCGCAAATAGGGCTCTTGCTCCCTTAGCGTCTCCTGCGCGACGATTAACAACAGATCTTCATTTCTCCCAATATAATTTCTGGGACGCTCTCATCGCCAACGCCTCCGTCATTCGTCTGGCTCATATACAGATTGCCAGACAAGACGGGGCGTCTCCCTTCTTTCGCCCACAGACATCCTTGTCCGGCGCTGACTGCAACTCTTCCGTCGTTGACGAGAACCAAGCCGTCGTTCCCCGTGACCTCCACCCGACGGCGGCCCAGCTGAAACACCCTCATCATCCTTACCTCGACCTCATACCTTTCGCATCCTTCCGCCAACGTGCAATCGAGGCCATATCTTCCAACCCGCCCCTCGTCGACTGGAAGCAGCTGTGTGCCGACATCAACGCCGCAGGCATAGTTTGCTGGGGCAGTGAGGCCGGCGGACAGTATGGAGAGACGGTTCACATGGCATTCCAGATGCCATGGGATACAAGAAGCTGGGAACCCAGAGTCTGGTTCCTGAGAAAGTATTGGTTTCTCGTGGGCGGTTGGGATGACGAAATGTGGTCGAGTGCGCGGTGGTGGGCGACCATGAGGAATGAGACAATCCCTCCCGTCTAGCTGTGGCCCATGGATATCTCTCTCTACCTCGTCAGCTGGCTTTGGCACTTGGAGTATCGACGAGGATCCGCACAGTGGAGCTGCAAGTCATCAACTATGATGACGACGTGTCGGTGGCTTGACATGCTATGCCAAACTGTCCCTCTGACCTATTGCTGGTTGCCTCCTCATTAGTGATGTGTGGAGATGGCAGATGCCGCCCAAACTTCGTTGCCAAAGTCCTCCGGCGTAGCACGTCCCCACGCTTATGGCTTCCATGGTGTCGGTGGGGTCCCCTATAGCCCAGCGGAAACATTGTTCAACCATATTGCTCTCGCACCTGCTCGTACACACGCACGGTAGCGGGACCAGAGGCGGCCGCGCTCGCTTAAGTGCCAGATTCCGGCGTTCCCGTTAGCCAGTTATATGGGGGACTTTTTTCTTTAGATTTGAGAGAGCCTCTACTTTCCACCAATTACTCTGATACGGCAGCGCAAGATCATAGACGGGACCTTAGTATTGAAAACCCTTATAAGGGTCACATCACCCAGGGGAGTCTATCACGGCTGGGGTTAAGGCAAGTGAATACTAGTAAATCACTAGTGTCAAGTTTTGGGGTGGCGAGTTGGTGGATGACTGGATCGACGATTGTTGTTGGGATAGTCGGGACAAGTGCATGGGCCATGCGAAGAATCCAAGTGGTGAACTATCCGTACTTGGCCTCACGGGACACAGATAGTAGTCTAGCGCCCCCTTTTTCCTAACAACCCTCCTTTCCCGCAAGACAGCGCAATCCACGCGGCGCACCCACAGTAATGAACAAAACAGAATATCATGTCATCGCCAATCATTCACCCCGAAACTGGTAATGTTAGAGTCCAGTCAATAATATCTTTTTTCTCGAAAAAGACTACGACGTCAAACAAGGCGGACACTCGACACACTGTATCACAGGGTGACCACGAGGCGATAGTGCAGCTACTTCTCGAATACATGAATATCTGTTCCGGTACATTTGCTGGCATCTACACACTACAGTTAAGGCTGCATGTGTATTCACTGTTCCCGAATTGTTCCAATTGCATGACGGTGATTCGAGATGTGGATCTGCCTACTTTGAAGGGGCGAGGAGATAGGTTTTACGAACCTATGCAGATAATGTCGACTGGAGGCCAACACGCTGGGCTCCCGAGCTGCCGGGTCAGGACACTCAGTTCACCATATATCTTTTCAATGGATTTCATACTATTCATATTAATTTCGAGAGAATTTTTTCAAGCCTTCGGAAGAAATAAAGCTGATATGAGAGGATCATCGGGGCCATAACTACTCCAGAAGCTCCAACGATACAGATAGTAACAGTTACAGTAGATAACCACCTCCCATTCTACGCAGTATATATATTAATGAAGCTTAGAAGAAAGGCTACTATCTCGTTTAGTAGCCCTGGACATAATAATATTAGTAGAAAGCTGATAGCAATATAGTATAAACTCACAAGAATATGTGGTTGATAAGGTAGATATAGTTCTGCCCCAAGGTTTACTGGACCCATCTTATCCCAGCTGCACCTGAATTACAGCAGCAACCACCCGCGTATAGTAGTGGGCTATTTCGAGCGGCGTACTACACAATATTCCCGGCTCGGCACGACTAAGTGACTCGAACGTACCCGGCAATATAATGAAACCAGCCAGAAGAGTCTAATTAATAATAGCCGTGAAAATATTATACTTGGTGGATATGTCATGCGACTACACTACCATCTTTATATATGGAGTTAGTCGGTCGGCGGGCTGCCTATGGAGCGTGATTCCAGCATTTATGTTAACGATCAGTGAGTCCGTTGCTGTCGTGGGAAGGCTGCGAAAACTGCGTGCTTTCAACAAAACAGACGAGATTAAGATAATCAACTAACGTATTCCACAAGCGAGTGAAACACTCCATTGGAATTCCCCAACCACCCGCCTTATATCACCTTTCCCTCCAGTTGAGTTGGGGATGAGACTCCTATGCAGACAACACGAACAAGGAAGCAGAAACGGTCGGGCCCTACCGTTTGTTCTCAGATGACCGCCTTGAAAACGGTAGAAGCGGCAGGTGTGGGTAGGTCCCGTACTCGTACTTCGTACGGCTCAATGACATCCAGTTGTGGAGGCTGTAGGTTCCAAAATCGGAAGAAGGAACCTCAAGTAATGGAAGACATTAAGCACATAACAAGAACTTGACAACTTGACGGGATCCCGTATTTTCCACTAGGTAGAGTCGTATGTGCTTGATATTGGAACATTAGGCCTTATATCCTACGTATAAAAGAACACCAAAAAAGAACACCAAAAAAACATACAACAGCCGGTATTCGCTGGTCGTCACCGACCCAACTACTAATCAGCCCCTCAGCGGCTTGACTCTGGGAGAGCGGACGGGATCCCGTATTTTCCACTGGGTATGGTCGTATGTGGGAGTTCTGACTGTTGTGGCGCGTTATATACAGTAAGCAGCCAGCGTTGTCTTACTACTGATTGTATAATATTAGAGTGCCAACATCGCCTAGATTGCGTACCATTAGGACTATTGGGAATATTAAATAATCGCATTGCTGACCGGCTACGTCCATGGTTTCTTTCCCCACACATGGCCAGATTGTGCTTTGTCCCATCCCCAGAGTCCACTATTTGATGTCTATCGCGGGAATATTTGTGATGCTACCAGAAATGGATGATCTCTATTGCATCGCTTTATCAACAACAACCTTCTTAGCTAGGTTGAATGTATGGGACGAACTTGGCATCGCTCTAAAATAGAATGTGGGTTTTCATCAATGTTTAGCATTTACCCCGGACAGATGACACATCGCATCTAGATCTGATGAGGTGGTCAGGATTTGTCACGTGGAGCTGCGTGCGACACGCTGCAAGCCATGCACTGCCCGTAAACTGCGCGGTCTTCTCCCCAGGTAAGAAGCTAGCTGTCTCGTGCTCGATTAACAAGATAATCAGGATATAATATTTGGAAGTCCAATTAGGACAGAATGTACTCTGTGATTAACGTGACGGCAGCGTTTTGCCCCGTAGCCTTCTCTAACCCCAGACGCTATATTGACATAGACCGACTAGTCTTGGACATTGGGTAGCTCCGCTCTAGCTGTTCCCGTCCCGTAAATTGCCCATTCACATTATTTACGTCGAAATGCTGAATCAATGATTGGGGAGGTAATATTCTATCTCTTGCGGATAAGTATCACGCAACTGGCGTGACAACCTACGCCGATAGCATAGTTCTGGGGCATGTGAAGAGGAGAACATTGTTTCTGTATTTCTAGTTTGCTTTGACGTGTCCTGTCCCCTGAGTGTGTACTCTCAGACTCTCGTTTAAGTTCTAAGGCGTCGCGCTTGGTAATTTCATATTTCGTTGGTCTTGGCGCTTCTGTCAATATCTACCTAGTAGGTACTAATCACTATGGGTATTGGATTGTACAGCTACCTATATACTGTGTAATCACTGAGACTTGCATTGAGTGGTCCTCCGAAATGTCTCCTAGTGACCATCAGCAAGATTTAATGTATTTCCCCCTTAATAACCGGGTAAATTTCGATGCATTGGAAATTTACTCGGTAAGCCGGAGTTCCCGTGCTTGTATGTAATGGTTCCAAAGCTTAATGTGAGCATACGATTAAAGAGAGCCGTAGAAAGTCCTCCCATACTTTTACCGCTGAGGGCATGGCAAATGTCTGATAATTTTGTCCCAAGTTTACTCACCAAGTTTGGGTAGTTGTTTCTCATGGAATAATTCATCCAATTCTGTAAAAAAGGGTCGAGCAAGTCCCTAGTACCCTCGGCCTCCACTCTCCCATCAACGCCTGTCGTGCATACCTAGACTGCACTGCCAGCGCAACCCAATGCAAGATGGAATTCACCTTATCTGATATGTCAATAATGGAATCGTCTTTGGCGCCTTCGACGGGGAAGGTGGCAATGCGACTTTTGGGGCTGTGCAGATGTATTGGGTCATCTCGACTGCCATCTTGATCAGCGGACAGCATGTTCATCCCGTGTGTCCAAAGCGGCCCGTCGCTGGTACATCGGTTCGCATTATCTGACGCGTCATTTGTGCATCTAAGCCGCCGTCAGCCGTGGATGATCTTCTTGTGAGTGGCTGAAGTGGCTGAACATATGCTGTTGGTTGTGCGATGCGACCAACAAACACCTCATCTCTGCAACAGAGTAAGGGAGGTGGTGTGACTATATGTGAGTTTGTGGCCAAGCAGTGGATGATCGCCGTATTTTGGCTGAATACATTCCGTTCGCTATGGTACAGGTACGGATTAGCAAAGACCCCAAGTCCACTGCGGAATAGTGGTATTGCGCCGCATGTTGTGTCGCTAGGGCCCCCCTTTGCGGTTATCTAAACCAATGATGTGAATAATCAATGACCCTGTGTCATGCATCATGGAGTTCGTGAGATCCAGGCATCGGTTCCATGGCTGAGTAGATCACCAGCATTGTTCCCCATGTTTCACATGTCACATCAACCATCGCAGGATCGTCGTCTTCTGCCGTCTCATATCAGGCTCACTGCAGCAATAAACTGCACGATCCTTCAATCACCGACCTCAAGAGTCCCCGATTGGCTCGATTTTAGCGTTCGTTGCCCGGTACGCCGCAACCATCTAACAGCTATTACAAGGATTGCTTTGATGCGCGGCAGCTGGTGGCTGTGTCGATCAAACAGGGATTTATCTCGCTATTGGGATCGTATTAGATAATCCATATGTGGTTGGGTTGGTCAAATATTTAAGGCACAGAATCCCAATATGACAGACCCCTAGGGATCGCTTCATTCTTACTACGCCTCGCCGCGAACACCATCTATTCCAGCACAAAGCTTCTTCAATTCCACCAGCCAGCTGTACTCAACATGAAGCTTACATTCGCGTTTCTAGCCCTACTCGTCGGGTTTGTGGCAGCAGAGGAAGTTGCGGAGAGGGAGAACCTTGCCATGGTCTGCGGAAATTCCTGTAACGTACGTATCTGCCACGCCATATATATAACCCAAAATTTGACACCAAATGGACACTGATCTGAATGGGGATTCTAGGATGGATGTGCCCTCGGCTGCGAGTGCGACCAGTTTCGGGGAAAGTGCCTCCCTGTAAGTTCTCGCAGTTCATGTTGTTCATTTACGAACAAACTTCCCTAGTAACGCTGTACTAATGATGGATTAGGAGGGCAAGAAGTATGTACAGTTCTAGTCGGGAGGATGGATGACTGGGCCCTTGGGTCATTCGTATGGATGTTTACCTACATATCCGTGAGGTCAATTGAGTGTGTAGGAGATACGCGCATTTAGCTAGAAAATGTCTGAAAGTGTGGCCTTGATGGTTCCATATTCATGTTAGTATCATTACTTATTTACGAAAAAGAGTGCCCGCCGCGGTCATGATGTCTTTGTTTTGGGTTTTATGCATTGTATCAGTTTGTTATAAGCCATGAAGCGGTCAATCAGCCCACAAAATCTCTCACACCCCTTAGTAGAGTTGGGGTAGATGGCTATTGAATAATTATTGAGGAAGCTAGTGGAATGCTGACGCATGTTTAGGGGGTATGTAAGCGAAATTGGACATCTTGCGTATTTACGCATGTGGAAAAATATGTTTAGCCACGACCCTGCCCACCTAAGCATCATCAGATGAGATGATACTAGTAGACGAGCGGTAGGGCGATAAGAAGGTCGGGGTCAAAAGTCTTGTCTCATTAAGTACTTGCCACACTAACAGCCAGACACCCGTCTTACATGTGTCTGGCTGTTAGTGAGGTAAGTACCTAATGGTACAAGCCTTTTCACTCTAGCCTTGGTAGTATGTAACCTGCCGTTCTGCAGCTTGCATATGTGGGATCCTTTGGCCGGGGAATGCGTCGTAGTAACCAGTGCATATGCAACTGGTGAACCTGCAGACCGTTATGGGCCAATGATAAGGCCCTCGGCTTGGGTAAAACATCAGGGACGCGAGAGAGACATGGCTGATAGACCTATGCATTACGGATGTGATCGACCACTAGAGTAGACAAAACGAGGTGCGTGCCGGGGATGTCGATGAGACACCTGCTGGCGGCTATCATAAGAAGGGGAATGCACGTACTTTTCCCCAAGATAATCATTAGTCGTGTTTTTCACAATGCCATTGCTCGTTTTTTATGAAAGAAAGGGAACAACTAAGAAGGTAGAAAAATCGCCTGAAATTATGTCTCGACTTGAATTGTCGGATATTGGTTCCCATCATCGACCCCGGCTGCCCGTCCCTCTTCTTCCTGCTCCCGAACTGCATTGCCCACAATCATATCTCGAAGCATGGCGCCACTCCTCGCCTCATCCGCAGCCATCCTCTGTGTGAAGTTGAGATATGTTTCTAATGCCCTGGCGTGTTCCTCCTGAGACCAAAACGACGTGGGGCTGGACTTAGTCACCTGCCGCCCAATGTCGTGAAAGGGCGCCTCAGTGCCTCCAACCGCCTGAGAAATATCTGCTATAGTCTTGGTAACGGCGACCGAGTCGTCCATATGCTTCTTTTTTACCTTCTTTGTCTTCTTCATTTCCCTTTTCAGGCCCTTGAGCGTCCTTTTTACTTGTGGCTGACGCTGTTTGAGCTCGAGCTCAAGCCCCTGAAAGGGAGTGTGAACCATATTGGCCTTGACAAAGTTCTTGACTATGCGCTTGCGGGCCCGCGCTCTGCCAAGCATTTTCGGGTTCGCTTCTATCAGAAGCCAGCCCATGGCGGATATAAGCCACTCTTTTTCATTGGCTGGGAACTGGTTGAAATGGATGGCCGACGCTCTGGCACCACTGAAGAACTTTGATAGCTGGGGAAGTAGTATGCTGATATCATGCTTGGATGCCGGGTCGCGAAAAGGGGCCTTGTGGCAAAAGTTGGCAGTCTCGCTGAGTATATCATATTGAGTGGACAGAACGACAAAGCGACGGGCCTGTGGAGAAAATTTTGTTAGAATCTTGCAGTAATGACTATCAATGGAGATTATGATGATACTCGCTTTCTCCGGCATCTGAACAATCTCAGCTCTCGGTGACGCATCCCCTTCGTACTTGTGAGATTGATTTATATGGGAACCCTGGTTCGCGGGTTGTAGAATCTCATTCCAAATCATATTTAACCTCTTCTCAAATGGCAGTGTTGCTACAATGAGGTATTCAAATGAGGTCGGTAGCTGGCTGATTTCCTGTCGGCAGGGAATGGAGGAAGCTAACAACATGATGTGTGAACTGAGGCCCTCTCGGATGACTAGCTTTGCCGGGTTCGTCTTCGAGGCCTCTTTGTAATCTGCCTGAAGGATATAGCCCTGGAACGGGTACTTTTTGGCCAGTCGCTTTGCCAGCTTCTTCCCTGACCGATTCGTGGAGGTCTTGAATGACCGGAATATGGACTTCTTGACTGTGACTGTGTGGCCTTTGAGCTCCAGGCGGGGTTCGTGCGTGAGTTCTATCCCATTTTGGAACGAGACGAGTAGCTCATCAATCCCTTGATCATGTAATCCACTGTCCCCGGCGGGATCCACAGCAAATCCGGGAGCCGCGACCATCTTTCCCCAGTAGTCACTTACGTGACCGATGCTGGTGAGACCAAGGAGTAATATGCTTGTTTTGCCCCTGAGGAGTCTGCTTACAAGCCACGGGTCGATGAACTCGTACGCAACTCTACCCGCCTGGCCAAAATAATCTGTCGAATTGCACAGGATGATGATGGTCTTGCCCGCATATCGAGTCAAGATATTATCACCGGCCTTCTTGTCAACAAACGACCCCGAGACGGAGAGGTTATAAACATCGACCTTCAGATGGAGACTTCCTTGGATGAAGGTGGTGATCTCGCTGATGAGCGATCCAGGCGCATCGGTATTGACAAGGAGCAGAAAGCTAGCCTCGGGGTCATATTTGTACGCGGGAGAGATTTGGATGTTAAGATCAAACCTGGCTATTACCCGAGCTCCCAAAACTGGTGAGGGGGCGGGACTGAAAAGGGTTGTATCATGGCCGGGCTCGCCGAGGAGCATCTCCAGATGCACGCTTCCTCGCGAGAATGGCTTAGCGGAATCCAAAACGCAAAGGACCTGGTTGAAAACTGCCTGGTCACCCGGCTCTATGAATTGGGCGTACTGTAAGCTGTCCTGGTTGCCAACTGAAGGCTTCAGGTCAAGGCTGCCTGTCTTATGGAGGCGGGTCCCGCAAAGCCGCCTTGGATTGCTATTCAAACCGTAAGCTTTGCGAGAGACATTCCGAATCTGATGTGCACAACGGTCAGTATAATTTTTGTGTATACATAATTTCAGATATTAAATATGTACTCACTGTCCACTGCACGGTAAATTCGTCTCCGATTGAGACAGTCCGGAGATAAACTGGTGGCAGGAGTTCCAAAGGATATCGAATCATCAGAGGGGAGCGTACCAGGAAGTCGTCGAGAGGGCGGTTGATTCCGGGCATGATGGCAGTAACATTGACTGTCTCATTAACCACAAAGGGCTGATCGGGCTGGAGTCTCAGGCTAGGCTCCTGTTTGATAAAGGCCTTCATGTATCCCTGGGGTTGACACAAACCGCCTGGTAGGATAGATGTTGGCAGAAGAACCCCATCTTGAGGGAAGCTCCCATTCAACCACGATGATGAGTGCATGCTGAGTGGTATCTGGGTGAGCGATGGAGACGGCATAACACCTGATAGTCGAGTCAGCATTAATAACACGTTGCTTCAGAGGTTTGGGACAGTACCTGCGTTAAGGATCTGAATGTCTTTGACCAAGACGTGCTCGCCAGGCTCATATATACCATCATCGTTCTCATCCATAAGGTTGAACCCGGTGACCTGCAGATTGTAGCAGCCGTGGTATTGCTCCCTTGTCCCATTATTCCGCATAACGAAGAAGGTGAATACGCCATTTTGACCAGGGGCACCGTGGTACAAGCGTGATATATGGGGAAACCCCGACGATCCAGAACTTCCGTTCCATCCTGGCGGGTTGGAATAATGCTCCGTGTCATAGTAGGTCTCTGGCTGCAAATGACCTGCAGCGTTTTCCACCAGGCGGGTTCTAGCAATCTCGACGGTCCTAGCAAGCCATATAGCTCGTATAATTGTCCCTCAGCCATGGGGAGAGGGGTAACATTTGTGTACGTACCACTGATAACCTGCACCGCCTCTGCCTCCTGGGCCACCATGACCAGGATTCCCATGGGTGCCCGCGGCACCTCCGTTGCCACCGTTGACGTTCCATGATACGGCGCTCAGCAGGTTCATGTCTTCCTCTTTGACAGTTACCGCAATAGTCCCGCCATCGCCACCGTTTGCACCATTAGAGCCATAGCCACCCCTATACCAAGGTCAGTTAAAACGATAGTGGAAAAGAGATAGTCCAGATGGCAGCACACACCTGCCTCCACTCTTTCCAGTGTGCCCCATCTTAATCAATAGCAGTTAGCAAGTTGGGAGCAATAGAGTCTGAGAGCGTGTAGTGAACGAGAGTACATACCGTTGCGGGGATTGAATGCGTCGCATCATCGCCATCTCGACCACGCCCGCCTTGTTGCCCATCTTCACCTACACCCCCATTCCCGCCAGCACCACCTTGGGCGCTCAAGAACAGATCATGGCCAGCTGGGACCTCCCAACTGTCGCCCTGCCAGTTCCCAATGCCTTCGACACGTATCCCGCCAACCGAGAGATGAGACGGAAAAAGCTGAACTGTCAAGTGACCCCCGGGGCCACCAGCACCAGCCGCGCGTGCTGAGCGACCATGCGCGCCGTCCTGGTATTTGGAGGCCTGGGGGGCGCGCCACGAGTACTCTGTATAACCAGAGTCGCCGTCGCCTCCATCGACCTAGATGGTAAACTTGGGCCGCTGATCATTCATCGTATGCGCTCAAAAACACGTGGTCGGTCCTGTGACTATGAAACAGAATTGACGAGGAACTTATGGCCCCGGTATTTTGGCTACTGAGGAAGATGCGGAGCTTAGCATGTGGTGGAAAGTCGAGATGCCGCATCTGAGAATTGTGGCCATGAGGAGTTCAGTCGTAGAAGAAACAAGATCAACGATGGCCTGGTGGGTGCAATATGTGAGGCTGAATCTGTAACCAGGGGTTGCTCAACAGGGGGCTGGCTGGCCAGTCAAAGCAATCAACGTTCTGCAGCCGGCTGATCCAATAATAACAAATCTGCCTTGAGTATCTTGTAACAACTCAAATCAATTTAAGTAGAGGATGGGGGGAAACTTGGGCATGATTGATGTCGATCGTGGACGTACAATGGCTCTCACACCTTATGCCCACGTTTTGGGACACGTGTACATGAATGTGCCAGGTAATAACACATTAATTGATAGCCAGGGAAAATAATAAATAGATACTGAGCGATTATTTACCTGCTTGCTATCAGCATTAAGTGCACATAAATATTCGTTCATGGATACATCTTCCTGATCTCTTTTCATTTTTGTTAAATATTAGCAAGTAATCCCACACCCTCAGTTATGCCCCTTGCCACTAAATACTGCCTCCAAAAGACATCTACTTGACATTTTGGGCCTAACCCTGTGGCCACATGAATCATTACTAGAGGCCTAGACTACATGGCTGTCTTCCGATTACTGAGAATTGCATTTCTTGCAACCAATTTCCTTTCCATGGTTATCCTTCTGCATAGGGTTTTTCTTGCTGGTGTGCTTGTTGCATTTTGTGCACGTACTACGGAATCACATGTCAATCGTTGGCATTTACCCATGCCCTCTTTAACAAGATAAATTATGAGGCAGGAAATCTGCTCCTTTTTAACCACAAAATTCCCACCTTCTAACCTTATCTGACTAACATGTCTCTATAAATACCTACTGCATTGTGAAGCTGTGGGTCTGTGATGCAGTCAACGGCTACCCTGTACATGAGCTGACCCGCTGAGTGACGCCGAGGAGAGCAAGTACAACTGGAAGGGGACTGGAAGCTTAGGGGCTAAATGCTTTAACGTAACCCGAACATGAAGTGCGCCGAGCGAAACCAATTTATGCTTGGCCCAATGGCCTAATATCATCGTACGACCAGGAAAATAATCAGCTGAGACTGGGCACAGAATTTATGTGATGTGGTAAAAAATGTATTGGAAAGAGACAATAGGACTGGGAATGAGACTTATGACGGCATGTCTACTCTGTTTTTTATAAGCGGAGGAGATTGTGGGGCCGGTCAAACCGGAGGCAGTGGGTCAGTTGAGCCGGAGATCCGGGGGCAGTAGCGGGGGCGGGTGGAGAGGCAGAGAGGAGGATTGAAGGCAAGAGAGCACTCATCGTCACGAGATGTCAGGTCCAGCATATGAATAACAAGACCATTGTATATGCAGGTACGGTCAAGCGACGAGGACAACTAAGGCAGCAAATGATGTTCGAGGTTTGTTTACAACAGGAAACAAGATTGGCACGGCTGTGGGAATGGCACCATTTGTCAAGCCATGGATCAATGAAGGGAGCTTGGGCGTGGCGTGGAACGAGTGAGAGGCGTGGACCGGAGGGCCTAGATGCACGGCTGGTGATGCATGCTGGGATGCCAAGGAGACTGCCAGACTATAAGTACGTGCAGGAGCATGGACGCGGAGTCCGGGACGGCACAGAGACTGCGGCTATGATGAACGTCTACCTGGGCACCATGTTATGCCGAGGCAAGTCGATATAGAAACGGGGTAGGGAAAGGAAACTCCAGAGAGACTACGGGTGACTGTTAAGGAGCAGTTTGAGTGCGGTAGCGTTAGTAGCGACTTGAGACTTGGATACAGAAAGAGAGACTACGGAGGCAGCCAACGAGGAGGAATGCGGGTGCAATAGGGCGAGTCAAGGCGGATCAGTTATGCCAAGCGATGGACTGCTTTGCCAAGGCGGCAAAAGAAGGAATATGGAGGACGTGGGTACTACCATCGCATCTAATGGTACTACCTGTCAAGATATTGGTACGTAGATGTCGGATACATGTGGTAATTCTAGACGTAGCTGGCAGTATCCATCAGGATATAACATGCGTACCCACGTTGGTACATTTGGTGAATCCATGTCTCCGACAGAGGACGTAGACACGGACGTGGCGCCCATTAAGATTGATTTTGGTATTAGTGCAGCGGCAAGAACGCGTGTTCTATCATGCCTACTGTATGTATGTTCCCGGATAGGAGTATAGTATAATCGGGTAGCATCGAATGTGGGATTGTTAGACATGGACTGACGTTTCACGTGGCCATATTCGACAACAGCCGTTGGTTGGCCGCCTTGGGGATTTAGGATTCGGGCGGCCCGCTGTGGCTCAAATCAAATCTGGAATAGGAAGGTTTTGAAGGGAAAAGTGCTTGAGATTGTTGGTGGCAGTCTCGTAATAGCGGAGCTCCCCACAGCGATCATATTCGAATGCGACTCTAGCCTGCAAGGGGCCGAGCGTGGGATCGCGGCATTGTGTCGGAGACGATGGAGGCCATGGGGACGATGCCATCTCATTGGATGTAATTAGGCGACGTCGTCGGCGACACCGCAATGCGCATCAAGGATCCAGGGCCCTGCCAGCAATTAAAACACGGTAGGTACTACTGTGTAATGAGGCGCATGATCGACAGCCATAGTGGCGCCTGTGGGATGCCGTCGCAACCGAAATCCTCCTGGATAGGCGCTACTATTATGCGTGTAGCTATACTGTAGACTATAAAATAACAATGTCCCAAGCAATAATTCAACGACGATCATCTTCGACCTTGCATCATACACCCAGTTTCCAACTACACATCCATCATGAAGTCTTTCGCGCTCCTGGCTCTCGCCACCATTGCGGTCTGCGAGCCCACCATCTACATGATTCGCCATGGCGAGAAGCCCGAGGACGACTCCCCTGGTCTGAGCCCTGAGGGAGAGCAGCGTGCTCAGTGTGTCCGCGACGTATTCGGTGCTGAGACTGATTACAACATTGGCTATATCATGGCCCAGTCGTACAAGCCGGGTGAGTGACTGATCCCTGGCATCTCAGCCTGATTACGTCCTAATCCAAATTCTCCCGCATCTAGATGGTTCCCGAAAGCGCCCTTACGATACCGTTGCTCCCCTGGCTGAGGACCTTGGTCTCACTGTCGACGTGTCCTGCGACCGCGATGACAGCGAATGCGTGGCCGAGGCCATCGCCGACTATGATGGAGAAGGCAACATCCTCATTTGGTATGGCAACCCCAACGAGTATTTCCTTGCATCCCGGGCGCTAACCTGTGTTCCCCGTGTAGCTGGCAGCACGGCCAGATGAACAACCTTGCCGAGGCGTTCGGTGCCGAAGATATAGACAACTACCCTTCGGACAGCTTTGACATTATCTGGACATTCCCTCCTCCTTATACCTTTATGACGGATGAGACATCTGAGCAGTGCCCCGGACTTGACGATTAAGAAAATCAATGCACTTCGACGAGTCTGTGCGTATATATGTTCTACAAGAAACACGCCATGTAGTGTGTATCAGAGTAAATATGTCTCGGCATCTTTTGCCTCTCTTTTGCGTTGTCTCTGTGCCCGCTTTTCATCACTCTGTGCCTGCATCTTCTGTCTTCGGGTTGATTCGAGCTCCCCCCTGTTCTTTGCAAGTACAACGGTAGGGTCATAATCCGAGACCGCCTTCCACTCATCCCCATCGCCAAGCTTTGATCCGTTGATCCGCCGCAGGAAGTCTTCTAGGGCGCTGATATCACGTAGACGCACCCATCCATACCGCTTTCCTTTACTAATTCCTATAGCTGTCGGCTCGTAGTTGGTAAAAAAGTCGAATAAAGTTTGTGTCTGGAGTTCATTGAAGCCAGTAGTGCGAGACGTCCAACGGATGAAGGACAGTACGAGGACAACTGAGGTAGTTTCCTTCTGTGATTCGTGAATCAACCCCCCCTCTCGTCAATGCAGATGCAAACATGGCGTCGTTGAACACGATACAATGTCCGAAGGGATGTAGGGACCCAGGCTGGTCAGCCGTCGCACCGCCATACATCATCGAAGCAGGATTCAATGTTGCAGGCGGCGTCACTGAGTGATTGTGAGTCTATGGGCTCGGAGTTCGGCATCGTAGAGCTTCAATGAAGCAGGGTCGTCTCACCATCAGATTTTAGTACGTGGGTGTAGTATCTCCATTGTCACACGATTGACCTGTGGCAACGTAGGATTACTGGCTTCCCTCTCCTTAGCAGCCTTCTTTTTGCGGATGGCACGATGGCTGCAGCAATAGACATTTATTGGAGAGCCTACCTAACCTGCTGAGAGGGCTTTTCATCGTGTTGATACAATCAAAGGGCTAACACAGGAATGGAGTAATAGGACGAGCTGATAAACAGCAGCACTGACGAGGAGCTGTGAGCTATTGGTGCTGAGTTGCATGATTACTTATCAGTATAATAGGTATATACACATTAAGGCTGCATATCCGCTCTATTGTGAACATTCTCTGCAGCGATCTGGCGGCGAAAGGCATGATGTTTTCCTATGCAGCCAAGAGCATGTTTTGTAATAATCAAGCCTCCATGGTGGAAATTATGAGCCTAAGCCGGAAGTAGAAGTGAGATGCCCATGATTGGAAATACGGGATGCATATGCGAATTGCGTCATGAAATCTAACTTGCCAAACCAACGAACTGTGCTCCTGTCCCACGATTACGACACTGGTGTCTGACGTTGCATTGGCAGCGAATTCGACAGGCCTTTTCTAAAAAAGAAAAAAAAAAAAAACCCCCGCTTAATAAGATCGCACTTGATTACCAGATATGTGATTTGGCGTGTGGTTTATCAACGATGTTGGGTATTTCAAACGAGGTGTGGAAGTCGTATCCTCAATCTTACAATTCAGCATATCTCACATGGTCATGAGACACGAATACACGGTTTACATCAACAACATCGACGACCAACAGCATAATATTCTCTGAATTCTCAGACAAGGCGTTATGAGCTGCCCAATACCCAGCAAATACCCTCCCCCCTCAGGCTTCCGCCTTATCCCCAACCCCGACTATCGGTCTGACGAGGAGATTGCGGCAATTCTCCGAAGCCATCACCCCGTTGATCCCTCGTCTGACAAGAATGTGTGGGCTTTCTGGAACACGGGATGGGAGGGCATGCGTCCCTGGTGCCAGCGCAACATCATCAATTGGGTCAGACGCCTGGGCCCTGACTGGACAGTCCGGATTCTCGACGCGGTCCCTGGCTCGCCCAACCATCTCTCTCAATTCGTCCCATTGTCTTTTCTCCCGGACGCATTCAGGGACGGCACCATCGAGTGCCCCCCACAGCATCTGTCGGATCTGATACGACTGCCGTTGCTTATGCTGCATGGTGGAGTGTGGATGGACGTGGGGATGCTTCTCCTCCGCCACCTCGACGACATCTGCTGGAGGGCTATTGAATCCAGCGACAGCCCCTACGAGATGGCTGGTGTGTTGATGCCTCTGCGTGCTGAGGAGGGCACCATGCTCAATGGCTTCATCGCCTCTCGGCGTGGAAATCCAGCCATCCAGCGCTGGCACTCTGTCTACATGGCCATGTGGGAGGGCAAAACATCCTCACACGGCTTCTCCTCCCATCCCTTGCTGACGCATCTACCTCCCCTCGAGGTCCAGAATAATGTGCTGGGGTGTCCTCCACTGCTGATTCCCGCAGAGGGATTGGGTGATTATCTCGCTCACTTTGTCTGCCTCGAGAGGGTGTGTCGGCTGCAAGACTCGTCGGATGGCTTCGATGGGGCGGAGTATCTTACCAACAACATACTGCTCTTGAGGGCTATCGATCACGTCTACTACGCCCAGAAAATCACGGGCTGGGACGGGCGAAAGCAATACGAAATGCTCACCGCCAAGGTGGAGGGTGACGATATCGACGGGGCAGCCAAGTTTGTGAAAAGGGTCATCGAGGACTGCGCACTCATGAAGCTAAGCCATGGCCCGCCCTGTGGTCTGGAGAATCTTGCCACTATCTGGGATCAGGAGGAGCACAGCAATGACGATGTTGCTGTCGGTACCTTTGCCGAATATCTCCGATGCGCCACAGCGTATTGGGAACCGGAGGAGCAGCGATCTCTAGAGCCGGTGCGGGTGGAGAAGCCCCGGAATGTTTTTCAGGGAGGGCTATTGGAGCCTCTCGTGTCCGCCGAATAGGAGCCTCCGTGGCCAGGTCATGGGCATGTACATAAGCAGCGTGCATTGTCAGCAGTGAGCACATATGCACCCATGCATCTGAAGATCACTGCAAGCCAAGCATCTAAGTAAGCAGAACAACGGGAAGGGATATTGGCTCTGTAGATAGAGGCAGAATCGAAACTCCAGACTTGAGTGCTCATTTTCATTCTGTAAAGTCGATAACCTGCCTCGCTATTGTTCCTATGTAATCCATGCCCTCGTTCTCCGTCTTCAGCTCCATCGCCCTCTCCTTGAACCTCTCATCAGCCAGCACTGTCTGTACACCTGTCCTGATTTGTTCAGTACTGGACGTTGCTGACTCCCAACCCCATGCAAACCCCGCGTAAACCGCCCTCATGGTCACCTCTTTCTTATCAAGCACCAGCCCAGCCAACACTACCGGTGTCCCATTGGTGACCGCATGACTTGTCGATCCGTAGCCTGCATTGCAGAGACACACATCAGTATTGGGTAAGATGCGATCATATGCTACCAAGTCCGTCCACTGCACGTTGTCTGGCACACTGATGTCGTCCCCCAGCCTGGCGCCCCGTATTCCAAGCGTCGCAACGGTGAGTATGTCGTCCCGGTCCCTCAGCGCCTGCATTGTCGGCACAATTAGCTGGCTGTAGTTGACCTCGGCCGTGCCCTGCGACACGAAAACAGTCTTCTTGTCTCCCTTTCCCGCACTGTCCTGCACATCATCCCACCAGGCTGGTGCCTCAAACTCGCTGCCTGATACTTTGCGCGGCAGGCATCCTGAAAACCGCAGGCTGGTGGGTATGTCGGACAGCGGATACCTCACGCTCGGGCTGCACATCTGAAAGCAGTTATCAGGAGCGGTGTACCAGATACTAAACGGATGGCACTCGGGGACAACGGTACACCCGGAGCTGCGCATTGCGCGCTGGGCAGCATCGAAAAGCGGTACCCAGGGGCCTTGGTCAGCGAGTTTGTGTAGCTCTTTGTTTCACAGGAGGCAGGCGCGTGATTTATCGTATGATAAACCCATGGAGAATGGAGCGGTGTCGACGCTAGAAGAGCTGATGTTGACGGCGCCGATGCGGATGGTTTTGGGAAAGGAGGTAAAGCCTTTGGGTAGAGGGCGGCCGTAGACAAATGGAGTGACGTTCGTGCTGCAGAGCTCGTGGACAATGATAATCTACCGGGTTGGATTGCTCTCCTTGACCTTGGTGATGCTATCCTCTAAGACCGGCGAGGCCATGATGGCCACCAGGTTCAATCAAGTGGCTGAATTTCGATTCCTAAATCACTGTTACTCAATATCATTGAGCTACCTATCCCACTCGACTACCTATATCAATACATTTATGTGAGAAACAGACTAGAACCCAAGGGATTGACAGAGTCGGAGACACCGGAGTCGGTGGGTCCATGGTGACCCACAATTCCCGTGGCCCTCGGAGATACCCGGACGGGCCGGCCCGCAACTTGCGTAGTCAAATAAGGAGCGCGTTCCGTGGGGGCAAACTTATTATAGTCCCTATCGATATAGAAAGAAGCTTGAAAGCGTAGTTTAGAATATAGAGTATTTTGTCGAATGGGTAGTTGACCAAGAGAAAACAAAATGTCACCACATGGCCAACTGTCTGGGACTCCGAAGTCAGGCGGATTCGACAACCAAGAAAGTTTCGCACACGAGCATAAACAGGAGTCAAGTAAATTCATAGAAAAGTACTCACCCTCCGATACTGTATCAAGTATTCTAGGTGCCGTCATCATCAAACTCCGATACCTCTTTAATTTGCAACCGCATCCGTAAGTGAACTACCCTAAACCCCTAGGCCGTGCTACCAAAAATGGTGCAACTGACAATCTTTCGGCAGATGGCCATCAGCGGGCGAAGAAGAATCCATAGTTTTTGAGTGATCAACTTCTGGGATCCATTTGGTGAAGGCGTGTTGGCTGGTTATTTTGAACGGTGGGGGAGGCGCTTTGACAAAACAGGGGCCTCGGGATAGAGGCTGTATTTTTGCCGGTGCTTACGATCAATGTGAGCCGCTCATCAGATGTATTAGGTCTGTGTTATTTTACTTCTTCCCGCCAATATGCTTTCTACCTGTGGAGCTGGCCTTCATACTTGTTGGAATATGAAAATTGACCAACACCAGCACCTCGCTGTATGTGATACACCTAGAACCCAGAAGGTATACATACCCTGGTAGTTGCGGTTGGCTACGGGGACTGGAGGGAAATTGCGGATTGATATACTACAATAAAGAATTTGTAAAAGGTACATCTGGATCCAGCAAGCCTACCGTGGACCCATTTCTCTCTACTTGGTAACGTCCTGCATGATTCTGCCCTCGACAAACTCCGCCAGCGTGACCAACCTATTCTGCTGACTCATAATATCCTGAAACTTCAACTCGATATGGAACACGGACCAAAACCAAGACCTAAACTCGGATGCAATCATGCTGTCCATGCCAAACTCGGTCAGTGGCCTGTTTTGGTCGACCTGGTCGAACGGAACCAGGGTGAGGTTCGAGAAGCGCCTCTTGATGAGGCGCAAGATTGCTTCTCGCATCGTCTCAGCGCTGGCCTCGGGCGCGAACCCAGCCGTCAGCGCTGTGGGTACGTCCTTGAACCACGGTGCGGCTGCCTTGGATGCGTCTTGCGCGGTCAGGGGTTGGGATGATGCTTTGGCCCGGGTGGCCTCCAACTCCTCCTGGAAGGATGTGAGAAGGATACTCGACCGCGCCTCGACAATGACACCGAGTGTCGCCACGTCAAAGCCGCGAGCGCTCAGCTCGCGCATGGCACTTGGTTCCAGACCGGTCAGCATGTGCGCCTCGGCGACCCGGCCCGATGCCTCGCTGGCCAGTGCCAGATCCACAACCTGGAGGAAGTCGTCCTCGTCCAGGGGCTGGACGCCTTTACGGAGGAGCATCCCCCCCAGCTCCGGATTCTCATGGAGGTAGCCCACCTCGGATATCATGCCTAGGCCTACTGAGACGCAGGGCTGGCCTTGAGATCGGCGCCAGCGGGCAAAGGCGTCGAGGAAGCCGTTGGCCGCGCAGTAGTTGCTTTGGGTGGCCGTGCCGACTGTGCCGGAAACGGAGGAGGTGAGCAGGAAGAAGTCGAGGTCGACTCCCTGAAGGGCGTTATGGATGTTCCAAGTACCCTGGAACTTGGGGTCAATTCCGGTATGCCTGTGTTATCCGTGTTAGTTGTCACATATGTTGGGGGTGAGACATGGGGGCAACGTACCATGCTTCGCTGGACATGGTCGCAAATAAGGCCTCGCGAACTCCCATGGCAGCCTGGACGACGCCGCCAATCTGTCTTCCCGTGGAGAGGCAGGATGCGACGGCATCTTGAACATCAGCAGCCTTGGACACATCGCCACGGACGACACCGACGGTAGCCCCAGCATACTCCAAGCACGACACGAGGTGCCGAGAGCTGGGCTTGTCGGCGGCCGAGCGACCCAGGAAGACAAAGTTCCTGGCGCCCCGGCTCATCATCCAGCGGCTCAGACTGCGACCTAGGCCACCGAGACAGCCGATGAGTAGGTAAACCTTGTCTGGATCAAACAGGCTTAGGTAGATAGGCGGTGCAATGGGGACACGAGATTGCGGATTCTGCATGGAGACGACGACCTTGGTCACACGGTCCTTGCTGCTAAAGTACTCGTAGGCCTGCGATACCTGCGTCACGTCAAAGATCGTAGTAGGTGGGGGTTGGATCTTGCCCGCGCGGTAGAGGCTTAGCACCTCGACTACGAGGCGGTCCCAGATGGCACGCTGCGATGGGTCGCGGGCGTGGAAGAGGTCTGGGAGGTCAAAGGCCGTGAAGGTGGCGTTGCGCCCAAAGGCGCTCATGTCCAGGCGGCCGACATCGAGCATCTCCCGCTTGCCAACCTCGACGAAACGCCCAAAGTCGGCTAGACAGTCCTGCCACTCGGCGTGCATGGGGTCGCCTACGAGCGAGTTGATGATGACGTCGACACCGCGGTGGCCCGTAGCCTCGAGTACATCCTGGACGAAGGACCCGTCACGCGAGCTGAAGATGTGCGAAGGGTCCAGGCCGAACCCGTTGATTAGGTACTCCCGCTTGGATGATGAGCTGCACGTCGCGTACACGACAGCCCCAGCCTTGAGGGCCAAAGCGATGGCACCGATGCCAATACCCGATCCGGCGTTGATGAGCACCGACTCTCCTGCCTGGAGGCGCGCGCGGTCATTGAGGGCGTACAAGGCGGTGGCATAGACTAGAAGAAGCGTGGTTACAACCGTCAAGTTTTCGTTGTCCTGGAGCCGGTGGACGCAGCCGATTGGGACTCGAGCCGTCGTGCCGATGTGGAAGGGCGCGCAGGCGACAACGGCGTCTCCCACACGTAGGGTTTCGAGCCCTTCGGGGTTTCTAGTATTCACATCTGGACCGAGAGCCGTCACTACTCCAGAAAAGTCACAGCCCGTTGTCTTCCCGCGCGTCTCCACACGCCCGTTCATTGCATAGATGTCCTTGGCGCTGAGGCTGAATGCCTTGACCTCGATGTCAACATATCCCGCCGGGGGTGCCGCTTGGCCTCCGGGCTTGCAAAGCTGCTGGAAGTACATGGTTTCTGTAGATCCAGGCCGGCTTATAGCAAGGCGGGCTTGGCCAATCTCGCCGAGTACTTTTTTCTCCGTCTTGATAGCAGGGGGTTGGAGGCGTTGGCGGAAGAACGAGTTGACGCTTGAGTCAGGGGCGTATCTGCTGATGTGGAGGAGGCCGTCAACGGAGATGAACTCGCAGTCGTCCTTGTCGTATTGAGTCACCAGAGCCCTGACCACGTTTCCACAGACGCCCTTGATCTTCGCCGCATCGGCTAGCTGATCCTCAGCAGAGCCGATATCCATGACCGACCATCGTAGCGTGGGCTGCTCTAGCATCAAGGCGCGCGAGAGCCCATTGGAGAGCGTGAGGTTAGGATTGGGCTCAGATCCCAGCATGTTGGCTCCCGTGAGCCAGAGCAGGTCTGTGGCCTTGTTGGTTACGGCACGGAGGTTGTCCATGGCCTGGACCGACATGGTCGCCAGCAACTCTTTCTCTACCTCGACCAACGAGATGAATATGTCCCGATCGCTGATCTCGAGCTTGTCAATCTTGTTCAGCCCAACTATTCTAACCTTATCAATGCCGGCTTCCTTCTGGAGATGGGCTGCCAGGATACTGGAGAAGTTGACGATGGTATTCGAGCAATTCTCTGCTTGCTGGGGGCAATTATCAGCGTCATCATCCCCATCATGTTGATAATAGAAAGGGGCACTTACTAGAATCACAGCCCTTCGGCCCTTTAGACTTGTCAAGGGCAGCGGCCGCGTGGCCAAGATGACTTGTTTCCCCCCAGCATCCATCACGTCAAAGCCAGCCTTCCGCAAGCCATCAACCACAGTGTCTGACTTGCGCGCTATAACAATGCCTCGTTCTCCGACTAAGGAACCGATGAGATCTTCAACACTTCTAGAGACGGACTTCGGGGTGGCCTGCTATCATTACTGGGTTAGCAACCAACTCCCGAGACTGCCTATATACCGCGCTGATAGTGAATACATAGGCTGAACCGAACTCACCTTGGGAATCAAGACAACATCAAAGGGCCCTTTAATATTATCCTGGAGCAATATCTCACCAGCCTCGCTCAAGCTGCCCCTGTTCCAGGACCGACAGCGAGGGAAGGCCGTCTCCTTGTCGAGGATGGACAGCCACTTGCTAGCCTTGTACCCCTGCGCATCTCCGTCGAGTTCGAGGACACGCATACGGGGGTTCTTATGGCCTGCGAGGTCTAGCAGGGCTCCTATGGCCGCCAGGCTCTCATCGTCACGTATGTCTGGGTGTTGCTGCTCCATAAAGCTTGCCACGTATTGTTGGAGCGGCTGAACGGCGTCTGGGTCTAGCCGCGACACATCCAGTTTCCACTGCTCTGGTTGTCAGTTCCATATCTTGGCTTTGGTCCTGGTGTCCACACCCTCCAAAAACTTACTTGTACTCGGAGCGCGGGATGACGCTGCATGTAGAGGTTCAGGGGGTTGCTAAGATCGGGATCATCGTTCTTCTTACTGCCGTACAGGGAGATCCGGGTATCCCTCAAATCAACAACGGGAACGCCACTCGCGTCCCATATCGTGCCATCAATGCGCCTGCTCGAGAAGCCCATTTCCTCGGACTTGACGTGAACCTCGCCTTCGGCCTCTCTGTCCGGATGAGCCGATGGCTGGATGTAGCAGCTGGATATGAATACAGGCAGCCAAGCCTTCAAAAACGCCACATGGCCCGAGGAGCCGCTCAGACAGGCTGCCTGGAGGCCTGCGTCGATAGTGATGGGGTGCACGGGGTAGAACTCGTAAGGGCTACTTGCTAAGGCCGGCTCTATCCTCGCCGTGGCGATGGCTTCGCTCCGCTGTCGTGCACTATCAGTCCGTAGACTGCTGAGGGCCATGAAATGGGGGCCGAGGGAGAGGCCCTCCTGATTCCACTTTTCATACCAGCGACTGGTAGAAGACCAGAGGTCGAAGCCCTCGGTCCTTTCCACTTTGATGCCAAGGAAATCCCCCCCCTTCTTCCTGCCAGGTCTCACACGGATGCTTCCCGAGCAGTGCAGCGTGGCTTTACGGGACATCCAGAACAGGGACGAGATCGAGAAGTCATACCAGTCGTCCGATGACTTGGCCCCTAAGGTGTTGCGCCGAGACATGGTCGTGTGTAGCTCCAGATCCTTGCCCGCAGCGTCCTTCTCAGCCGGCACGTCGAGTGCTGCCACCATGTTGACGTTGCGGAGCTCGAAACCAAATGCTCCAGGCCGACGCTCACGGAGCTGCGCCTTGATACCACAAGCCTGCGAAGCCGCCTCGATAGCAACAGCGATGTATCCAGCCGCGGGAAATACAACCTTTCCCTCGAGCCTGTAGTCCCTGAGCCACGGCATTTCACTCAGCCGCAGGATGTTGCGCCACGAAAAGTCAATGCCGTTTCCCGTCAAGGCTGCTGATCCTAGCAGCTCGTGACGGAGGTGCTCCCTGTTGCGGAGCTCCACGTTGGTACGAGGCTCGCTCCAGAGAATGCCACCTGAGTAGTCCCACGGGTAGCGAGGCAGGTGGTGAAGAGCTTTGAGCTGCAGCGGCTTGTTCCCGGTCTGTGTCTGGGAGTTGACGTGCTCCCATGCCAGGGCATGGCCTTGTGCAAAGAGCGTGCCGGCGAGGGTCTTCATCCGCACACTGGCGTCTTCTTTCCGGGTGAGCGTGGGCGAGTAAAGGAAGGACTTGATATTCAAATTCATTGCCTTGAGGATCTGCTCGACTGGCCCCTTGAGAGCCGAATGTGGGCCGATCTCGACCAGGTGGCACTCGCCAGCATCCTGTATGAGTGAAGACAGTGCTGCATTGAACTGAACGGGCTGCTCGAGATTCTGACGCCAGTAGGCTGCTCCCATATGTGAAGTAGTAACAATCTTAACATCATCAGGACTGTTGCCAACTGATGAATACATCTTTCTCGCGACAGATGGTGTTCTTTTGGGTGCCTTTAGGATTCCATTCTGTGGGTCAAATAGGGGCATTAGGATGTCCTCGTACAACTGGCCAATATCCTCCATCATGTGAGAGTGATATGCCTGCCCCTCGGTATGGAGCCTGCGAGAAAACGTCTTGCCGCTCTGTAGCTCGGCTTCCAGAATGTCGATGGCATCTGCGGAGCCGCTCAATGTCACGCTCTCCGGCGCATTTGTGCAGGCCACGCGCACTTGTTCCTGGAGCTGTTTGTTGCTGATGAGAGACTGCGCTGACGCAGGGCTCATCCCGGCCACCAACATGGCCCCTTTGGAGCGTATCCTGCCCACAGCGTAGCCACGGAAGTATGCCACCAGGATGGCCTGAGATGCAGTGAGGATGTCAGAGGCGTAGGCGGCTGCGATCTCGCCGGATGAGTGGCCGACCACCGACGTGGGCTCAACACCCCAGCTTCGTAGCAGCTCTACGAGCCCAATCTGAGTAGCCGTGCAGACGGGATGACTATAAGTTACCTCGTTGATTCTGCTGATCTCGGACTGTTCAAGGAGCGTCTGCTCAAGCGTCCAGGACGGAGTATGGGGTGCGGGAAGCCCCTGGAGGACCTTGTCGAGAGCGCGGATTGTGTCACGGAAGGGCCCGTTGTGAGATAGTAACTCCTTGGCCATGCCTGGATATTGTGCTCCCTGACCGGTGAATACAAATGCAAACGGCAGGGGATCTGTCATTGCCCTGTACGGGGTATCGTGTACGGTCGCCGTCGTCTTGCCCGAGGCCGCGTCATGGGATGCCAGCAGAAAGCTGCGGTGCCGCAGGTTGTCGCGACAGTGTGATAGTGTGTGTGCCATGTTGTGAAGTGTATAAATGTCTTTGCACTGGGAAGCCGACTCAGCGAGTGCCTGGGCGAGAGGCTCGAGTGAGTTGGGGGATGCGGCTGATACAGGGAGCACAAAGATTCTCTGGCCGTCTCCCTCTGGGTCCGAGATGCCACTGACACCATGGTCATCATTCTCACCATTTATCTTGCCATTAGTCTCAGCCCCATTCTTGATAGCATGGCCACCAATGTCCTCGACTCCATTTGTGCCATTTGCGTCGAGACCGGTGGCAGGGGCGTAGTTAGACTGGCCAGCTAGACAGTCCTTCTGGCCGAGATAGCTGTCCAGAGACTCGATTATGACATGCCCGTTTGCACCGCCGTAACCAAAGGAGTTGATGCTGGCGCGACGCAGTGTCCGTGGCCATTCCTCGACCTCGGTGGCGATCTTGAGATTGGCCCCTTCCAGAACCACTAAGAACCGACATGTTACTGACCATATCTTGTAGATAAACATGGATACACGCTTGCTTACATTTTGGGTTGGGTTTGACTACCCCGTAGGTGGGGGGGATCTTGCCCTTCTCGAAGGCCTTGGTGACTTTGATGATAGATGTCAGGCCACTGGCAGCTTCACTGTGGCCGACGTTGGGTTTGACCTAGGTGCCGCAAAGCTACTGTCAGTTTCATTCCGAACAATCATCAAGTTGATGTAATAATTCTAGACGCAATGCTTACTGATCCAAGTCGAAGTGGAGGCCCCTGGCGCTGTGAGAAGAATCTCCCCATAGCATTCACCTCGATAAGGTCTCCCATGGGGGTACCCGTACCGTGGCACTCGACGTAGTCGGTTCCGTTTACATCCAAGGCAGCATTTTCATAGGCTTTGCGCATGACGGCCGCTTGCATCTCGCCGCTAGGTACCACTATTCCAGGTGTTCGCCCGCTCCTGTGATTGTGGTTGGCATCGGACCTTGAGGATCGGTATAGCAAGTCAAGTATGAATCATGAACTTACGCGTTGACTGCGCTGCCACGAATGACAGCCCTTATAGGGTTTCCATCCCGAAGTGCAGCAGACAGCCGCTTCACGTAAATAGCGCTGGCTCCCTCCGCACGGCCGTAGCCATCGGCTGACACGTCAAACGTGTGAGACGCTCCTGTCGGGGATAGAACACCCATCTTGGTGATTGAAATATCAGTCTCGGGCGCCGTGATCAGGTTGGCGCTAGCCACAATGGCGCTGTCGCAGTCGCCCATCTCCATGGCTCCCACGGCCTGATGGAGAGCGTAGATGCACGACGAGCATGCTGTGTCGATTGTGAGGCTGCAGGCGGTGAGCTACTAGTCAGTGTCCAGTTCTTATTCAGGACGGGGAGCCCTCATGCTATCAGGGGATCAACTGCTGTACGCACCTAGGTCCAACAAGGTTGAAGACGTGACTGATCCGGTTCGACATCATCGTAGCCCCCGAGCCGGTGCCTATGTATCTATTCAAGTGGTCGACATCGCGCGTCTGCGCGCCCTGGTAGTCAACCAGGAAGTTGGCCACGTAGACGCCAGTCGAAGAGCCCGAGATGCTGGCCATGGTGGTGCCCGAGCTCTGGAGGGCCTCAAAGGTGACCTCGAGCAGCTTGCGTTGCTTCGGGTCTAGGTGAGTGGCCTCAATGCTGTTGATTCCAAAGAAGTTGTTGTCAAACAGACGGGGATCTTCTTCGATGAAGTAGCCACCAGGAATATTGCTGCTGCCAGTGCGGTTCTTGTGTGGGTGATAGAACCCTTCAAGGTTGTACCGGTCGGCTGGGACTGGGCCCTGGGCTGACTTTTGATTAAAGATGAGTTGCCAGAGATCCTCGGGTGAGAAGACATTACCGGGAAGGCGGCAAGCTATCACTCAGTAAGAATATTGTTGTAGAAGAGGGAGGAGGGTGTGTCAGCCAAGACGCCCCCTTGGAGAAGCAACTTACCCATTCCCACGATGCAAGGCGGATCATCTTTTGCGGCTCTCATCTCTGCAACGCCCTATTCCTCCTGGATACTTGGTATTATTTTCAATGCCGTCCGAGGCTCCAATAATATCCCAAATCGTTGATTAGTTGCGGCTGGGGATGGCTTAATCACAATTGTCGAGGGTAAGAGTGGACTCTATAAAGCCACAGTGCCCTTTAAACTAGATTGAGGGTCAGCTCAATACGAATTAAAAGTCGCATAAGCTGTTTATATCTGCACAGGTTATGCTATCTATGTCCCCCGAGGCCTGGGGTTCTTATATGCATCGCTTCTGTTCAAGGAGGGCGCATCTCAAGTCACGGCAGCTGACCTGGATCTCAGTTCAGTCAGACATACTCTAGCCAATTGTCAGGCTGTCGCTGCTAAAGCACATTAGGGCCGTGCCGTTGGAATCGACGGAGCCGAGGAAGACCCCGTTCACAGTCTCCTTGTGGAGGTGGCTTCAGCCATTGGTTGCGTTGCACTATATCAGCTGCGCTGGCATGAGTGAATGACACTATGGACATTTCTCTAACGCAGCGCGTGTTTCTGGGACAGTCTCGGCTCTCTGAATTGACACGCAGCATGGGACCGATATCTCTTGTCCCCCTCCCCTTCTCTCCCCCTCCTTCCCCCCGGCCGCATGCCAGCGATCTTGGGTCAACTGTGTCTATACCACATGGGAATAGACCCCCGTGGCCGGAACCGCAAAATTAATCCAAGGGGCACATCGATGAAGCGTCATTACCAGGTTGCATAAGATCTTAATTGGAACGGGACTTGCCGTTCTCCCGTTCTCCCGTGTCGATACCTAAAGTATATGTATCATGGGAACGTGAAAAGATACCCTGCGATACGTACTCTGTATTAATTTCAACATTGACGTGGCTGGAATCAGTCATGTCTCACACCCCGCAGATTCAAGTCGGTTTGCTTAGTTATGATCCAATTGCTACCACACACTGAGAATCACGCTGAGTATTGAAACGGTAACTTCCAGGGTGTCTCTCTTTCAAACAATGTTTTCAAAAGTCCCTTTTCACCGGTTCATTGTAGATATCCTCTTATTCCAGAAGATTGATCATATTCCACGTGATGTCCTCCTGGATTATGATCAACTAGGCCAAGACTATTCGGCCGGGTTTCTCATCACCCACACAAACACAAGCGCGATCGTTCTCGCATGGGGTTTCATCAGAAACCATCATTCCGTTGTAACTAGACTCTTCTCTCATGACTTGCCACTAATTATACGAACAACCACATAGAATAGCAGCATCAATGACTCGATGCAGACAAAACGCAAGTGGCGGGGTTATATGCAAGGCGTGTCGATGACGACGATGAGGGAACTAACCAATAGTAAACACAGCCAGGCATGATAGAAGATGTAGCTGCCTGCCGCATGGCTGACTTTGGCCCGGGCGGCGAATCTCCAATGGACTGGGCTGAATTGAGCGCGTCTTCGATAGGGGCCTCGGGACTCGGGCGTAGGGCGCATCATGCAGCATGGTGATGTTTCCATTCAATGTTCCACGTCCCAAAGGGGGGCGAACGTCCTCCCTTGACCAATCTCAATTCTGGGGCCCTTATTATTCCCTCCTTCAATGAATGCCCAATTACCATCCATGTATTGGAGACTATCAACACCCAGATGTCTGTAGTGTCATTGTGCACAGTCCTGAAAACATACCTACCTTGGCATAGTAAATAGATGACCTAGCACTACAAGTATTTATGGACTAACATGAAGCAAATGTTCATAGTTACCATCAAATGTTTGGGAATGTGATAACCCTTTTACCTATCATCGCCTTAACTCTATGCGGAGTCCCCATCATTAACCTCAACATAAAGTGAATTAAGTCAGGGGAACTTCCTAATATTGCAAGCGATAATTGTGCCCATGGAAAGGAGCGTGAAGCTGGACCTACATTGGGCCTTGAGCTTATCTCTCGAAAGCCAACTTCCGGACAACTCAAACGGTACATCAACGCGGAAAATTTATTACGCATCTCTAGTGCCCTAGATACGTCAGAAGACGCTAAGCAATCATTTGAATACATATAGCGATAGTACTATCTTACGAAAGGGCGTGCGAAACGATAGCCTCTATCGGAACGCATTTCTTGGTTCAAAGCGTAGGTTACCATGATAACAAAACTCATGAGAAAATGCCATTGTTAATTATATATATCATTTGGATCCAAGCCGTTTTCACTGTTGGTTCGACAACCGAGAAAATCTACCGTAGCCCTTCAGAGGCGCTATCACGTCTTAGCATTCACCACTAGCTTCCAGGCCAATTTCGTTTGTGCGACTGGTCCTCGTAGCCCTTTTGTTGAACTCATTCCAGAACAGATACCGTGACTACAACCCTCGTCGCAGAATCTGCTAGTTCAGCATGAACCTTTCGGTGCCTCAGCAAGAACCGTATACTTGCTCCTCGCGCGAATCTTCTCCCCATACCGGAAGAAAACAAATGGAATAACAGCCAAGACAACTGCAACTCCACCAATCAATGACCCGCCGCCGTCAACACCCATTGCCTCAAACATGGAATTAGTAAATAGGGGAGCCGAAAGGCTTCCGAGTGATCTCGCAATCGTGTTGACGGCAACAATCGAAGATGCATATTGGACATATGTCTCGACTAGATAATTGATCACTGCGACAAAGACGATCATGAGCGAGATGGATAGGAAGACTCCCGCTAGGGTAGGACAAATCCAATGGATAGAGCTGTAAGAACCATTAGCACCATCTCTGAACACATTGCAGATAGTCAGGAGTGACCCACGCAAACGGCCCCGTCCAAGTGAACCAGAACATTGTCACAGCAAAACCAACACCACCCGCCATCGCCATGACAAGGTGTTGCTCCGGCTCCAAACTCCTAGCCTTCTCTAGAATGCGCTGTCGGCGCTGCGTATCGGCTGCGACTATAGTAGCTCCCAAGCAGGGTCCAACCACCGCCCCCAGAAGGGGTAGCTGGGCCTCGGCATGGCTCCATCCCCGGATTTGCTGAAAGACGATTGGGTAAATATTGAAGAGCATGAACTGAAGCATGAAAATGACAGCCATGTACACGGAGCACAGGAACGAGATCGGGTCGAAGAGGAGGACCCAGGGCCGCAGCAGAGCGGTCTTGTATGTCTCTACAAGACTTTTCCCATTAGCTTCTGCTTCGGTTTGGACATTTTCAAACCCAGCAAACTTGGCCTGTCTGTGTCTTCGGGCCTTCTGCCCAAGGATCGTTGGTATATGTGTCTCGGGGATGGTGATTGCACCAAGCGCACCAGCGCCACCAAGGCACAGGATAAAGTGGAACACCCAGCGCCAGCCCTTGGCTTGATCGATATAGGCTGCCAAAACGGGGCCCAGTGACGGGCCAGCCCAAATAGCCACAGCAAGTAGGGCGATTGCGTTGTCCCGCACGGGTGGGTTCCATAGGTCGGCCAGTATGCCAGGAGTGGCGGTGATCGGCCCCGAAACGAATGTTCCCGTCAGAAGGCGACCGATAGCCAAGGAGGCAAAATTGGGCGCGAAGGCGCACAGGAAATTAAAGACGACGAATCCAGCATAGTTGATGTAGAAGAGCCATCGTCGGCCGTAAAACTCGCAATAGGGGGCGAAGACGAACGGGCCGGCGCAGTAGCCCAGGAGAAAGAGCGTCGTGGAGAGATTGGCAACCACCTCCGACACTTGGAACTCAGTGACGATGGATTGGACGCAGCCCGAAGCAGCTGAAGACGCTATGGAACCAGTGAGGACTACGAACATGGCGGCGAGGGATATGTGCCATCTGCGTGCGCGGGACCAATTATGGGGGTCTTCGGGGTCGTTGGGGCGAAAGTCAACGTAGCCCTTGGTGTTGAGGAACGGAACCGAGGATTTTCTTTCCTTGTCTGTTGAGTCTAGGTCGCGTCTATGCCATGGTCGGGATGCAAAAGGGCACAGAAGCTGGACTACCGAGGGCACGCCCGGCAACTCGGCGAAGAGGCAATTTGCGGAGACTGAGGGACTCATTTGGAAAATTGATAGAAACTTGGATGTTCAATGTTTATGTTTTGTATAGAGAGTCGTCATCCTGGCGGAATCATGGACCTATATAAAGGCTGGGAGGGCACTTGTAGTCTGTTATTATCTGGTTGATACTGCGATCACTTCTGGTGCTCGAGCAACCCGATGAAGCAATAGTAAAACATTCGTGATCATAGGGATCATCGTGAAGAGCGGGTTGTAGCTGCCCGGTGGAGTACTTTCAGCCGTTAGGCCTCCTGGATCAACAATGTGGACGGGTTCCTCCGTCCAAATACGATAGTAGATCTCGCCTTGTGACAGGAACAGATGTGGCTATCGTGGGGACTATCCGTCATATAAATATGACTGCTCAGCATGATATTTTACGATAACTGCTTGAATTTATACGACAGAGCTTTCCCGTTTCCCCATATTGCCACGATGGAGATTGACTTGCTGTGGTTGAACCCGACATGTCCATGTAACTCTAGTAAACGCCACCAAATGTGGGCCGATGTGACATGAATCGATGGCATATCATGGAATTCCTTTTGGCAAAAATCGCGTGACGTGACTAGATCTTCAACCGATATGAGGAGGCCCGTCTGATCTTGAAAACAAAGAGGCTCAAGCAGTTGCGGGCTGGACAGTCCCTAGTAGTAGCGCCTCCACCACTGCATTCACCGGCCCATCACTGCCGCATCTCCAAAGACATGCTTCCCAGGTATGATCTCATCCGCGCTTCAATTAGGGCTCATGCCTACTTAGTCGAGGGGTTTTGCGACACTGTCTGATCGGGGAACTTCCTGAACAAATCAGCAATGTGGGCAATGGGCGCCGTCAGCAAGCCCATGACAGTCTCAAAAGGCGGGTGCCCCCCAGCACTAGGGTGGCTGCGCGACGGGGCAAACGGCCTGGTGCGTCCAAAATTTGTGGCCAGCGACTCGGACTCTCCCTTGATAGATCTGATGCGTCTCTCGAGCGCGGGCAGGTCTTCCTCTTCTTCCTCCTTCACATGCTGTCAGAGAGGCTCCCAGATCTCCTGGAGCTCGGCAATATAATCGGGATCACTGGGCTTTATGTCCTGGAACACCTTGAGAAGTTCCTTGACCTATTTGCGTGCGTCAGTAAGGAGAGGTTGAATATAGCCCAGATGTGGCGATCACTGGCCTTGTGATGCTCCTGGCGGTCCTTCTCGGCCATCTACTTTCCCTTGGTGTCAAGGTACTTCTCAAAAGCTGGGTAGACAGTCAGTTCCTCGCCAACGGAATGACGGGCAAGCTCCCAGGTAAAATGATTCCCGTAGCGCTGTTGATGGTCTGGGTTGGCAGTATTGGTGGCGACCTCGAGGTAGTACTGCTCCAGCTCACAGTGGTCCTTGGTGATGGCGTCGGAAATGGTAGGCATGGCAGCAGCTCTTTTTTTTTTTTTTTGGGGGGGCGGGGGGCAGGGAGGTGAATGCCACAGAAAATTGACGTGAAGAGACAGCTGTTGGTGGGTGTTTGCGGATGGCGCGACAGAAAAGAATGCTTCACAGAAGGGCAAGGTGTAAGAACGCACTCGTCGGTGAAGAATTGTGGTGCCCTATCAAAGAATTGAAGCCTGAAGGGCTAAGTATAGTTACCCAATTGCGTTCCTACGATTTCCAAACTTTAAGCCTCGAGAATGAAGTGACTTCCTGATGATCTAGGCATTGTTCTTACTTTGGTGGTCCCGGAGGAGGTGCTCCCAAATGTGTGTCTTGTGTACGCTGGGCTGACGTAGTGCACCGTCGAAGCAAGCATCCAGAATTCAATGAAGCAAGCGCGAAATCATCTCGAGTAGTGTCGTACCATAATAACCATTGGCTCCTGCATTTGGAAGGCACAGGCAGTCTGTTCGTTTGAGTGCATTGCGCAAGGAGGGGCTGAGATGAGAAAAGGCGGAAGCGTGGTATAAAGGGTACTGGTAACGATTCAATGGGAATTCATTATATCAAGCAAGAGGAGACTACATATAAGTTGAGGACTGCAGGTTCTGGAAAATTCTACAAGGCGCTACCGAAGCTGGCACTTGTTGTCCTAGGGAGTGGATTATCAAGTGAAGATGTTCAGGGATTCCTCTCGCTATTTGTAAATAAGACACTTGGGACGAAACTCCCCCGATAACCGCCGTAATTATAGTCCGCTGGTAGTCCTTCGAAGCTCACTGGTCATCTCTACAGAGCGGTGATAGGTAGTTGTTCCAAAGCCAATTCGTTCCTAAATATTACGGATGAGATTTTCCAGCCGATTGCCCGAATAGGCAATGCGGAGTCCGGTATGAAGTATAAAGCTCCGAAAGTGACCGCAGGGGTGCATGGGAGCTACGAGTCGTTGAGATTTCGACTAGTAGCAATATCTTGGGATCCCTCTGCGAGACAATGAAAACAATCCTGTGAATATTCACCAGTTCTAAATACTGAGGAAACTTCAGATCTTTCTACAGCAGTGAAAGGCCAAAGTGCCCACAGATTATAGTGATGAGGCTACATATAAAGATGTTCAGCTCTTTGTCCTTGGGCACAGCATGGATCAGGTCTTTTCGCATCTCCTGCTTTTTGGCACGCGCTTAGAATGCCACCCCGAAGCCGATTTAATATAGTTCTACGATAAAGCTTATCCCAGCTTTTAATCAATCTGAGGCGCCCCTATGGTGCGTGGCTTGATAGTATCCAGGATATCATTATTGAATAAGATGTGACGAATGAAGTATCTTAGATTTTCGACATTCTGGATACACTACATAACACCTGATATATCATTGTGTGGCTCGAAAGCTACCGATTTTAAAATAGCGGGCAAACTAGGACGGAGGAGTAATACAGCCAACGCGCCGTGGAGTTCAGAAGAGCCACTGGATAGTTCCAAAAGTGCGAAGCAAGCTGGTACAGAGTAAGCAGATTTGAATAGGTATCGGTAGACTTTGGCCTAGTTACAGCAACTGATGCGAATGATAATGCTATATGTAGGTGTCATTAGCTTCGTCAATCCCAGTATTATTCGAGAAGCGATCGCGTTTGGTAATTGTTGTAAGGAGGGTGCCTGGGGCACCCACAGCCTTCCGCCCCACCACACCTAGATAGCCCTGCTGTGTGGGCTCAAGCCCACACACACACACCTAGTGACAGATACAGATAGGCTCAATAGACGTTCTGAGCCCACATCACGATCCACCTCATCACAGTAATTAATACGTGCCTGAATACCTAGCGCCGAGTTATTAGAAGAAAGTTGGAGATGCAAAATGTGGATTTGTGTAACACTAACTTGTCCCCTGCAACTGGTCTCTCCGTACCATCTAGGCATACAGAATATGGACCCTACTCTGAATCCCACAACGACGCATCTCAATGGTCTTTGGGAGACCGTCTGTCGCCATCGCTAAGGGTATCTAGGATGACGCCTTGAACGCCGGCAACTATGGAATCGATATCCCTAGATAGCCCCCCCATCTCCAGCAACAGAGGGCAATCCAACCCTGCCTCACAACGGTGCCCCAACCCCGTGCTGGCATTGCTGATTCTGCGAGCCACATCCACAGGCGCGACTGTCCTGAACGCTTCCACCGATGGCCATAGGCCAGATGCCCTCAGGCAGTTAAAGTAGTCGGACACGCGTGACCCTTGCGTACACGTGGCGTCGCGAAGAACATTTCGACGGCACGGGTGGCACTGCTTCGCATTCTCAGGATGTTGGCGCCCGCAGGATATACAAAGCTTCTTCCGCACGTGGTATTCACTCTTGTAAATTTGCAGCCTACCCTCGACATTCTGAATTTTGCCAAAAAGTTCATCGAGAAGTTCATATATCCTCTAGTGTAGAAGCTCTAGTGTGGTCAGCCGGGTCGGTGATATCTTTAAGCGTGGATGTAGTACCAACGAGTTGATCTGGCAGCCTCGAGAGGTGCTCGTCCTCCAACCACACAGCCCCGAAGTCGATGGGCATCCCTCGAATAACACTGGCCGAGATGAGCGGCAAGTGTTCCTTGGACTGGAAAAGGTATGCCGCAGCAAGCAGCAGGCCATGCTCTTCTTCTTTCTCGGGATTCTGGGCATGGGAAAACCAGTGTGACGTCCACGGCTGCAGAGCCTGGCCGCACTGATACTTGTCGCTGTGGCGAGCGACCGATGCCAGGCGCCGGAATCCTGGCGTGCGGTGATACTCTTGGGCCTGGTGGTGGAGGATAGATAGGATGATCTCCATCGTATCGGAGTCGTCTCCCTCGAGAGCGATGCTGGGATGCTCCCCGTCTATGGTCGATTGTCCCTCCAGGAAGTCGGGCCCAAAGAGCCGCGAAAAGTATGGCGACGCCACGGACAGAACATGCGAGGACACTTCAAACTTCACGGCCTCACCCGTGCCCCTTCCAATCACGAGTGACGCGTCGCTCTGCGGATGCAGCTTCACCACTTGCGGTCCGTGGACAGCATGGACAGGGAGTTGTTCGCAGGCTGTGTCCATGGTGAGGTCGTTTGCCTTGATCCAGTTTGGTGCCGCCGGTGTGCGCTATACGCGAACAATGCGAGAAGGTCATCTCTGCGGAAATCCGGTTCGTTTGCGTATTTCAATCATCGCCGCCTCCACGTTGCCCTCCGTGGCTGTCAAAGAGACTTCCCTGCATCCAACATTGGCTACAATAGCTTGAACTCAGTCGTGGGCAGACTGGTGTCGGAGGCGGTTTGCGATCCATCCAAAACTCTCCGCCTATGTGATTAAGGTGAGAAAGAGAATTTATACCCAGCTATTAGCTTTTCTATCCCACCCCATCGCCGTCCCTTTGCGTGGTCGGCCGAGGCTTTGTGTCATGCGCTCATCATGAGCGGAAAAATGGCATCTTGGAGGCAGCATGTGAAGGGCTTGGTCGGGCGAGGACGCGAGTGGACAATATAATATACCCATTTACTCTTCATTTAAACAAAGTTCATGATTTCACCTTCCACGCTCGCTGGCACTCATCAGGAGTTGATGATGGTAAGCTTACGCGACCATACCCGTATAAACGTTCCTAGTGTAACACATATCACATACGACCATACCTAGTGGAAAATACGGGATCCCGTCCGCTCTCCCAGAGTCAAGCCGCTAAGGGGCTGATTAGTAGTTGGGTCGGTGACGACCAGCGAATACCGGCTGTTGTATGTTACTTTTTATTTTTTTTGGAATTATGTAGTATTCTTATCCCGCTGCGATTGACTTTCTGCTTAGGTACTGTAGGAGTCTTGTCATTTATCCCCTCTGCTTGCAGAGGCTGCAGCTTGTGAGGCACCACTATAAAGAGACCACCGAATGTCTACGAATACTCCTAGAAACACTCAATGTCGTCGGAGTCGGGGTCGCACTTTCTCGATCTTCATGATTGCTGCCTGGTCTTAGTCCCCTTTGCGTTTGACCATGACGACGTTGCATCCGGCGTGAGCGAGGCTCGACTAACCTCGTACCCGTGTCAAGAGCGCCACCAGTCACAACTACAACCCAGCTATGAAAGTTTTCGGGCTGCATTTTAAGGACTTGGTGAAGAACAGACTATGTTGTGAAGAATCAATTTTATAGTCCAGTATGGTGACCAATTTTCAAAACGTCCACTATAGCGATGAATATCAATGTGCTAGTGAGTTGACTCCCGTTTCGAAGGGCGACGACGAAGCAAGGTGTTACAACCACGTGCATCAATGCCGTTTTCCCAAGACCATCTCATTATTGCCCCCAAATAAGTCTGACCAAGCAATCTAATTATGACACTCTACGGACGAGCCTCGTCCCCTTATTTCCAAGAGACGTTATCCATTTTCGGTTACAGTATCTGGTCGACACTCTGACGCGTCCATCGTGTCACCGCAAGCACTGCCTGTGGCTCCATGGCAAACGTAATGAAGCTTGGATAAGAAATGGGAAAACTTGCTGAACTCGAAATTGAATATTCTTTCATTGTGGAGAAGTTGGAGGAAAAGTGGCCATGATATCCCCAATACGTTGCTATGACGATGCCATGATTGGCATTTTGCCATGGCCTCGGTGCGTCATCGACTCGGTGAGCTGTACCTGGCTTTCCAGTTCACCACTTTAAATCAGTGACAAACTTAGGTTGTGGAATAAAACTTGAATAGTTTCATTATCCAATCGACATCCTTTTCTTCAATCTCAATACCGACATCCAATCTGTGTTTTGGAGTGGCCTGACTTTTCACTTCAATTACCACGACTACCTGACATAGCTCGCACCACCACAGACAGATGTTAGCACCGATTTAAATCATCTACACAGACGCACATTTAGATACATCATGTCCGGGAAAAAGGGACAGTTCGAGCCTGTCAATGAGCCCCAGTCTCAGTCCCAGCCTGGGTAAGTCCTTTCGCCGTCAACACCTGTGTCCAGATGCCATCGAGAGCACCACACTTCTAACGCTGCAGCAGACTAGAGCAGGACTTACAGCCAAAGAGTGAAGCAACGAAGCTCGAGGGGAAGGCTCAGTTCCAGGAATACCGCGCCGCCGGTAAACTTGAGGGCAGTAAAGCTCTTATTACGGGCGGAGAGTACGCACACCAACCCATCCGGAATGAAGATGGCTGCTAATTCTTTTCTAGCTCCGGGATCGGTAGATCCGTAGCTATTCTTTTCGCACGCGAGGGCGCCGATGTCACCATCGTCTATCTCCCTGAGGAAGAAAGCGATGCTCAGGAAACCAGGAAGCTGGTCCGTGGAGAGGGGAGGGAGTGTCTTCTCATCGCAGGCAACCTGATGGACAACGACACGTGCCGGGATGCTGTCAAGCAGCACGTCGACAAGTACGGCAAAATTCACGTCCTCGTCAATAATGCATCGAAGCAGATCATGTGCAACAACTTTGTCGACATCGACTTGGATAATGTGGAGAGCACATTCCGGAGCAACATCCTGCAGATGTTTGCCATGACCAAATATGCCCTGCAGCATATGGAGAAGGGTGGCTCGTGAGTCGCTCTACGCCAAATATCAGCCAGCACACGGTATCCCTGATACTGACAACCCATTTTTCTCAGCATCATCAACACAACATCAACGGTCGCGTTTAGAGGAACCCCGGGCATGATCGACTACTGCGCCTCCAAGGGCGCCATCGTGTCCTTCACCAGGGGTCTGGCAAAGCAGCTGGTCTCCAAGGGCATCAGAGTCAATGCCGTAGCGCCAGGACCAGTCCACACGCCGATTCAGCCAGCCTCGAGGCCGGCAGAGCAAATGGAGGGCTTCGGGCAGAAGTCACAGCTTGGAAGACCGGGGCAGCCCAGCGAAGTTGCGCCCAGCTACGTCTTCCTGGCGTCCAAGGATGCGGAGCTGTATTATGGGCAGGTCCTACACGCATACCCACTGGGAGATTGAGCCGCGTCAATTGATGTGTGCAGTAGTGTTCAGCCTGTCTCGTTCGCAAAAGGGTATGAAATAATAATCATTGGTCATGTGCCGAGCAGCCTTGTTTCAAAAAAAGCAACCTGGTGGTTCAGTGGATCGTGTATGTATCTACCTATAAGCCTCAAGAAGGCCATTGTTGTTGGCCTTGACCACCCCATTGGCCTTGGTCACCCCGTTCGTGTAAGCCGCAGGACCGACAACCCCATTCTCCCGCAGCTTCCACTGCGCCATGACCGACTTTGTCGCATGGTAGTGCCTCTCCAGCCCCTTCAGGATAGCCCTGGCCACGGGCTCGACCTCATTGGGGTCCACGCCCACCGAGATCCTCATGTACGGATCCTCGTTCCGGATGAACGGCGTCGACGGCCAGATGCGCGTGACCGAGAAGCCCAGGCCGCCGCCCTTGGTCATGGCCACGTTCTCCTCCTCGGCGGCCCGCAGGACCAGGCTGGTGAAGGCGTCCAGGCTGGGCCGCTTGTTCATCTGGTCGTCGCCAAAGAGGCGGATGGTGACGACGTTGCCGCCGTGGCTCCAGCCCATCTTGCGCCAGCCGGTCGGGTAGGTGAAGCGCGCAATCGTCGCCGCCTTCTTGTCCAGCACGTGGTACAGCTTCTCGGCGTTGGTCGTCAGCAGGTGCATGCGCGACTGGTGGATGCTGAAGTCGATGGGCGGCAGCACGTTGGCCTGGCGCGAGTACAGCGTCGTGCCCGTGACCTGGCGGATCAGCCCCAGCGTGTCGTGGAACTCCTCCGGGTAGACGAGGAAGCCGCACATGACAATGTCCATGCCCATCTGGATGTACTTGTGGGCGCTCTCGTAGTAGAGCACCTTGGGGTGGCTGGGCTCGTTGAACCAGTCGTACACGGCCATGCCGCCCGACACGAGCGTGCCGTCAATGAGGAGGAACCGGTCCGCCCAGCCGCTGCGGCCAGACACGAGCTGCGCAAACCGCCGCAGGTCCGTCGTCTCGAGGCCGATCGTGTTGGCCATGGGGTCGAGGTACACGGCCTTGGCATTGTGCCTCTCGGCCGTGGCGATGATGTCCTCGGCGTCAAACGTGTCCGAGTTGACAACCTTGAGATGGTTGACCTGGCGCAGAAGCTCGAAGCACTCAAAGTAGAGGTAGGGCGAGATGACAATGGTGTCTCCCGCCGTCAGGGTGTTGCTCATGAGGAACTGGTGCAGCACCGTGAAAGCGGCCACGCCGCTGGACGTCAGGAGGAGCTTGAGCGGGAGCTTCTCGTGACCCAGGCCCAAGGCGCGCAGAAGACGCGCCTCTGTCTCCCGCACGTCGGGCGCGCCGTAACGGTCGTAGTTCAGGCCGTCCGACTGGTGGTACGACGGGTCGAACCACCAGATGGTCTTGGCCTGGTCATACGAGGGACTTGCGCGCTCAAAGAAGGATCCCAGGAGAGACTGGAGCTGGACCAGGGCGCGGTACCGCTCCTCCATCTGCCAGGGAGTCAGGACAAACGTCGACAGGGCCGACGAGGGCGCCTGGCTCTGGTTCTGGGTGATGGCGAGCTGCATCTCCAGCTCGGCCGTCAAGTTCTCAAGGCGCGTGTAAGTGTCGAGGAAAATGTTGATGCACCAGTCATCGGTGCGGGCATTGAGCTGCTTCTCAATCTGGGCACGCTCATCGTATCGCTGCTTGATTGTGGCCGTGGTGGCCTTGAGACGGACGAGGAGGCTCGACCACATCTCGGCGATGGACAGCTTGGGCGACTCGTAGGATACGAGCTCCTTGCGGCGCGCCAGCTGTCCATTGTGGCCGTTAGGGTTGGCGACTGCGATTGGGTAGGGAGGTGCCATTGAGACGACCATTGAGACAGAATGTTCGGCAGAGAGTTGATTGGAAAAGTGAAACAGTAGCTAGAGCCTCTGCCGTGTAGGAGTTGGTCTGCCACCTATCCGGGGATATTGTATGAGACAAAACAGCGTACATGTATGGACCAGAGCTCAAGTCTTGGTGGCGCAGGGTCCAGTCTTCCTGTTGGGTCATCCATGTCATACTGCATAGTACATAGGTATAGTACATATAGTACATAATACATGTACATGTCGACCGGCAGGGTTCCCCAACTCCTTGTCCTCCAAGGCCTCATGCATAGGCTAATTGGCTGCTAGTGATTTCCTCACACGACGTAGTGGTGTCCTCGTGCCAGATCCAGTCTTGTGGTGTTGATGAAGAGATCATTGATGTGGGGGCGACCCGTATGTCAGCATCAGGCCAAACGACCTTCCAAGACAAGCGAGCCCGGGTTCTCGGCGTTGCATATCAGAGTGTTCCAGAACTTGCGCCGCAATGGCATGCACCTACACGGTACATCTACGACGTATTGGCTAGCCTGGCTACGAACTTGCGAGACCTGCAGGGTGCAGCACTCGACGGGGACTGTGCAAATGTTACTCGCCCGGGACTATGTCACTCGACCGGGACCATGTTACCAACTGATCGGCAAGGAAAGAGAGGATTCGAACCAACCAGTCTGGAGACAGCAGCACTAGGCACAGACGGGAGTCTGAGCCAAGCCCCGTGGACTGGCGGGCATCCGGTTCACGGCTTGTCCATCCCCCTCCCCTCGTTGTATAAGAAGACTAAGGTCATAACCATATCTCCACATCATATGTTGACCAAGTTCTTAATCTGAATCATCGACCCATCAGTACAACACGAGACTTGACGATGCCCCTCATGAACATGAACGGAGTCAATGGTGTCAACGGGATCAACGGCGTCAACGGCCACAAGGGCGCCATGAACGGCCACCACAAGCAGCCTCAGCGAGCGTCTCATATTCTCAACGTCCTGGAGCGACGGTATGACGCGAAATTCTACGAGGCCATTGCCAAAATCATGGCGCTGCGGGCTTCCTACTTGCGAGACAAGTACATCTTTGTGCAAGGCAAGGACATGGTCCCTATCCTGTCGGGCCTTGGCGCGCGAGAGGAGGATTTTGAGTCGGTCCAGCAGATCAGCGATCTCACGGGGCCGGATCCCACGCTCGACTACCGCTCCGTGACATACGGGCGGTACTGCATCGACCCCGAGACACGCAGCATCCGCAGGCTCGCGTCACAACCTTATGTCCTGACGGTGCAGGAGGACTACAAGCGGCACGACTCGGGCGTGCCCCGGACGTTTGACGAGGCCCCGGCCGACATGCAGGGCAACACGGTGGTGCAGGCACTGATGGTGTTCAAGGCCATGGTGTTCCAGGGCGTGCCGGTGACGCCGCGAGACCGGCTGGACTACTCGTCGCCCGCGTGGATCTGCATCATGTTCAACGCGCGCACGCACACGGCGCGCAACCAGGGCATCTTTGGCGAGCCGGCGCTCGAGGGCGTGCACTCGGACGGGTCCGACCACACCATGACCGTCTTCCTGGGCAGCCACAACATGCGGCCGGACAGCGCCGTCACCTTCATGCACGACAACCAGGAGACGACGGGGGTGCAGACCTGGGAGACCAACCCGACCCTGATCAGGGGCCGCGTGCACCACCGGCACTTCCTCGACACCCTCATGTTCGTCGACCACGAGTACAAGCACAGCGTCACGTCGGTCCACCAGCAGGACGAGGCGCAGCCCGCCACGAGGGACATGCTGGTCGTCTTCACGCGCCGCCCCAAGCTCGACGGCCACGTCTCGGGCTATGCGGATCCCATGGACCTCCACGGAACGGCGCCCATGCACTTCCCCATATGGCTGCCCTGATGGGCTCGGCGGCGACGCCCGCACGGAGGAGGAGGTCCTGTCAGGATAAGAGGCAGAGCTGCAGAGCCGTCAGCACATGTATTTAGTCACAGGGACACACCGCAAAACAGAGTTGATTGGGCGCCTCCTGGGCTGGGGGCATTGTCACGCCCGCCGTGAGACTGCATGTGCTTGGTGCAGAGACGAGACAGGTATCCGTAGATTCGCTCAGTACCCATCGTCCACGTACGCCGTGGTTGCTCAGGGCTTACCTGCCTAGGTAGGAGGTAGCTTACGTAGATAATAGGTACCTCGAGGCTTTTTTTTCTGTGCTAGCACCCAGCATGCAGCATGTATCGAACTGCTTCTATCCGCATGAAGCAAGTCGCTCGCCTCGCGACTCGCATGTCGTTGATAAAAGCGGGTCGCGCGACAAAGTTCCTGGAGGCTGGAGGCCGGAGGATCTACCCGCATGTGGGGTGCGTGGAGGATCTGTCAGACTGTCTCATCAGTGGCACGAAGGGCGCCAAGGGGGCTCTATCAGCCGGGGCCTGGATGGTCTGGATGGCCTGGATGGCTTGGATTGAGTTATCTGTGGGTGGGTGTGTAAGATGCAGGGTTTAACTAGGTCCTGCATCGGAGCCACATATCTACATCCACATATCTACACCCACATATCTTCATGTACTGCATAAGGTATCTAGTGGTGGGGAGACGGCTGTGGACCAGACATGCCTTGCAACAGGAACACGATGAAGAAAGATGGTCACCAAGTAGAAATGTCATGTTTATTCATGCAGCAACAAGAATACATGTATATATGCGTTGGGGCCTTCACTGTCCTGTGGCATTGGTTTGGGCTTGTAGGGGGAAGCCCCAGATACATTGCAGTCACTAGGAGGGTTGCGAGACTCTGACCCTGGGGGCAGACAGGCTGCTCCACAGTATTTCCAGTATACGCAAGAAGCAGCAGACCTTGCAGCGAGGTCGTATCAGCGGGGCATGTTGGATTCAATGTGGGGAGCTGCCATACGCTCGAGAACTTTGAACACGCTTCTATGCATGGCATAGGCACCGAATGATTTCAAATGGTGATTAAGGATCAATGTGCTGCCAGACACTCCAGGGTGGCTAGGGTGCCTTTTCATCGTATGACCACCTCTGTATAGAAATCCTACAACGGGGTTCCTTCCGTCGTCTCCTTGTAGCAGCCGGATAGTATCACCAGGCCTCAAAATGTCTGACTGGGCCAGTTTCCGCCTCGTCGACTCGACGTCGGCTTGGTCCCAGCTCAAGATCCTCTCGCCGAGCATAGTCTTCAGCAGTGTTCTCCTTGTGAGTGCCTCACCCCCTGACGCCAGGGCAATATTGATACAGGACACAGGCTGTCATCTACTTTGTGACACGGTCCGTCTACAATGTCTGGTTCCATCCCTTGTCGGCATACCCTGGCCCTCGACACCGAGCGGCGAGTAAGATACCCTACCTGGCGGGCATGTGGTCGGGCCACCACCACCGCATTGTCAAGGCCCTCCACGACCAGTACGGGCCCGTGGTGCGAATCTCGCCCAACAACCTCTCCTACATCACGCCCCAGGCATGGCGGGACATCTACGCCCACAAGAAGACGCGCGAGCTGGAGATGATCAAGGACCCCGAGTTCTACGTGCGCAACCCCAACGCCCCGTCCATCGTCAACGGCAACTATGAGGACCACGCGCGGTACCGACGCCTCTACTCCCCCGGCTTCTCTGCGAGGAGCCTGCGCGAGCAGGAGCCCCTGATCCAGCGGTACGTGGATCTGTTCGTCAACGGCCTGACGCGGGCGTGCGAGCATGGCGAGAAGGCCGTCGACATGGTGCAGTGGTTCAACTGGGTCACCTTTGACATCATCGGGGACCTCGCCTTTGGCGAGTCATTTGGCTGTCTCGAGGATGGGAACAACGACTGGCTCCTCGCGCTGAACCAGATCGAGGAGGCCACGATGCGCATCCGTGTCGTCCAGCACGCGCCCCTGGTGGGCTGGTACGCGCGCAAGATTGTCAATGCCTTCCTGTCCAACGACGCCATCAAGGGGGCCAACGAGCACCTCGCGCTCACCACGGAGAAGGTCAAGCGCCGCATCGACAACGACGCCTACCGCCCGGACTTTATGGAGCACATCCTGCGCCAGCCGCCCGGCAAGGGCTTCACGTTTGGCGAGATGCTCAGCAACTCGGCGACGCTGATCCAGGCCGGCAGCGAGACCACGGCGACGCTGCTGTCGGGCGCGGCCTACCTCCTGTGCCTGCACCCGGACAAGCTGAAGCTGCTGGTGGACGAGCTGACCGAGGCGTTTGGGAGCGAGAGCGAGCTGACCATTGAGAACACGAGCCGTCTGCCTTATCTCGCGGCGGTCCTCGAGGAGACGCTGCGCTGCTACTCGCCGGCTGTGCCAGGATTCCCACGGCAGGTCCCCAAAGAGGGAGCCATCATCGATGGCCAATGGGTACCAGGAGGTGTAAGTGTCCCCCTCCGTCCCCC
>JAEMHR010000092.1:0-108677 GCA_016490725.1 Amphichorda felina | reverse complement strand
TGTGCTCTTCCGATCTGGGGAGGCAAGGGGATCTTTACATACGGCTACAGTGCGCTATTTACCTTACCTTTACTATAGCGGGATACCTTATTATGTTTCATTAAATATAAATGATATAAATCTGTTTAATTACGCTATAGCTGAAGATTAATTATTACATTAACCTCATAATATTATCCGTCTTCCGTTTTGTTTCATCTCACCACTAACACCTCTGTCACGAAATCTGCAGTGCTTTAGTGAGGCCGCTTAACAATGACGTTAGAGTCGAGCAGTTGGATATTAGAATGCCAAATAGCTTATTGAATATCCGTCGCATATGTAACAGAGCGGGATACTTCCATGTCCTTGTGGAGCTTCTCCGTCTTGGTCATAATTCTGGCATAGGCATCCTTGCCCAACACCAACCTCAAAATCTGTCCCTGCAGATGGCCTGCTTCGCCTGTTCCAGTGACAACGTCAATGATGCTCTGTGCAGCCTTTTCCGGATCGCCGGGCTGCTTTCCATCAGCAGCCAGGAACCTCTTCAGCACCTCGTCTACAATGGTACCCTTGTATGCCTCGCCGATTCCCTTCTCGCTCACGCCCAGGGCGGCAAGGAAATTTGTCCTGAAGGCACCGAGCTCCACAATCAGGACGGAAATCCCAAAGTCCTTGACCTCCTTGGCCAGGGCCTCGGTGAATCCCTCGAGACCGAACTTGCTGCCTGAATAGAGACTGCACGTGGGGACGGCGTCCTGGCCAGCGATGCTGCTGACGTTGACGATTGTGCCAGATCGGCGGGCACGCATGCCGGGGAGCACTGCCTGTGCGGCGAACACGGGCCCAAATACGTTTGTCCTGAACATGGCGGTGATCTCGCTCTCGCTGCGATACCAAGTTAGCTGCTGTCACCCCCGGTCTCTTACAACAATGGGCATTGTTTGTTAAAGTCACCCACCTGAAGCTCTCAAAGGAGCCTAGCGTCGAGTATCCAGCATTGTTGATGAGGACATCGATGCTGCCATAAATGCCCTCTGCAGAGTGTATCTTGTTGGTGATGCTCTCCTGAGACTCGGTCATGTCGAGCTGGAAAACACGAGCGCCAGCATCCTCAACGGCCTTGACTGCCTTCGCCGATCGGCCGGGATTTCTCATGGCAGCAATGACCTGGTACCCCGCCTTGCGAGCAGCAAGGGAGAGGAGCAGGCCAAGGCCGTTGGAAGCACCGGTGATGAACCAAACAGGTGCCATGTTGATGTTGCTGTCGAGCGTACGAAGTGACAACTCAATGCAAGGTAGAACGATGTTTAGACAGGTATCAGAGGGCTGGGATGGATAAAGCTTGCGGGTTACCTGCTGGCCCAAGTTCACGAACAGGACCGAGTTCCCATTTATAGACGTCAGTGAGATTGTCCATCACGCCAGCTCGGTCATCATTGGAGTATTCTATCGCCTATCTCCGGTGAACTAATAGGCTTGCAATTAGAGATGATCATGACGCTCTCGATCAATCACAGTTGGCGACCTGGACAAATTGGGAGGAGCTCCTGCAATTGTAAGCTTTGTAAGCTCTGGCGTGCCCGATTTGGGGGGTGTAAGCCTCTCCATCAGGGGAGGGACAGTGAATGGTAGCGCCTGTTGGTGGGCTGCTCGCGACGCGAGAGGGGCCAAAGTCCGGTACTCCTCCAATTCTCCTCCGGTTCTCCTCCGGTACTCCTCCGGTACTCCGGCACTCCGGGTCACACAGGACACATAAGATTTGTGCCAGCTGCACATCCTGGCCTCGCATTTAACGGATCATCATGAGCCTCTTTCCACTGCCAAGTCCGGGACCCGGCATCGTTGGCAGCATTGGACGCCCGATATGACATCTACTATCGCACGGAGCCAGACCAAGCGGGTCCCCCATGGTACGATGAAAACGCCCGATCTCGGCCGGCCCCGCCGCCACCCACCGACTCTTCAGCTGGGGGGCTTTGTTCCTTCATGCTGCGATTCCCCCGGCTAGGGCCAGATTCGACTCTCGACTCAAATTCATTGAGGCAATCAGAACGCTGTCAGGGTAAAGAAAGAAGAACAGCCACTTGAACAGCTCAAATAGCTGCGGACGACAAGATGGCTCCCCCCGCCCGCGACACCATCGTCATTGTTGGGTAAGCCACTGACTGCAAGCTGCACTATCGGTATTACAGCCCCTGACAGAGACGCAGCGCTGGCATCATTGGCCTTGACGTGGCCCTCGTCCTGGCAAAGCGCGGCCTTGGCCCCCAGATCACCATCGTCGCCGAACACTGGCCGGGAGACACAGCAACCAACTACTGCTCGCCATGGTATGGACTCGCCCCGGACGTGAGACCGGTCCATTGCTAACGGCGACTCGAGGGCTGGCTGCAACTTCTCTGCCATCTCGGGCACTGACAAGAACGCTCTGAGATGGGATCGTCTTGGTTACGCCCACCTCACTAAGCTAGCGTCGGAGCGCTCAGATGAGTCCTACGTGAAGCGTACGCCTTCAACAGAGTACTGGGACGACCAGGTGCCTCACGATAAGATCAAGAACATGTCTGAGTACCTCGAGGATGTCGGTGCTCAGCTTTCCCCAGTCATATTCCCCAGACTTTTCTGACCAGCGAACAGTTTAAAATCATCCCGGCCAACGAGCTGCCCGCGGGCACCAAGTTTGGAATCTCCTTCACTGCGCTGACAATCAATGCGCCCAAGCACGCCGAGTTCCTCTACAACCAGCTCAGAGATCACTATGGCGTGCGGTGCATCCGGCAAAAGCTGCCCAGCATTGGCGCTGGCTACCTCAGCCCCTCGACCAAGATTGTCTTCAACTGCACCGGCATCGCCTCCAAGACGCTGTCTGGCGTCGAGGACGCCAAGGTCTTCCCGACCCGTGGACAGGTCGTCCTAGTCAGGGCACCCAAAGTGACCAACATCAGCATGCGTCACGGAAAGGACTACGAGACCTACATCATCCCCCGCCCGGGTTCCAACGGCAACGTGGTGCTTGGAGGCTACGTGCAGAAAGACGTTGGGTAAGTGAGCCTTAGACACGGGGGTTCTGGCTGGATGCAAGACTAACTGGGGAAAAAAATTAAGCGATGGCTCAACGTATGCCCATGAGTCACAGTCCATTCTGAGCCGCACGAGCGAGCTGAACTCCAGCCTGAAGAACAACGAGTACGAGGTTCTTGCTGCCTTTGCCGGTTTGCGGCCCTCGCGGGTTGGCGGTGCGCGAGTTGAGAGAGACACGCTCACAGTTAACGGCACGACTAAGATCCTTGTTCACAACTATGGCGCCGGCGGTACTGGGTACCAGTCTGGCTACGGCATGGCGCTTGACGCGGTCAAGACTGTGGAGAACGAGCTGGACACACTGAAGGCCTCTACTCTTCAGGCGAAACTGTAAAGGGCCTCGAATACAAGAGAAAGTGCATCGAATGGAGTCATATTCTCCATCAAATACTGATAGAAAAGACAGTGGATATAGCATATACAGAGTTAAATACAGGCGATAGCAAAATGGATAGTAATAATTACTCGTACAGATTACGTCCTTGACTTTTAACTCGTCTAAAGCTGGGAATCTTCACATGACCGCCCACTAATATATTAATATCCCTATGGGAATGATGACCCCGAGTCTCCGAGATGCGGCCACCGCCGCCGCAGTCTAGACAATAATACGGAGCTCGGCGTTCGGCAAAGTCGCCGAGGTGATCGGGTCGCTGCCGAAGCATCGCCAATCTGCCCTCGACCATCGTTTGGCATCCGTAACGAACCAAGTGGCCCACCATGGCACTACCTCGCCCACACCAGTTCCACAGTTTCAAAGTTCCACGATTCCCCGCGACTTGCGACGCCGAAACACGCACACGTGAACTGAGTCAAGTACGTATACGACTATGCTTCTTCGCAAACTGATGTAGACACCAGGATTATCCCAAATAGTAACGAATAGTACTAAGTTAAGCTTAGCTAGAGCTAAATACTTTGGCTTAGTGATTGGCTTGGGGTCATGGTTAGAGTTAGCTGCTAGATTCTCGTCCTCGGCTTTATTTTTATTTAATTTTTCTATAATATGTAGTATCAGGGATATTCTTAACCAGATGGGTTCAAAATGCTGATAATGTGAGACGTACATGATTCACGTCTAGGTGTACATCGGCATTCGGTCCCGATCCATCGATGCCCCCACGATGGCTACTAATAGGTAAGAGGCGTCATCCCCATGGGGGGCCCATCTACTCTGTACTCGTACTAGATCTCTCGCCTCCTGTCATTTTCTCCACAGCGCTCATCCCCTCCATCAGCCGTCGCCCGTCTAGAATAGATCTATCAGCTTCGCTTCCAAGTCGCAACATGACTCTACCCACCTCGTCTCTGTACCCGCCAGCATCGGCCGACTTTATCAAGTTTGCTTCTCGCCGCAGTGTCGTCCACAGCACCGAGGGCATCGTCGCTTGCTCACAGCCCCTCGCAGCAAAATGCGGTCTCGAGGTTCTTCGAGCCGGTGGCAATGCTGCTGTAAGTTGACGTGTGTCATCCAATAATCATGTTTGTGCTGCTGACCAGTGCCAGGACGCTGCCGTGGCCGTTGGTAAGTGCGGGACATACTAAGAGACTCGGCTCAGGAGAATGAATGCTAAGAGTGAATCCAGCCGCCGGCCTGAACCTGACAGAGCCCTGCTCCACGGGGATAGGCGGCGACATGTTCATCCTGTTTTGGGATGCTGAGAAGAAGCAGGTCCAAGCCATGAACGGCTCGGGACGGTCTGGTGCCAAATGCACCCTCGACACTATTCGCAAAGACCTGGGTATCAAGGACGGCGAGCCGGGCAAGCTCCCCATCAGCAGCGTCCACTCCGTCACTGTCCCCGGCGCCCCGGCCGGCTGGGTGGACACCCACGAGAGGTTCGGCAGCTCCAAGGTGACCATGGCCGACATCTTGGCCCCCGCCATCAAGTTGGCAGAGGATGGATTCCCCGTCTCCGAAGTTACAGGATTCTACGTAGGTTTCCCTCATCATCACTCACCTCACATCTTTGCTGATAGTACCCAGTGGGGTCACTCCGAGAAGGCCATCCGTAAGGCATCCCCCAACTTCTCCGAGATGCTCAAGAAGGACCCTTCTGCACCCGATGGCTTCCGTGCCCCTCGCGCAGGGGAAGTCATGAAGAACCCTGCACTGGCAAAGACCTTCCGCACCCTCGCAGAAGAGGGCAAGAAGGGCTTCTACACGGGAAGAATCGCCGAGGAACTCGTCAAAGTAGTCAAGGACCTCGGGGGCCACCTGGACCTGGATGATTTGAAGCATCATATGGAGGCTGGGAGCGAACCTGTGGACCCCATCTCTGTCAAGTTCGACGGCCTCGGACTTTCTACCGAGGCGGGCGGCAATGCGGGAGTCGAGCTATGGGAGCACCCACCCAATGGCCAAGGTATCGTGGCACTCATGGCTCTGGGTATCATCCAAGAACTAGAGAAGGCGGGCAAAATCCCTACCTTCAAGCCCAAAGATTTCAATACGACGCCATACCTTCACGCCATAATCGAGGCTCTCAAGCTCGGGTTCACTGACGCCAGCTGGTTCGTCACCGACCCCAACGTCAGAAAAGTCCCCGCCCAGGGCATGATTGACCCCAAGTACCTGGCCGAGAGGGCCAAGCTGTTTAACCCGGCCAAGGCATCTGACGCGCTGGAGCATGGCCAGCCGGAGGACTACGTCTCACCGGCGCTGTTGAGCTCCGACACGGTCTACTTTGCCGTGACCGACGCCCAGGGCAACGCCGCCTCCTTCATCAACTCCAACTACGCAGGCTTCGGCACGGGCATCATCCCCAAGGGCTGTGGCTTCACGCTGCAGAACCGAGGCGCCAACTTCTCCCTCGACAGCAACCATCCCAACTGCCTCGAGCCCCGCAAGCGACCCTACCACACCATCATCCCCGCCATGGCGACCAACCTCTCCGATGGCTCCCTGCATTCCGCCTTTGGCGTCATGGGCGGGTTCATGCAGCCGCAGGGGCACGTGCAGGTGCTTCTAGGCCAGCTGGTCGGTGGACTGAACCCACAGCAGGCACTTGACGCCCCCAGAGTGTGCATCGGCGCTGGTATGCCGGATGCCGGTAATGTGCTGGACTGGGAGATCAACCTGGAGGAGGGGATGCCACAGGAGACTGTCGAGGGGCTCAAGAAGCTCGGACATCGGGTGAATACGGTGGGTGATCTGGAACCAGGCATGTCCGGGAGAGGCATGTTCGGACGAGGCCAGATCATTAGGTACACGGTGGACCCCATTGATGGCACACCAATATGGTCAGCAGGCAGCGACATGAGGGCAGACGGCGCGGCGTATCCGTTGTAGATGTGGCGCTGGAAGGCATAAGTTCTCATGGTTACCCAGTCTATCGTCGTATCTGTACAGAGGTATCGGGTGAAGCAACAAGCTTCTAGTCGCCTTTCCTACCATTTCATTCCACAAATTCTGTATCGTACATACATCCAGCCTCTGATTGCCTCAGCCAATGTTGTTTATTGGGTCTTCTCGCCCTCGCCCTCGCCCTCGGCAGCCAGAACCTTCTTCTCCTCGAACATCTTGGCCAGGTCGCCGCTCTGGTGCATCGAGACGAGAATGTCGCAGCCACCGACAAATTCGCCATCAACGTACAGCTGAGGAATTGTCGGCCAGTCAGAGTACTCCTTGATGCCGGCGCGCAGCTCCGAGTCTTCGAGGACGTTGAAGGCGGCGAACCGGGAGGGATCCACGCCTTGCAGGCCGAGGATCTGGATGACGGCGCGCGAGAAGCCGCAGGCGGGGGTCTCGGGGGTACCCTTCATGAAGAGAACAACGGGTGCCGAGGCAACGGCCTTGTCGATGGCAGATCGCGTCTCGGCGGAGAGCAGGCGGACTTGGAAGGGCGTCAGGGCGGGCTGCATCCGAAACGCTGGGATGGACGCCCTGACGGTGGTGGCAGCAGCCGGGCGAAATGCCTGCCGGCGGAGGCCCTGCCAAAGAGTTAGTTGGACCGACGCTTCTGCTTCAATTAGAGTTTGATACGTACGGAAGAGATGGTGCGCGCAAACATTATGTTAGGGGCGGCTGCGGCAGGTCGTTTAGGATGTCGGGAGTCGGTGAAGGTTGGAGACGAAGTCACGGGAGGCAAAGAATTGACACTGGTGATGCAATTGACATGCGGCGACCATTGCTATGCACAGACACCCGCCAGAGGCTCCGGCTGACCAATCAACGCATCAGTAATCAGCGACCTCGGATGGTCAGCTTCTGATCAACACGCCATTTCCAACTCGATAAATACCTTCTCAAAGGCCCATGCCCCTCCGTAATTCATTCCAAAAGCCTACGTCGAAGCTCCCAACTCAGAATCAATGAGCATGGCACCCGGCACTGGCCATGGCCACGACGGCCACCACGAGGCCGTTCCCCGCGACTCGGCCGAGGCTGTAGCTCTGGGGAGAAACGATGGAAAGAAACACCTACTCCTCGCTGCGTCTGGCTCTGTTGCGACGATTAAGATGGTTCCCATCATCAAGGCTCTCTCTGCACGTCAAAACTTGTCGATTCGCCTCGTCCTAACGCCCTCAGCGGCACGATTCCTCGATGGACAATCCGACGAGCAACCATCCCTCTCTGAGATTGCGCGACTCCCCAACGTCGACGGCGTATACAGCGATGCTTCTGAATGGACACCAGCCTGGACACGCGGTGCCCCAATCCTACACATTGAGCTGAGGAAGTGGAGCGACCTCATGATCATTGCCCCGCTTAGCGCAAACTCCCTGGCCAAGATGGTGACGGGCATGTGCGACTCGCTGCTCCTCTCTGTCGTCCGGGCGTGGGATACAACTGGCACCGCGGACGGCACCGGCGAGACGAGAAAGAAGATCGTTGTGGCCCCAGCCATGAACGTAGCCATGTGGAGGCACCCCATCACTGCCCGTCAGATCAAGACACTTGAGGAAGACTGGGGAGGCGACCAAGGGTGGATCGAGGTGATGCGGCCCATCGAGAAGACGTTGGCCTGCGGTGACACGGGCGTAGGCGCTATGGTTGGCTTTGAGCAGATCGTGGCTCTGGTTGATGATAGACTTGGGCTCAAGACAGACTGAGCTGTACTCACGATCAAAAAAAGCTGTCCACCCATGTCTACAACGATGGACATAAGCATAAGCTGGCGGACCATAAGCTTTCCATGGCATTTGCTGTGGTTTGAAGACGCTGGCCCTTCCCTGGCTGGTGGCCTTTTGATTCTGGGTCTTCGGAAGGAGCGTCGTTGGGAATGAGCACGCAGCCAGTGCTCTAGCTCCTTCCCAAACATTGCGCACGAGAAGACAACCCCCTCATCGACTGCTGATGACATATGTGCCTTTTCTCCTCCCCATCCTCATTCTCGTCCCTCTGTTCCAGTTTCCCGTCCACGGCTTGGCCCCCGGCAAATCTGAGAATTACCCCATATTATTACATTGTATCTGCAACAGCTCCCATCATGACGCCCAAAGTCAAGCCTATCTCACGCCGACGGCCTCAGAGTCCGACACCAGAGCCCTCAAGTGATGGTAAACTCTCGGGCATCGATTTCCGGTCTCGCCTGCAGAGCGTCGCCCCTAGTGAAAGTCGCGCGACAGCATCAGCTCCCGATTTGCTTGGCGCTCCGCAGAAGGTGGTCGAGCAGTTTCAAGCCGACTTTACTTTCGAACCAACTCCGCCTCCAACCACTGCCCAGCGATCCGTGTCCAAGAAATCAGAAAAGACTAAAGAAGCAGTCTTGCGTCTAACTGGTGAGCGGTGTTGCCATTTAGGCAGATAATGCCAGACCCTAATCCGCCTCTAGACGCCTTCACCCAGACCGGGTCCGCCATGCATGCCGCTGCTGTTGAGCGTCTTGTTCACGCCCATGCCGAGATTGAACACCAGATTGCCCAATTCGCCAAGCGGTCATCAGCCGCTATCGAGTCCAACAATGCGTTGTATTGCAACATTGCATACCCTCTGTCCCAGACCTTGTGCTCCGATGAAACCCATCCCCGAGCCACCGTTGCTACACACCTGGCAGGGTTAGTAGAAGAGTTGGATCTGGCAGAAGATAAGCTCAAAGCTCTCTCGAGAGATTGGGATGCTTGTCTCAATGCCGAGAACAAGGCTTGGGCGCAACTAAGCAACCGCTCTCACCCGCAGAGTCATGTCGAAGATCTGAGTGATGCATTTGACGCTGGGGCGTCAGCTTCATTTCGCAAGGAAGCCCAGAATATTTCCAGGACCAAGGCCCAAATGGTTGAGGATATTGAGGAGGTACAATCTATGCCCCCCACAGGAATAATATGATGCTAACAACACCAAGGAATACAAGGAACAAATCCGAGCAGAGACCACTAAGATCTTGCGGCATATGATGGATTGAACTGGTTAATTCCTCGCGGTTGGCCAAATTAACCACCTTGCGCTATGAAGTACCAGCTGCCCTATCCAATGTCTTATCGTTCTTTGTTGAACCAAAACGTTTCTCACATCTTTGTGCGTTTGCTCTATAATCTTTTTCATTAATAGCGTGGTCTAATATCTCGTTCGATCTCATCAGGCAGACACTGTTTGTCGCTATTCTTTTGCCTTTCATCCTTCGCCAAAACGCCGTTCCAAGTTGCCAGAAGAAAAAAAGGAAAACATGTGACATGGCGCGCCTACTCCTTCTCGGGAATGACAACGCCCCACTCGTGCTGGGTGCGGCCGTACATGATGTCGCCCAGCCATCCCTTGACCTTGCTGGTAATCTCGCCAGGGGCTCCCTCGGAGCCCATGGGGATGTTGACATCGCGCCCGCGGTGGTGAATCTGGGAGATGGGGCACACAAAGTACTACAAATCGGTCAGCTAGTGTCGTCTTCAACCGCACTTGGGAGTAACTCACAGCAGTGCCTGCGGCAAAAGACTCGAGGATACGGCCCTCGGCATCGGCCTCGAGGACCTCGTCAATGGTGTACTTGCGCTCTGTCACCTCAAGTTCACCGCTCAGCCTCTCGCGAACAAGGTCAAGGCAGCTGCGACGGGTGACACCGTCGAGGATCAGCTTGTCGTCAAGGGGCGCGGTGATGAGCTCCTTCTTGCCGTCCTTGCGCTTCCAGACCATGAAGAAGTTGCTGGCGCCAGCCTCAGTGCACTCGCCGTCGGGGCCGTACAGCCAGAGGATCTGGTGGAAACCCCGCTGGCGGGCGTCCTGGGTAGCCATGAGGGAGGGGCCGTAGTTGGCGCCGACCTTGGCGTAGCCGAAACCGCCGACCCAGGCGCGGACCATGTCCTCGGGGGAGGTGTGGAGGCGCATGCCGCCGGCCGGGGCATCGAGGCGGGGCATGAAGCTGACAATAATGTACAGCATGGCCTCCTTGGGGGCCTGGACACCGAGCTGGGACTGGGTGCCGATAAGGGTGGGGCGCAGGTAGAGGAAGGCGCCGGGGCGCTCCTTGGGCAGCCAGCGGGGGCCGTCGACGGCGAGCAGGGCGGTCATGAGCTTGACCAGCTCAGCGGGCTCGAAGACGGGGAGGGAGATGCGGCCGGCGGACATGCGCATGCGGGCGGCGTTGCGCTCCGGGCGGAAGATGCGCAGGCGGCCGTCGTAGCCGCGGTAGGCCTTGAGGCCCTCGAAGCACTCAGTAGCGTAGTGCAGGCACGAGGCGGTGGGCATGAGGGACAGGGGCCCGTAGGGCTTGAGCTCAGGGGTGGCCCAGCCGGAGGCGGCGCTCCAGACGGCGGTGACCATGTGGTCGGTGCAGATGGTCTCAGAGAGGGCATTGGCGGCGGCCTCGGAAGGGACAGTGCGCGGTGAGGCAGTGAGGTTGTAGGTGAGCTTGGAGGCATCCAGAGGGGCGACGGAAGGCTTGGACGCCTGGGCGTCCTTGACCTGGATAGCGGCAGCAGTCAGGTCGACATCCTGGTTCTGGATCGCAGAGGGGGCCATGGTTGGCAACGTGATGTTTTGGTCCGGGTGGGTGGTGTAGACGGAAAGGAGGGCAGCCAGGGGGTTGTAAACGAAGAATGCGGAATATGCTTCCACAAAGGACCGAAAAAGGACAAAAGTAGTAAATAAAGAGTGAAGTTTGGAAATTAGCTTTGAGACAACACGTTGTTAATAAATCAAGCCCAGAGGTCCGGGGGAGGGAGGGCGAGTCACGGGGTGGCGGGTTTGCCAGAGAATTTTATGTTCGGCGGCGGCGGCGTGGCGGAGGTCCACCCGGCGGGGCAGGTGACTGTTAGCCGTCTGTCCCTGATATCCGCCTCTGCCCGCGACCGCCGGTGATGGGTGACGGCTGATGCATAGGTGCACAGATGCACTGATGGTCCGCAAGATAATCCACGTCGGGAAGGGCTACCCCATTTTTCCCTGGCAGAAATACCCCGAAGGAAAAGGGGGGGTTTGTTGGTCTCTGGCCCTCTGCTTTCACGATCACTCCTTTGCCAGCTGAACCGTCGTCCCCTTGTTGTGGCACCTTTCCCCATGCCTCCCCAAACCTAACAAACTGTTTGTGCTACATATCACCACAGATGCAAGGGTTGCACAAAATTACTGGGGCTTGGAGATCATCCTACAAAGCATGATAGTGCTAGTAGTACATTGCAGGTACGAAGTACGTGCGGCAGGTCCGAATACGGTAGTACAACGTACAGGCATGAGGCAATCGATTGGCATGCCGCCCGGCAAAGCTCATGGCCGGCGGAACGGCGCCGTGGTCGGGGCCCCACAATTCTAATCGATCTCCTCGGGAGTTCTTCTCGTGCGTGGAGTCTCATAGACATGAAGGGCGCGCAGGGCGCAGGTCACAGGATCAACAATGATGGATGGCCTACACAGGCTGCACGGCAACGGCATGCAATTGTCAATCCCCCATGTCCCCGAATAAGGCAAATGGAAAACGCCCAGAAACGTCTTCCCCAGAGTGGGAAGATCCATCGCTTATCTTGGGTCGTCCTCACCATTGATTGATCCCAGAGGGGGCACCATGAAGCGGAAAGGCTAAAGGCGGAATTAATAGCGTCATCGTCACCCGCCGGTAGCCGCGAATTGCCTTGTTGGTGCACAACGACCTCTGATGAGGGTGTCGGCTTATGCCTCGGGCCAATTCGACCATCTGACGTCCAGATTCGCAACTGTCAATTGATTACGAATGATAGGAAAGGTTGGTCACGATTCATGTTCCAAGCTGATGGCCAACCACCTGCAAGGTAGTTCACACGCGACCAGGCGTGATGTCAAGGTCGCTCGCCATTGGCCTGGCCGATGTCGGAATGGCTGATTCAGTCACCAGTGAGCGTTGGTATGAGCGTCGGTGGCTCCCATTGTCTCACCGCCAACAACACCCCGCAAATCTCTCGGGACGAGGTGTTATCGGGCCTCTGAGTACGAGTAATAGCCAGTCAAGTTGATTAAAGTAATGTACGTACTAGTATTCCCTCCCGCCTGCTCTATGAGTTGCATCGTTCCGTAGTAAGCCTGTTGAAGACGATTGATTAGTTACGTAGGGTCGCCAGGCTCGACCAACACATCCATTTGGTGCCTTCCTTCTATGATGCCATCCTCTCGGCCTCTCGCTTTCGCTGCTCTTCCTCCAAGATCTCACGCTGTCTGGCCGCTGCCTCAACCCCAGCCTTGACCCCCTTCTTGCGCTGCCGCGCCTCGTACACGTCTCGGCTGCGCATGATGCGCTGCACAATCTCACCCGCGTTGACCTCGGAGAATTCGTGCTCGCCAATCTCGCGGTAGATTCCCATGGCCTTGGGCGCCGTGTAGGGGTCATACGTCAAGGGCATGAACGCAGTGGGACCGTGATAGACGGCTGACGGCGTGCCAAGCGGAAGGGAGGTGAGATAGGTCTTTGTTGGCGTAAAGGGGGCGCCGAATACGACGGCGTGGATGTACTGCAACCATGATTAGTGTCTAGATTACCCCGAGTGTGTGTCTGTGTCTGTGTGTGGATAGGTCAGATCCAAACGCACCTTGCACTGGAGGACGCAGAGGCCTCGCTCGAATATGTTCATGATGGGGTAGTTGACACCCTTCCACTCGTTGATGACGCCATCCTCATGCACGCCCACCACGACGTAAGCCGGCGGATAGTCTTTGCCATTATTCTTGGCCTTGCGCGATGCGACAGCCTCGTCATCGAACCAGCCGCTCTGCCGCGCCAGCTCCTCCTCCTGGAGAGCCACCTGACGGAGGAACTCGATGTGGCCGCTCGAGAAGAGGTCGAACCCTCCGTCCACGTACACTATACGCTGGCCCGGGCGAGGCCCCTTGCCGTCGATGAGCTTCTTGAAGGTCCCGTTGTGTTCCTCCTCGGGCGGCGCATCCATGGCATCCTCTGACGCGGACCAGAACCACACGTCGGCACCGGGCGCCTTGGCCGTTTCGTCCGTCGCGTATAGCTTCATCCGGTCCAGCATGGCTTTGGCCTGCGTGGCGCGCTCCTCTGGTTCGCCTGGGCCCTCCTCTCCGGCAATTGTACGCTCGAGGGATCGGATAAAGTGCGTCTTGGTGCATAGCAGCATGCGGCCGACGAGGTCGGTGGTGGAGATGCCCGGGGAGCGCTTGACGACCTTGAAGCGGCCGGCGGCCTTGACGAACCGGTAGCAGTCATTGCCGTCACTGTCAGAGGTGATATCGTCGCCGTGGACGACGTACTTGCAGCCGTAGTGGGTGATGAAGGGCAGGAAGGTGACGTAGGGAGCGTCGGCGATGGAGCGGGTGACCCAGCGGCAGGCATTGGTGGCGGCGAGTCTGTTGGGAGATAAGGAGTCAGCAGCCAGGCAGCAGAGAGACAGACGAGAGCGAAGAGAGGAGCACATACCGCTCGGCGAGGTTCATGACGGTCGGGCCCTTGTTGGCAAGAATGGCCTCGTCAGAGTGGACGCCGGCGTAGAGCTCATCGCCCAGCAGGCGGGCCTGGACAATGGCGCCGGCATGGCCTGGAGAGCATCAACACTGTCAGTGGCCATGTTGGGGTGCGTGGACAGGTAGTCGCGTACCGTGGTGGAAGAAGTCGAAGCAGCCGTCGACCCAGATGCGCCCCTCGAGAAGCTCAGGCGCGGGGTCGCCCTCGAGCTGGAACTGCCCCTCGTCGGTAGCAGAGGCGCTCATAATATCGATCTTGGTGATCCAGGTGAGCTGGGAATTGTTGCGAGTTTTAGCTTTGCAGGAGCCCGTGGAGGTAGTTTGTGAGTCTCACGGGTTGCAACTTGTCCCTTTAACAAATTTGCGAAAAGCTACGTACGGTCAATCTCATACGGTGGCAGATTGGCGAAGGTGCGAAGGGGCGGCTTGGCTCCATTCCATGGGCGATTCGATGATTCCCCGCACCACGAGACACAGCGGCGCCAATGTCCGAATTGAAGTTGATTCCCCTCCAAGTAAATTAAATATTTCAAATATTTAAAATTGACTAGTCTTCCTTTTGGCGCAATTATTATCCCCGCTCGCCCCCCTGACCATAGGTAAGTAGTGATGATGTCAAATTTCACAAGCCTTTTGTGGCCCAAACGTACCTACATGTAGGTTCCCGTAAGTACCTATCTTCCATTCTATCCTTTCGAGTACATTGATACTTTCTCACTGTAGGTAGGCACTTAGTATATTAGGTACCTTTTAAGGTAGTATTACAATTGAGGTATGACGTGGGTATAGTACTCATGCGGCGAAGGCGTTTCCTAGAGACAATTGAAAATCGTAGACAGGGTCTCTAAAAAGTATCCAGATCTTTCCCGAACTCCTGGAAGATTTTGACCACTTAGGAAGAAGCAACACTGTGCCAAGAGCCTGTCTAGCACCTTCCGCCATCTCTAAAAATGGGAATCGTCCACGCAAGTAGGCATAGGATATAGTGTCAAATGGGGAAATCGACGAAAGCAGTGAATTTCTCAATAATTAGGCCAGGGGTATATATATCCCATTCAAGGAAAGACACTTGGAGAGCCCATAGTCAGTGGGTTGGCGGAAACTGACTCGACACTTGGGGCTCCAGATTCTTCTGTAAGTCAATGCATCGCTAAGCATACGCATAGTTAGCGATACCCCTGTCTACCTAAGCAGGTATATTCTACATAAAGCATATGATTATCCCCATCTTAATGCAGATATAGAAGCACCCTCTCCCCCCAGACCTTACAATTAGGTACCTTACTCTATCTAAGAGACCGATCATTTGACGCTCCTTATAACGTTAAAATACACATTCTCTTACAAGTCCACTCAACCTAGTATAAGCTTTCCTTATTATCTTCTCTTTCGGTCATGTCGGCTAGTACCTCCGGCCTGGTGCCTTCGCTAATGCATGACCGTTCTTGGATTCTCAACGTACGCAGCACGTACTTAATCTCGCGCCTACAAGCGTGATTCTATCTCAAGACCCAGGCCACTCTTGATAAACGCACAAGACGCGTGATATAAGCGCCAAAGAAATGGAACGTAATGACGAGTCCAAAATGTGGAGCTAGGCTCTTTCTTAAGAGGTCTTTTGCGGAACTCCCGTGTGTTGAGCTGCTCGCCCGTCGTAGTGAACAGACTATAGACAAGCTTTCCCCGATCTCCGTCTGTCTCTTGACAACCCGGAATTCACGAGCGGAATGCCGTATTGGGCATCTTCGCATCCATGAACACAGTGTTCCATAACGAATTAATATACATACCTAGTCTCGCACGGTCCAGGTACCAACCATTTTATTGTCAGAGCCCCACGGGTCATATCCCTGTCTGGGAGTAACTGCGGCCGTCTCAACTGATAGCTCTATGGTAATTTATTGGGCCAGGCCCCCTCTAAATGATCTACAGCGCACAATGGAGTCATCAAGTGAAAGGCTGCAGCCAACGACATAACCCATCACACCGGTGTTACCCGCCAACCCAGCTGTACAGCAAGCGCCGAAGGTGGCCGCATCTGGGCACCTCGTAACCAAAGACTTTCCACCTTCAGAGCCACCTGTGTTCCTTCGACGTTAGAAGACAGATTATTTATTAATTGTTGCTTCTCGATATTTAGTGTAATTTTGATCATTAATTATCGCCAGAATCTATTTACTTGAAACATATCTAACTCAGTAGTCATACCTGACTGCCATTCTATCGTAGCCCCTCGCACCGGGCCTGGTATTCGTCCAAGAATAGCTATATACAAGCTTGAATAGAAATAAAAATGGTTCGCTCCTTCGCCACACACTCTCCGTGTCCCAATCCAGCTATAGCCATTTCCCCAGCCCGCCATAATTGTGCTATTAGTTCACTCGGTCCACCTCGGCTCCGTTGAATTGTTATCACGCCCGCTTGATTACATGCCCCAATCAACCGGAACCGATGAAACGAACAAATCAACCCTCCATCTCCGCCGGCGGAGGAGGCTTGTAAATCGCCGGCATTTCTTGGGGGATGAAATGGGGGTAGCCCTGGCTCGGGTAGCCGATTTCGGAATCGCACTCAGGCGACTTCGGCTCCTTCTCCGAGGCAGTAGGGATGTACGCCCGTTGAGCAGCCTCGGCCGCCTTCGCCTTGGCCAACTTGCGACTTCTCCAGAACCATATCGCCACGAGGATAGCAAGAATGACCACGGCCCCGCCGACAGCGATGCCCGCAATGATTCCCGAAGATAGCCCCTTACTCTGGGCCTTCGCGCTGTCTGGGACTTCGGTTTCCTTGGAATCAGGAGGGTCCTCGGAATCAGGTGGGTCGTCGGAAACGGGAGGCCCCTTGGACCCTGCGCCAGCAGTGGGAGTACTTGTGGCCTCTTCGGTGCAGAACGAGGATTCGACCACGTCGCCCTTCTCGTTGATGGCCACGAGGTCGGTTGTGCTCGTCGGGTTTGCCTCCCACATTGTGAACTGCTTAGCTCCGTCGTTGTACAGGACGTGGACCATGCTCAGAAAATACCGGCCAAGCCTGGGAAGGGATTTCGAGTTGGTATCCTGCAGGGCGTTGACGCGCAAGACAGATTGAGTGTCGTTGGCATAAATTTTCCCATCGTCACTGAACGACCGATCAGGCACAACGAGGTTGTTGTTAGGTATCACGACGCGGAAGTCGGAGCCAAAGTGAAATGTCAAGTCACCGTCGAAACTAACTAGGGCATTAGCAGAGTCAGTATAAGGGGGGAATTGAAGTTGCCAACTCACCCAAACTGCTTAGTCGCGGATAGCAAAACGTTCCAATAATCAACACCCGTTGACCTGCCGGTCTCCAAGGCCCAGCCAGTAGCGAACTGCCAGTTGAGAAAGTAGGGCTCCAGAGGAAGATCCATGAGGACGGGGACGGCTGGATCGATGCAGGCAATCAAGCCCTGTCCGCCGCTGGTGCTAGGGAAGATGGAGGCGTCGGTCCCGTTAGCAAAGCTCACAGTCATGTCGCGGATGACGACCTGCATGCCGGTTGGGCACCCTTCGCTGGGTTCCACGTCCTCGGTGTAGCCATCGCCATAGGTCTTGGCCTTGTCATATCCGCCGAGCACGAAGCTGCCCTCTGATTGTTCCCGGGATCCTCTCCCATCCAAGCCCCAGTAGAATCCCCAGGATTTAGATGCAATATGGCCACCATCTACCAGTGCTTGGAGAAATGTCGACCCGGAATCCATGCCCAGTATGTGTTGCGGGACGTAACCTTGTAGATCCCATCTAGAGGCGTCTAGCGGCCTTGCCAAAGGATAGTCCTTCAGAGAGCCATTCTCGCCCAGGGAGATAGTGTCGGTAAAGAATTCATAAGTCTTCCTATCAAATCGATCCGGCTGAGACTCAAAATCAGAGTCCAGGGACCCATCGGTGTCAGACTTGTCAGGGTCATAAAGACCCCCGCGGAACGTATCGCACTTGGCTATTGGTGCTGGCTTATTACAAGTCGGTCCGTATACAAATGTATTGTTAACCATCCTACCGCGGTTGTCAGTCGACAGGTTACCGGAACAACCAGAGGCAAGCAAGTCAAATAAAGCCGAGAGCCCCTCAAGACAACATACCAGCTTGGCAGGAAAGAATATTCGGCTTCCGGCTCCCCGACACGCACTTTAACTCCACGGCGAATATCTCCAGACGGCAGGGAGACATTGGCTATTGGGAACGCCAAAGGGGGCGGAACGCAATCATCGGAATCCTGAGCGAACGTAGGGTTAACCATGAGGGTCTGAAGAATCAGCGCAAGCTGGCTGCTGGGAAGCCAGAAGAGGCGACTCCATGTCTTCCTAGGCATCATGGTGCGTCGATAGTCATGCTCGGAGACTATAGATCAACAGAATGGTGAGAATAGGGAGCACGAGCGTCTTGCGAGCGCCTTGGGATAGCAACCACCCAGGTAAATGCGAAGCAAAACCAGAGGGCAGGGAGCACGGAGGGCCGGCGGGTGCGGATCGGTAAACCGGGTGGTTATAGGTGCTCGTCGTCGTGGGCCTCCAGAGCCAAGAACCCAACCACAAGCCAAAGGCAAGACCGGGGAACGGGGATGTGAGTTGACTGACCAGGACTCCAAGACTCCAGAACTCCAATAACCCCATACTGTGCGTCTACGTGATGTCTTTGGGTCTGCAGGATGTCGGCCTAGTCCACCAGGGCTGCTGCCGCCTCCACGAGTACTACATGGTGACGGCAAGGGGCGGACCAGCCTGATGGGGGTTTGGCCCACCGTCTATCTGTCTATCGTACGACGCTACGTTGGCTGCCCCTTGTAGCAATGTATGTAGATGGATACGGAGTCGTAATCACATCATGGTAATACCAGGTAGGATACATACATAGGTACGGGGCAGTCTAAGCGCCGAACAACTTTGCCGCGCATTCTTCGGAGCTTGGTACGAATATGGTTGTAGGCTGTCGACAGTTGGGCAATGGCATTGGCTGGCCCGAGGCCGCTGGACAAGGCTCTGTCTCAGGGTTCCAGAGTGTCGGGTCCAGGAGATGAAGAAAGGGAGGAGGAGTTGACAAACTTAACTCGTTGATGACCTGGTGGACAAAATGGATGCTGGGGGGGATTTCGATTGCGGTTGGGCCAGCATGCCAAGAGGTGGATCGCGGTGGATCATCGTGGACTCTGCGAGAATCCTGGCGGGCGCCAAGTGCTCTGATACGCTCAGGGGCATTTCTTGTCTCTTCCTAGCCGCCGGGGCTGGGAGCTGGCCGCCCGCGTCCGCACCGTCTTTTGTTGGTGGTGGCATGGATTTGAATCTTGATGGGTTTGATCATCAGTGATGGGACACAGGGCGCGTCATTCGCGCTCTCAGCGCTCTCACTGTACGAGGAGGGGCGCCTGCCGTACTCATGCCTCCATGTTGCAAGTTGATGAGCCGCGCCTCTGGTGAGTCTCATCTCACCTCGCCAACCCTTCAAAGTGGTGTGCTGCCTGGCACCGTGCGCCATAGTGGCACGATCTGGTGCGTATCCGCACTCGTACAGTACGGATACTTACCTGGAGGCTGGAGCATTGCACAGTCGCATCTGGTGCCACTCAACCCATGCACGCCGGCTGACCAACTGGCAGCGAGCGCTCCCGCACCTTGCCAGATTGTGCCACCGTGGATACTAAAGCACCTCTCCTCTTGTCGCTGTCTTGGTCGACGTCGGTCTGTCGATGCCCCCTCAGTATTCATATTATCTTGAGCAACGCCAGCGCTGCCTCCCATCATGCTCGCCATGAAGTCGCCATCGCTGCGGCTACGCCCAATCAAACTCGCCATTATCGCTCTAGCACTGACTCTCGCGTGCATTCTGTTCTGGACCCGTTCGCAGCAAGATCCCTTCCACCTCTTCGACGACCAGCTCCGATGGCTTCACGACCACCACTCCCCCGCGCGCCCTGAGCTCCCTCCCGAGTACGAGCACCACTCCCAGCTGACCGACGATGACTGGTGCCTCGATCGATTCAGCACCAAGTACCTGACCAATGCCCGCGACGGGGCCGTCACCTACTGCAAGCCTGGCTCGGCGACGAATATCACCTGTTTCTGGTCCCAGACGTCAACGGGCCGAAACGATGCCTTGTGCTTCGCCAGAGGAGCTGTCTTCGACCCACCCCAGCACCGCTTCAAGCTGGGCTGTGGTCTGGAAGACATGACCCAGCGCAAAGACGTGCCTACATTCCCCGAGGGGCTCCCCGCCTACTGGTACGAGACCGGCCCCGGATGGGTCGCGTCAGACGGACTCGAACTGGACGAAAAAGGCCCTGCGGAGCCCACTGCCAGAACCAGCATTCTCATCAAGCGCGAAGGTGCCCAGAACCCCTGGCACTCGCTCCTGGAGATCATGAGCATGTCCTTAACTCTCGACATCCTCCGAATCGCCGTCGATAACCGGACCAACGAGGCATTCATGGACAAGGAGTCGGGGGGCAACGCCCAGATCGTGATACTAGACAACCACGAAGACGGTCCCTACTTTGACCTCTGGCAAATGTTTGCGAAACTGCCCATCCGTCGCATCAGCGACCTGGGGCCCGACGAACCGCCCTCCAACATTGTCATCCCCCTCTCCGGGGGCAGCAACACCCTCTGGCAGGGCGACTGGGACGCGCTTCCCTGCCACGACGGGGACCTCGTCCGCACATTCGTCGGCCGCGCCCTGCAGCACTACAACGTGCCCACGCCCGACGCCCAGGAGATTGTCACCGTCACCTACATCCAGCGGACCAACACGCGCAAGCTCATCGACGAGCAGGCCCACATCGACGCCCTGCGGCGCGCGATCCCCCACATGGTGCTGGATGTGGTGGACTTTGAGAAGCTGACCTTCCCGCAGCAGCTCGAGGTCGCCAGGCGCACCGACGTGCTGCTCGGCGTCCACGGGGCGGGCCTGGCGCACACGCTGTTCCTGCGCGCCGGCTCCGCCGTCGTCGAGATCCAGCCCGAGGGCTTCAATCATCAGGGCTTCCGCAACCTCGCTCAGCTGCTGGACCTCGAGTACTTCCGGACGCATGCCGATCTGCAGGACCATTCGGGCGGCGGGGATGACCGCTGGCAGATGGAGGCCGTTCAGATGGACCAGGCTAAGCTCATTAGCATTGTGGAAATGGCCGTCAAAAGCCTTTACACCCGTCAAGGGAGAAGTTACAGCACCATATAGGCACGTTTCATAGGCATAGGACGATGGCGTTATTTAGATTCAGGTTGTTTCATGGGATACTTTAGCGGTGGCGCTCTGGGAATTACGGCATGGGCTACTACTGTAACGCGGCGGATGGGAGGTCCAACTAGAGCCATTGGCTCTAAGTTTGTATAAAAGCACTCGGGCAAGCAATCACTCGAGGATAGGTACTTGATACTATATAGTATGTACTCACTCGGAATCGAATGGATATATCCTTAGGCGCGGCGATCAGAAACGATGGTTTTCTAATCAGTATATACGAGAATGTATTATATGCTTACAATCCAAGGTAGCTTCCCGCCAAACGTGACCGTGAGTAGTAGGGATTATGGTAGCACTCATAGTAGATGCGGGCAGTAGTAGTACTGACTGCCAAACTCGGTACAGGCAGACGTGGGTGTTTGTCTATACAGACTACATACTTCGTATGGATATGGGACAACAGAAGTATGGTGGCGGTACAACGGATCCGTGGGGCCGCTGGCTGGGCAAGGTTCGGATAGTCTCGGCTCCGGCCAAGGTTCGCCACCACATCTCATATCCGTACCATAAGTTTATTATCAGTAGAGACGCTACGGGATTTTGTAATTGACCACTCTCATCAAAAATGTTTCATTGTCAGCGTTACATAGCGTCGAAATCCATTACACGGCAATACCGGCCGAGTTCTTCTGGCGCGGCTCACCAGCCGCCTCAAAGACGCCATTCGCCATCAGCCGCAAGCCCTGCGCAGCGCTCTGGCCCGGCGCAACCCACGTCACGTTGTGGCCCAGGTCCTCGAGGTACGCCACGGTGCGGTTGTCGTAGCTGTACTCGAACGTGACCTGGCTCGGCGACAGCTGGTCGTGCAGCCGCGGCTGCGCCAGCGCGTCCGTCACGTCCAGCCCGCGGTCGATCACGTTGATGATGTTCTGCACCGTCGACGTGATGATGCGGCTGCCTCCTGAGGCACCGATGGTGTAGTACAGCTTGCCGTCGGGCGACTCGACAATGATGGGCGTGATGGACGACAGGGGGCGCTTGCCCGGTCGCACAAAGTTGGACGGGCTGGGCAGGTAGCCAAACTCGTTCTCCGCGTCGGGGATGCTGAAGTCGTTCATCTGGTCGTTCATGATGACGCCCGTCTCGGGGACCATGAGCTTCGAGCCAAACAGCAGGTTGACGGTCGTCGTCAGGGACACGGACATGCCGCTAGCGTCAGCGGTGACCATGTGCGACGTGCCTGGCGTCTCAATGGATTCGAGTCCATCGGGGCTGTAGTACGAAACGTCGTACGTGTGCTGATCCGAGATCTTGGACCGGATCTTCTCGCCCTTCTCGGCCGAGATCATGTCCTGAGTGAACTCGGTCAGGCCGTCGACGAAGGCAGGGTCTCCGAGCTCCGTACGCTGGCCGTATGCGAACCGAAGAGCCTCATCGAGCCTGTGCGTGGACTGGTTGAGATTGTGCGGCTCGCCAAAGCCATCGTAGCCCTCGAGGACGTTGAGGGCGCTCAGAGCGACGACGCCGCTCGAAGGCGCATTCGTCGTCGTGAGCTTGTGGCCACGGTAGGTGATCTGCACGGGTTCGCGGACAGCCACGGTGTAGTTGGCCAGGTCCTCGAGGGTCATGATCCCATCGGCAGCCTGCAGTGCCGTGATGGTAGCATTGGCAATGGCCCCCGTGTAGAAGGCATCGGCACCCTCCTCCGCAATCGTCTCGAGTGTCTTGGCGTAGCGCTTGCGCGTCATGGTCTCGCCCAGCTTGACACGCTCGCCATTGGGAGCAAAGTCGATGGCCCAAGACGGGTCTTCGGTCAGGAAGTCGTTGGGGTCAACCGAGTCCATGAAGTGGACGAGATCCTCGCTGACGGGGAAGCCGAACTTGGCCAGCTTGATGGCCGGAGCCATGACATCGGCCCATGGCAAGGCGCCGTAATGCTGGTGGATGTACTCCAGACCCCGAAGCTCGCCAGAAACACCGCTAGATGTACGCTGTCAACAACTGGCCATGTACCCAAATTGGAAAGGAACTGGGAAGTGGACACCAACCTGGCGAGTCCGCCGGAGATGCTAGCCTCCTCATTGTCCTTGTACATATCCTCAAATGCCGCAGCCGGAGCCATCTCGCGGAAATCCACCGTCTCGTAGTCGCCGTTGCTCGTCCTCAGGGTCAAGAAGCCTCCTCCGCCAATGCCGCTGTGATACATGCCAATGACGCCGACACAGAAGACAGTGCCTACCATGGCGTCGACGGCATTGCCTCCATCCTGAAGCAGCCCGACGCCGACCTTGCTACAAGTTTCGACCTCGCAGGCCACGGCTCCCAGACGGGGCTCACCACCATCGCAGTCGTCGTTGGGGGTTGGAGCGGCGCGTGCCCATGGCAACGCGGCGAGAAGGACAGGGACAAGACGCGACGAGACCATGTTGGAGACTTGGGGGAGGCAGTGAGGATGGAAAGAGGAGAGGGAGGAGGACTGAGCTGATAGAGGGGGATGGCCACTCTTTGAGGACGGAGACACCCCCGCAGGAGGATGCCGTCCTAGCTATCCTGGCTTGATTAGACCGAGGAGCGGCATCATGTTGTCTTAGCTTGAAGCGGAGGGCCCAACCAACGCTGCAGTAGCTATGCACGCGCCCATTCGCATCACCAACTCGATGCTGTTACTATGGTACATGAGTACGGATACTATGGTGATATCTCCCAGCATGAGCCGGGGCCGCGACTATCTCGAAGATCTGCGTCCATTGCCGTTTAACCTCCTCGAGTGTCTTCAATTATTCGTACCCAGAAGTTCAGGAACAGACCCAGGTCGTGGGGTAGGAATGCAGTAAATGTGCAGGAAGAGAGAGCGGTGTGGGGGGCGCCCCTGTTGGAGATGTGGTTGGCAATCTCCCCGACTGGAGGATCGCGGCACGGCATGGTAGCTTGACGGGAGTGAAAACGGCAGGTCGATGCCGCTCGACCTCCAAGTTGTGGAGGCATGACAAACGCCCTGATATGGGCTACATAATCGTCCTAGCGTTCGCCCGGTAACCAAGGCGAAGCGGAGATGCCCGTTGTCGCTCACAGATTCGGATATTAGTAACGCGAATCAAGCGCCCTTGTAAGTTGATAGAAGACGGGCTCGAACTGGCGATATCGCATGCATCGACATCCATTGGTTTCCCCACTTGTATCTGCCGATTGCCGGAAGGCCAAAAGGCCTCGACTTTGGTGTCCTTGCACGGAGTACTAGAGTGCCGGTTCGATTTTCTCATCGCGTGTGTGAGATGCTGTGGAATCTAAGCTAGTAGCCTAATTAGGCTGCTACGCTCACTTTTGTCACGATGCCGAGCATTACTCGTACAGAGGCATTCAACGATCGTGCGATCTAAGCATCCCTCCCTGCCTATGCCATTGTGATTGGGTTATCAATGCGATCATCAGGAACGCTGCCATGGTGCGTAAGATCGCACAAAGGCCTCAAAGGGCACGCTCAATAGGTTATAAATAGGGTGCATTCATCCGTATCTCTTTTGTAGAAAATCAAGGCTATTTTTCATCTATTCTATGCATCCATTACGTAAGCTACTATCGTAACGCTCTGTACGACAGATGCAGAATGGTGAGTGTACGGATAATCTAATACTACGGAGTACCTACCTACTAGTAGGCAAAGTACCTAGTTTAGGTTGATAATAGTAACTGAAGGTGGTCCTAATTGCCTGTGGCTACCTAGTACTCGTAATAGGGACGGGCGCTGGCGGCTACTGCACGTGGTGGCGTTGCACTATAGTGGGCAGTGGTGGTGGCTTCAATGTTCCTAGCAGATCACCTCCGCCAGCTTTTTTCCCATCCTGCGACATCAGGATACTCTCCTCTGCAACCCCAACACTGGCAATGAGGCTGCTGGCAGCGCGCATGCCGCCCTAGAACCAAGCATTGAGCATGTCCCCGACCCCATGGATATGCAGGAGCTGCGCCCGAGCCCTGCGGCACCCTCCAATCCGCCAATTCATCCGCGCAGCATCATCTTCCCCTGGCGGTCCGTCCTTCTTCCCAACAACCCTATAATTCCAACGGTGCTCTAACGCCTCTACTTGTAGATTCCCTCAAGTCCCAGGCCTCTTCCATCATTACCCCAGCTCTGCTAGGCCGCGCCGAGACTCTGGCAGCTGAGCACGAAACGCTCCAGCGCGCCCTCAACTCTTCCTTCGACCAGGCCAAGGCCAAGCGCGCTGGCGAGCTCTCCCGCGTCGCCTCCGCCCTACGCGCCTACAAAAAGGCCCAATCCTCCGTCCAGGAGCTCTCTGACCTCCTCCAAAGCGAGCCCGAATCCTCAGACGACGCCGAGCTTGCTTCCATTGCCCGCGATGAGCTCGACGCCGAGCGGGAGAACCTCACCGCCCTCGAGCGCACTCTCGGCGCCAGCCTCACCCCGCGTGATCCCTACTCCGACCTCCCCTGCATGATCGAGTTCCGCCCCGGCCCCGGCGGCACCGAGAGTCGCTTCTTCACCGACACCCTGTTCCAGATGTACCAGCGGCTGTGCCAGCGCCGCGGGTTCCGCACAAACGTTCTCAAGTACGACGTCGCCGACGGCGCCGGCGACGCCAAGTCGTCCGTGGGAGAGCTTCCCCTCCAGGAGGCCGTCCTGGAGGTGTCCGACGCGGGCATGTACGACCTGTTCCGCAGCGAGGCCGGCATGCACCGCGTGCAGCGCATCCCCAGCACCGAGAGCAAGGGCCGCGTGCACACCAGCGTCGCCGCCATCTGGGTCCTCCCGCTGTTCCCGGAGAACGGGAGCGGGAACCCCGGCGACTTCAACATTGACGACCCGGAGAGCGACTTCTACATCAACCCGCAGGACGTCCGCGTCGAGACGATGCGCGCGCGCGGCGCCGGCGGGCAGCACGTCAACAAAACCGAGTCGGCCATCCGCATCACGCACATCCCCACGGGCGAGGCCGTGTCCATGCAGGACCACCGGTCGCAGCAGCGCAACCGGCAGGAGGCGTGGAAGGTGCTGCGGTCGCGCATCGCCGACCGCCGCCGTGAGCAGCGCGAGGCCGAGGCCGCGCAGCTGCGCAACTCGGTCCTCGCGAGCAAGCAGATCCACCGCGGCGAGAAGATCCGCACCTACAACTACAACCAGGACCGGTGCACCGACCACCGCGCCAACTTTGACGTCCACAACCTGCCCGACGTCCTGGAGGGCGGGGAGACGCTGGACCGGGTCATGACCGCGGCGAAGGACTGGCTTGTGTCGCGGGATATCGAGATGCTCACGCTGGAGGAGGAAGCCAAGGCGAAGAAGGCAGCGGCAGAGAAGGCGTGAATGGGGCCACAGCATCATCGGATGGCCCTGTGTGTATATATATTTGTACCATAATAGACCAAGAACCTGAAGTTCTACAGGGAATCGCACAGATCAAATGCCCTTTTTGATGATCATCTCTCGTACATCGTGCCCATGCCAAGTGTCCGTCAGTATATATGTACCCACGCTGAAGAGTACTACTAGTTAGTATGTATGTATTACCCGTCCAATCGCTACCCATATAATAGATTCATTATCCCATCAACGCCAGTTCATGATACCAATGATGTCGTAAAAATATTGCTGCTCGTGAAAGATATCAATCACATCAGCCCGCCCAGGACCACCTTGCCTATGCTCGCAACCTCGGTCTTGACGTTGGCCCTGGTGGTGTCCTCAAACTCCTTGATGGTGCCCTGAACAATGATCTTGCGCACCCGGGCGTCGGCCTTGTGGAACTGCTCGGCGACCGAGGCGGTGCACTCGCGCGACGTCGGCACCAGGGCCAGGAATCTCGTGTAGCAGTCGACGAGGGCGTCGCACAGAGTGGAAAACGTCTCGAAGTAGTCGGGCTCAAAGGGCAGCGACGGCGTCAGGAGGTATGCGTACTCCTCGCCGGGGAGCAGATCGGACTCGGACGCCGCAAAGTTCATGACGGAGGGAGTGCTCGAGCCGGGGTTGAGCCCCCCGACGGCACCGCCCCCGGACGACGGGAAGGCGGCGGCGGCGGCAGCCTCGTCGAACGTGGTGTCGGCGGCTGATGTGGAACGGCGCGTCTTGGTGCCCTGGCGGCGGAACATGTTGGGGAGGCGGGCTCGCGTGAGGGAGGCGGACGAGTCGCTGCGCAGCTGCTGGAAGGACTCGAACTCGGAGAGCAGGGTGCCCAGGCACCGGAGGAACTCGGAAGGTGTGGAGGAATATAAATCGACGAGGACGGGAAGGGAGATGCCCAGGAGGAGGTAGTTGGTGGCTTTTCGCGCAAGGCGTCGGGATTCGAAGCAGGGCATTCGACCGAGGTCCGTCTTGTCGAGTAGATAGGAATTGAACCAGTACACTCGGCCGCCGTGCCTAGAACCATGGTCAGCTCACGCTCTCTACGTGGGGTGTCCGTCGGGTGGCGTACGCTCTCCGGAGGTAATCCAAGGTTTTGATGCGCTTGTTGGCCACGTCGGTGATCTGCTGGTGGAGGAAGTTGACGTCTGGTTGCCAGAAGCTCCCCGGATTGGTCGCCGGAGTCATGGGCGCCGGGGGCATCTGGGGAGCAAAGGAGGTGGCCGTCCTGCTCAGCATCTTGGGGGCAAAGGGCTCGGATGGGCTGGTCGGGCTGCGGATGGTGTCGGGGTCAGTGTCTCTCGGGGCGACCTTTGCAGCGGCGGAGAGCGCGTAGTCGGGTAGGGCGGGGGGGGCGGCGGCGTCGGTCACGACAGCATTGGTGCTGCTGGGGTTGGAGGAGCTACCTCGGCGGCGAGAAGAGGTGAAGGAGGCGGCCTTGCGGGTGAAGGAGGGTTTGCGGTCCTTGATGGGCAGGGAATTGGCGCTGGCCTTGGAGCTGGAAATGGAGGCGGCGGCGGCGGTGGTGACGGTGGTGATGTTGGTGGCCGAGTGCGACTGGGTGAGGGGAGGGGGGGCGTCGCCGCCGTCGCGAGTGGCCGGGCGCGAGAAGGCCGCAGCGGCGAAGATGTCAGCCGAGCTCTGCTTGAACATGGTGGCTTCCAATGGTGGCTTCCAGGATCCTGACGACGGGATCACGGGACAGGAGAGCAGGATGCAGGAGGGCACGACGCAGGAGAGCAGGATGCACGAAATCGGGAATCCACGATGCCGCCAGGTGGGAACGGTGGTGGATTGCTGCATTGCATTCCAGGAGGTTCAATGCATCCAACGCGCCTGTGAGCCGTCTCCTGCGCCAATCAGCCCGCTCAGGCCCCTGGCCACTGCTGCAGGCCCCTTGATTCCGTGCACCTGTTCGAGTTGGCATTTACATTAGTAGGTACGGATAGTACCTATGAAGTATCCGTACGTAGGTAGTATTAATACCCTAATAGTATCCGTACCTACATAAGTATGCAGTACGGTTCATCCACTGTTTTCAAATCCCGAGTTAAGAAGCCGCCTATTATTAGCATGTAGATGGTGAGCCTGCACGGATATCTGTATACAAATATTACCTACTATACTTCGTACTCCGTACGGAGTACTACTCGTACTACATATACGGAGTAGTGCATGACAGATTCCACCAACTCCAGATGTCCTTTACCTCTCCTCCAACAAACTCCTCCAGCCATCCCCAGCCCAGTCTCTGCATCTGCCACCGTACCGCCCCTGCCGCGACCAAAATCAATATGGGCTATTGACTGAAGACGACGGATACTACGAGTGCATCGTATGCATTCCTTACCATGTATGTCGACAATTTCGGTACATTCTGCTCTTGGCGACTCTGCACCTACTCCCACCTCGCATCGCCAGGCTGCAATCCAACACGCCCAGCTCATCAGCCAGGAGTGAAAGCATCGACATTGGCGGTCCAGCCATCCGTAACATCCAAAAGCCCATCCAAACTGCAAATCTCAACGCCTCCAGCGTAACGGCAGCTATAGGCGCGAGTCCGAAGGCAAAGGCTCGTCCCATAAACTCGCCAGTAGCCTTCGATGGCTATTGACAGAAATCAGTATCATCCATCATCGGGATTTTCCAGACATCCACAACTCACCCAGTCCAAGGTTCCCGGGCATGTTGCACAGCATGGTTCTAAACCCTGTGTTAGTTCTTCCCATGTCTTGGGACAGGCCCTCTGTAGAGGCGCTCTCACATCTATCAGAAGCACATCTCCCGGTGTCCAGGTCACGAGCGCTCGCGTCTCCTTGATAATATCCACTGCCGATTCCAGATACTCATTTGGAATTAACGATCCATCGCCATACTGTTGCAGATTAGGACCATCCCATTCCCCGAGAGAGTAGAGAGCTCTTACAAAAGCTGGGGGCTGGTAGCGCCCCTCTTCGGTGATATGTGGCGGCTCCAGCGTGTCGTTGTCCACGGCAATCAAAAATCTCGACACGATATTGTTGAAGAACGCTGGCTGTCCAGATCTCGGATGGTCCCTCACCGCTGTCGATTATGAGACAACTATTCTTTCACACAAGAGGCACTATGCGGACTCACCTGGTAGGACTTGCCAGACCCTCAGGTCTCCGAGCTTGTTCTCCTCAGATCTATTCTCCCACTCCCATGTTGCTGTGGGCAGTCGGCGGATTTCCGTCTCGATTTTGGCCCTCGCCGTCTCCGTGTCATCAGAGTCGAGGACGTGGAGCCCGTATGACTGCCTGACTGTGGTGGCCGCCGAAGAGGTCTGGTCCTTGGGCCCATTCTTGTAGAACAGCTGGTATTTGACGCCCTGCAAGAGACGTCAGCCACAGCAACTAGTGTTTGAGCAGCGGTGCAGCATCACCTTCTCCTCAAGCTCCTCCACAAACTCGGGGTGACGCTTCTTCAGCCGTGTGTAAAGCAAGATGGAATTGTTGATCGGCGTTTCTCCCCCTTTTTCGGTATGGTCAGCTCGCTTGCATCTCAACGTTCACAGACAGCCAAACACACCGCTTTCCGGGGCCGAGACGCAGTAGAACAGGACGTAGGCCGGATAGTGGGGGCTCAGGCCGAATTCATTGTGTGGGTATACAGGCTGCGTGTTGGGGCCCTCGTTGGCCGTGGCGACATTCTTTGCGTGGATGGTCCGCCTGACGGGATTCCCAATGTCCTCGTGGGGTGCCCAGCCAAAAGCATGGGCAAATCTGGAAAACTCGTCGGCGTCCCTGAGCCCGAGGCCCTGGAAGTAGATGGCCCCATGGCTGTCGAGGAGTGCTCGGAGCTCGCCCGAGCGTGCTAGGCGGCTAGCTTCCTCGACTATGCTGTCCACTGAAGCGTGTGGAGCGCTGGGCGCCAAACTGAGCGGGAAAATGTTAGACTCTCGCCCTTCCCCAGTGTAAAGTTGGACCGAGGGGCCGTAGGCCTGGGGCTGGAGCGCAAGAGCCGCCATAATAATTATAGGCTCGTGGAGAAGGTGGATAAGACTCGACTGGGTGAGCACAGGACACTAAACACCAAAGTGACCAAACCGCCGCAATGGCAATAGGTTCCAAAGTAGATGAGCCTGACGAGTGTGCTTGTATTAATCTTTGCAAAAACACAGCATCGAGACATTCGTCATGAACCCCCACGCTCTCACTTATATACCAACTACCTACCGCCCAGCGCCATGGTCCCGGGACAATGGCGCAAGGCAGTTCTGCGATCACGTATTACCGCTCCCAACTCCCACGACCACATTCAGGGTCGCAGGCGGCCCAGTTTTTTTAGGACAATGGAGCGGAGGAGCCCGAGCCCAGCGGCGCTCCGGTATCGAATGCATGCATTGCATGTCGTGCCTGCGGCTCTCGCCTCATCCGAACCCGGCATCACGACACCGCCGCTAAACGGATAATGTGAGCAGCAACTCCACGCGCGTACCCACAACATCCACATTGATGAAAAAAGGGTACACATGGGTGATTGAGATCCGCGTACAAATACCGAGCAGGCCTCTAGTAATAGAGTTGGATTTAGAGGTTGTCCAAGTCAAGTCTTTCCAGAATGTCGTCCTCAGTCACGACCAAGAACGAGGTGTCCCAGGAGGTGGCCCAGGAGGTATCCCAGGAGGTATCCCCGGATGGGTCCCTGTCCAAGCCCGTCTCCCGTTTTACGAGGTGGTACCGGAGTCCACTCTTTAACGTCATCCTGGTTGGCCTTATATCCTTCACCCAGCCTGGTATCTGGAATGCCCTCAACAGTAAGCTTGCTACCTTTGATATGGTCAGGAATAAAGCTAACCAATGTAGATACTGGCGCCGGCGGCCAGCAAGAGCCGTACCTCGTCAATGCGTCCAATGCGCTGACCTTTGGGTAAGCCTAGCATGTCTGCAAAAGTTCCGATAGTACATATAACCAACTCTGCCGTCATAGTATCATGGCGTTTGGTTGCTCCATCTTCTCCGTCCTGGCCAATAAATTTGGCGTCAAGAAGATCCTCATCCTCGGAACTCTTGGCTATGCGCCATACTCGGCCTCCATGTACGTCAACAACCGGTACGGCACCGAGTGGTTCGTCCTTGTTGGTGGTGTGACCTGCGGGTTGGGTGCATCAGCACTGTGGGCGTCCGAGCCCGCCATTGCCCTAGGATACGGTAGGATCCAGGACCGTGGCAAGTTCAGTACGTTCCCCCAAGCCCGCCTTGTCGTCCAAGCCGAGCCATAGGCCTCTAACAATGTTCTAGCTGGTATCTGGCTTGGTCTCCGTGAGCTGGGCCAGCTCATCGGTTCTTCCATCCAGCTGTCTCTCAACGCCAAGGACGGAAAGAAGGGCAAGGTCTCTTACACGACATATCTCGTCCTCATTGCCCTCCAGTGCCTCGGTCTGCCTCTGGCGCTCCTGGTGTCTTCCCCGGAGAAAGTAATCCGGTCGGATGGCTCCAGGCTTCCCGATCCTACCAAGAACAAGGCGGTGTTGTCGGAGGTGAAGAAGATGTGGGCTCTGATCAGGCGGAAGCAAATGTTTCTTCTCCTCCCTATCCTCGTCGGCTTCAACTGGAATTCCACCTACCTCGGAATTTACCAGACAGCCTAGTAAGTTCTTCCCCTAAAGGTTCGGCATCCGCGGCAAAGACTTATACGGATATTCCCAAAGCTTCTCTGTCCGCGCGCGAGCTCTCAGCTCCCTTGTTTCTGGCATCTTGGCAACTGTCGCCAACATCGTCTGGGGCTGGGTCTACGACTTGAAGCGCTTCAGCCGTCCGACGCTCGCCAAGTACACCTGGGCCTTCTTCTCCGTCTGCATGCTCGCGCTCTTCAGCTGGCAGGTCGCCAACGAGAAGAAGTACGAAGACTCGGAGCCCGTTGTAACCCTTGACTGGTCCAGCCCAGGATTTGGGCGCGGGTTCGCCAGCATGATGTTGATGCGGTAAGTCGATACAAGCCATGCCAAGGTCGCACAAGGATGTCATCTGACTGGTTTTCCAGCTTCTTCAACGAATCGCACTACATGTTTGTGTACTGGATCATCGGCGCCTTCTTTGACGACGTCGAGACTCTGACGCTTGCCGTTGGCATCGTTCGCTCGTTTGAGTCGATTGGAGCCTGTCTCGCGTTCGGCATCGGGGCTGCTAGGATCTCGCCGATGGTCAACCTCAGCGTCGCATTTGCCGTGTTCACAGTTGCCATCCCCAGTACTGTTTGGGCCACGTTTCTGGTCCCGGAGAGGCCCGAGCAGATCAAGCTGTCGGATGGATCCTCAGTCGACGACGAATTGTCTGATAAAGTCGACGACACAACGGTGGTGGGCAAGACGGCCGACGACTCTCGTCCTTAGATGAGTGTAGAATTAAATTAAAAGCAAGAGTCTAAAAGTCCAGAGATTTTGAACATCTCATCCGGTGCCTTCCGAAACCCCAACTTCCAAAGCCTGGCGCTGCAGGGACTTAGGAAGTGGTGTTTGTTCGCTCCCGTTGACTCACATCCTCTCATCCCCGGAGGCGTCATAACTTCGCCAGTGCCGCCGACTGCCGCTGTGGAATGGGGAAAAGATTAAACAATGATAAGACGGGGCAAAAAAAAGCCGACAAAAGGGCCGGGCCAAGCCTACGGGCCCTGGTTCCAGATCCAGCCACAGCTTGTGTAGCGTCCCGAAAGCCTAAAAAGGGCGCCGTCATCGGGACGAGCCGGTCGGTGGTCGTGAGTCGTGAGTCCTGAGTCGTGAGTCCTGAGTCCTGAGTCGTCGTCCGGAGGGCGCACCAGGGGCATCAGGGGCACCAGGGGCATCACCAAGCGTCCACCCCCTCCAGCACCAGAGCCAGAGCTTGATAAAGCTCGAGTCGAGTCATTTCAGATCAGCTCTGGTCAATCAGTGATCGCTTGGAAAGTAATCCATTCTCGACAGTACCTACAGTACCTACATAGTGAAAACACAATCAGCCATCAGCCGCCATGACTTACACGCTCTACATCGGCAACAAGCGCTACTCTTCATGGTCCATGCGACCCTGGGTCGTGTTCAAGGCCCTCGACATCCCGTTTAAGGAGAAGCTACAGCTCTTCAAGCCGGGCCACCGCCAGCCCGACTTCCTCGCCTTCTCCCCGACGGGCAAGGTCCCCTGCCTGCACGACTCATCCAACTCGCTCGTCGTCTGGGACTCGCTCGCCATTGTCGAGTACCTCGCCGAGGAGAACGACGGCGTCTGGCCCAAGGACAAGGCCGCGCGTGCCTTTGCGCGCTGCGCCGCCTCCGAGATGCACACGAGCTTCGATGCCATCCGCAACGAGTGCTCCATGAACGTGGGCCTGCGCATCGACATGGGGCCCAGCCTGAGCGAGGGCCTGCAGCGCGATGTCGCCCGCTTCAACCAGCTCTTCAAGGAAGGTCTCGATAAGTTTGGCGGGCCGTGGCTAGCGGGCAAGGAGTTCACGGCCGTGGATGCCTTCTTCGCGCCTGTGGCCTCGCGGTGTAAGACATTCGGGATCAAGCTCGACGGTGCCGCGGCAGAGTATATAGATCGCCTGTTTGAGCATCCGGCTGTGCAGGCCTGGGTGCAGGACGGCATCAAGGAGTCGGCGAGGGAGCCCACCCACGAGGACGATTGTGTCAGGGGCCGGAAAGTTCTCGAAGATCTTTGCAAATAGTCTGGAACTTATGAATGATCAAGTCTTGAAGAGGCGCTGTGACGGACACCAAATATTGGGGAAATGGTCGGGTGGGCCGTTTAAACACTCCCAATATTCAATTTACAAACGTTATGAGTACTCGTGGACGCATCAGTTCTAGGTCCACTGGTCGACCAAATTGAGAATCGGGAATGCCCAATCATCTGCGTATAATTTGATTTATGTGAAATTATATTTCAGATCCTCTACACGTTGATTATTTATACTTAGGTTGGCGAAGACATGTGATGTTGTGATGATGTAGGGTAGCACATGTAGCTACGACCGCCGTGGCACTGGGGAAGAGCATGACCGTCGACCACCATGGACATTTAAAGCTCCGTTAGCCAGCTCAGGTCATGCGACATCGTGCTTTCGTCAACATTGGCGCTCGGCATCGCTCCAGCACGACACGATGGCTGGCCGCACCATCAGGCAGTGCCTTCGCGAAATCACAGCCTATCTTATACTCCTCGTCACCATCTCGACTATTGGCTCGCTGCAATATGGCTACCACTTGGTGCGTCATCCCCTCCCAAGCTCCCAAGCTCCCAAGCTCCCCACTTCCCCAGCAACCTCCGCCCTCCACCATCGGTATTCCAAGCTCCCCGTAGCTCTATAGCTAACTCTCTCTCAGGCAGAGCTCAACGCCCCCCAGGATGTTATTACCTGCCGCAAGGACTCCATCTCGACACGATGGGTGACCTCGTCCCGTTCCGATTACTCGACCGCCTCGACGCCATCGATCCCCCGATGCATCCCCATGAATGAGGCCGCCTTCGCCACCATCTCCTCCATGTTCACTGTCGGAGGCCTGATAGGTGCCCTGTGCGCTGGTCCTTTCTCTTCCCGCCGCGGCCGTCTCCCTGCCATGCGTTCTACTGCCCTGCTGTACATCCTTGGATCGCTCGTTGAGACTCTCTCGGGAGCTGTCGCCCTCATGTCTGTCGGGCGCCTTGTCTCCGGCCTCGCCGCTGGCGCCTCCACAGTCATTGTACCTCTATACATAAGCGAGGTGGCCCCGCCGAACGAGCGCGGCCTGTTTGGTGTCATGACCCAGGTGTCTATCAACGTTGGCATTCTCTCGGCCCAGACCCTGGGGTACTTTCTCAGCCACGGCGGTGCCTGGCGGTGGATCTTGGGAATCGGCGCCTGCATTGGTACAGCACAAGCACTCGGCTCTCTCATCATCCCAGAGAGCCCAGCGTGGCTCGCCGCAAATGGCCATGTCACTACAGCTAAGAGAGTGCTACAGAAGATCCGCGGAAAGGGGTTTGACATCATGGAAGAGGCCCGAAACTGGGATGAGAGCGTTGATCAGCCTGGCGAAGAGGAGTCGCTTCTTGCCCAAACGGACGGAGCGCCGCCAACCCCTCCTGCTGAACCCTCCCAGCCGGTCCATCTGGGCTTTGTTGAGGTTGTCAAGGATCCTCGGTGCCGACCCGCCATTGTTGCTGTCGTGGGCATTATGTTTGCGCAGCAACTTTGCGGTATCAACTCCATCATCATGTATTCTGTATCCCTTCTTGCCGATCTTCTCCCCATGTCTTCGGCCCTCCTCACGATCCTCATCTCGGCCGTCAATCTCGTCATCACCATTGCCTGCTCTCCCCTCCCGGACCGCCTGGGCCGCAAGACATGCCTTCTCTTGTCCATTGTTGGTCAAGGAAGTAGCTCATTGGTCCTCGCATTCTCCATCGTTTACGGAGTCAAGATCCTCTCAGCATTTGCGGTGCTCTTTTTTGTGGGCTTCTTCGCTGTTGGCCTTGGGCCGGTGCCTTTCATGATGGCTTCGGAGCTGGTTGGGCAGGAAGCTGTTGGTGCCACTCAGAGCTGGTGCCTAGGCGCCAACTACATTGCGACCTTCCTCGTCGCCCAGTTCTTCCCTATAATTAACTCAGCCCTGAACAATGCTTTGGGAGGCCATGGCTGGGTGTACTTTTTGTTCGCCGCGTTGGCTGCTGGGTCCGCTGTCTTTGTCTTCTGGAAGGTGCCGGAAACCAAGGGAAAGCAGGATGCAGATGAGGTTTGGGGCAGAGCACGCCGACTGGAGTGAATTATGACTGGAGTGAATTATGACTGGAGTGAATTATGAATGAGGCTGCTTGATTTGCAACTATCCAAATATTCTTTTGCTGCGCACCATCTGGTCCAGCTGCAGAACGCCCGCCTTGACACCGTCAACAACATACAGCTTCTCACCTGCCTCAGCGCCAAATATGTCCGCCGCAGTCGAGCGGATGATGTGCTCCAGGCCGGCCATGCCAGCGCAGCCCATTACCACACACCTGACATCCCCCGACTGAAATAAACGCCGCGTTGCATCCCGGAGCCTAGCCGTGACCTCTTCCTCGGGCACCGTGTGGAAATCACCAGCATTCAACCCAGTCGAGAACACACCAGCAAATTTGCTGTTGGCGCTGCCCTCATCCTGCCCAAGGAAGGACTTGACACCTGCCGTCAGGTGGCCCTCCCAGAACTTGCCGGTCGTCACTATACCCCACATTTCTGGACTGTGAGGTCGAAGTAGTAGCTGTGCTGTGGAGATGCTGGCCTCGAAGATGCCCGTGATGGATAGGTTGCCAAAGTCGTATAGTCTGGTAACAAGGGTGTGGACACTGTAGCAAGCGACCAGGGTAGCATCATACTGATCTAATTGGATGTTGCCACGGCCAATGTCCGCATAGACGGCCTCGTCGCTGACTTGGATATCGTCATTGTCGTTGATGCTCGCTGGTGACGACTTTGGTGCCGTGTACGAGGTAATTTGCACATTCTGAAGATGTCAGCCCTCCCGTAGTTTATTTTGCATAGATATTTGCCACAAACAGTTCCATGGTCCATGCCTTCCAAGGCGGCAACCATGGAGGCCGTCATTTCTTGTGAAGAGTTTGGGTTGATGATGAGGATCCGTGTAGGCCGGCCGAGACCGTAATCACCTGTTTGTTCCGCCATTCTGCGCCGCGTGTATACTTAATAGGTAAAATGAGATGCTCTGCACCTCCCAGGCACGTATTCAAATCCCCACGACTTTTTTCAAGCTCCAAGCCCGAGGGGTGGATGCGTGATGTGTTGGGCGCGGGGTATCACGTGATGCAATTGGAGCTCCTCGGGCAGCGCCTTCCAGGTTGACTGTCTCTGGCCTCTGACGACAAGCGTGACCCCACCATTGGAGGCCATCCGCATCCACGCAACGGGCGTCATCCAGCCACGCACTACCACCTCTCCGGCCAACATCCTCCCGCTTCCCGAGGGACAATTCGACAACCCCAAAACACACGACCCGACCCTGTCTGCCCAGCCGTGAGCTGTCGTTGTCGCAATAATGTCTGGCGCACCTATTGGTATGTCAGCTCCCGCCAGCTCCCCTTCGCAAGCTCCCCAAGCTGACCTCTCCTCTCCTGCCCAGTCCTCGACGGCGGCACTGGCTTCCTCAAAGTCGGCTATGCCGGGCAGAACTTCCCCGAGCACCAGTTCCCTTCCATTGTCGGCCGCCCGATCCTGCGGACAGAGGAGAAGTCGGATAGCAATGTCGCCATCAAGGACATCATGTGCGGCGACGAGGCCGCTGCGGCTCGCACCATGCTTCAGATCAGCTATCCTATGGAGAACGGCATCGTGAAGAAGTGGGACGACATGCAGCACCTCTGGGACTACACCTTCTTTGAGAAGCTCAAGGTCGACACACGCGGGCAGAAGATTCTCCTGACGGAGCCGCCCATGAATCCCCTCAAGAACCGCGAGCAGATGTGTGAGGTCATGTTTGATCGCTACGAGTTTGGCGGAGTATACGTTGCCATCCAGGCCGTCCTGGCTCTCTACGCGCAAGGTGAGTTGCTTTCTCCGCCGCCGCCGCCGCTCGACCCGGGACCCTGGGGCGTACGCTAATGTTAACCTCCTGCGCAGGTTTGAGCTCTGGCGTTGTCGTCGACTCTGGTGACGGTGTCACCCATATTGTCCCCGTCTACGAATCCGTTGTCCTCAACCACCTCACCAAGCGCCTCGACGTGGCTGGCCGCGACGTTACGCGCAACCTGATCAAGCTGCTCCTGCGCCGCGGCTACGCGCTCAACCGAACCGCAGACTTCGAGACGGTGAGACAGATCAAGGAGAAGCTCTGCTACGTTTCTTACGACCTGGAGTTGGACAAGCACCTCAGCGAGGACACGACGGTGCTGGTGGAGGACTACACGCTGCCCGACGGGCGCGTCATCCGCGTGGGCAGCGAGCGCTTCGAGGCACCCGAGTGCCTATTCCAGCCTCACCTGGTGGACAGCGAGTCGCCGGGTCTGGGCGAGTTCCTCTTCAACACGATACAGTCTGCCGATGTGGATATCAGGGCATCACTCTTCAAGGCTATCGTCCTGTCGGGTGGAAGCAGCATGTACCCAGGGCTGCCGTCCCGCTTGGAGAAGGAGCTCAAGCAGCTGTGGCTGACGCGGGCGCTGCAGGGCAATCCGGAACGTTTGAGTAAGTTCAAGGTCCGGATTGAAGATCCGCCGCGGCGGAGGCACATGGTGTTCTTAGGCGGAGCTGTCCTGGCCAACATCATGGCGGACAAGGAGGACATGTGGGTGACCAAGGCGGAGTGGGATGAGCAGGGACCAAGAGTGCTGGAGAAGCTTGGGGCTCGATAGAATCGGGTGAAGGTTTGAACTGCTATTATGGCGAGGCTTTGGTGCGCTATGAGTACTCGTACCTGCTAGAGAAGGAGACAAGTTTCGATTTACGTATTTAGCCAAGACAAAAGACATTCATCATACCGATCCATTGGTTGGGTGGCGTGTCGATATAACCAGGTAGGAAGACGCCATGGAGCGTTGGCTTAGTCATTCAAGTAGGTAGCCATTGAGAGGCCACTGTTGGGCGCGCCTTACTTGAATGTTGGCGATGGCGCCTTGCTGTTACCCTGCGAACGTCGCTCGCTGTTGGGACGTGCCAGACGTGGGCGACCATAAGACTATCGCATCGCAGTTATCGGGCGTTTTGCATCGGCAAGCAACTGTTTGTTGACGGCGTCTTTCCTCATAATAATACGCAATCTCTCACTGGTATACTTGATCCACCGACACCCCCGAGTTCAATTTCAACCCCACAGTCGCGACCAGGGAGTTGGGGACCAGACTGGGCGATATCTCAGCCGCCAAGCGAAGCAAACGTGAGCAAGTCGCCAACTGTCCGCAGACCGGCGACCAACACAGCCCTAACAGTGCTGGGGCGCAGAGCCGCTGTGCTGGAGCGCTGCCATTAGTCGCGGGCAGTGGGCGCTCTACTCGGAGGAGCACGAGTCGGAGAGACAGGCGACATTTCTGCTCCACCCAGCGTCCTGTGAATCGTGGTCGTCGCGAGCTGGTTGTTGGAACGTGGATGAGCCTGACCAATCCACCCTCGGCGACGTCGGGGCCTGGGAACCCAGGATCCGTGAGTGGTCTCGCTGCAATGCGACGGAGCGCCCAGGCGGCGTTGGATGGTACGTGCTATGTAATATTTTATGTCTTTTTTATTATGTTAGCACCTGTGTCGCTTCATCAATCTGTCGCGAATCCGCGACTCAGGCACTCCCCATTCCTACCCACCCCGGAGTTTGGGTCAACAGTTATTCCCGACCTCATGCCATCATCGCCTCACTCGCTCCCCCATATCTTGCCTAAGCACGCTTCATCCCCTCACTCCTCACTCCTCACTCGATCGGGCAGATGCAAGAGACGCCACCCTGTCCGATGGGCCCGTAGACGGCCATGAGCTTGCGCTTCCGCCCTGGCGGCTCATTCTACCCCTTCTCCTCCTCGGCCTCGTCGTCGCCATCCACTCACCGTCGCCTCGCAGATCCCAATGACCGAGCCTCAGGCAGCTATCAGCCCAAGACCCGCGTGACGGAGCGGTACCGCATTGTGGGCTTCATTAGTAGTGGCACATACGGTCGTGTCTACAAAGCGATAGCCCGTAACCCGCCCACCCAGGATCCCTCATCCGCCTCCTCGTCACTCGCCAAGGATGGCACTACTAAGCCACTTGGCCAGCAGGTGGCCATCAAAAAGTTCAAACCCGACAAGGAGGGCGAGCAGATCAGCTACACGGGCATCTCGCAGTCTGCCATCCGTGAGATGAGTCTCTGTGCTGAGCTGAGACACACCAACGTCATTCGCCTCGTCGAGACGCTCCTCGAGGACAAGTGCATCTTCATGGTCTTTGAGTATGCCGAGCACGATCTTCTCCAGATCATCCACCATCACACAACCCAGCCGCCGGGACCCCGCCGCCCCATCCCGCCTACCGTCGTCAAAAGCTTGCTCTTCCAGCTCCTTAACGGGTGTCACTACCTCCACTCATCATGGGTCCTTCACCGGGATCTCAAACCCGCCAACATCATGGTCACGGACGGTGGCCGCGTGAAGATTGGTGATCTTGGCCTTGCGCGTCGTTTTGATAAACCCCTCGCGCCGCTCTTTGGTGGAGATAAGGTCGTCGTCACCATTTGGTATCGTGCGCCTGAGCTCATTCTTGGTTCCTACCACTACACGCCGGCCATCGATCTCTGGGCCATCGGGTGCATTTTTGCTGAGCTCCTGTCGCTCCGGCCCATCTTCAAGGGAGAGGAAGCGAAGATGGACAGTAAGAAGACGGTTCCCTTCCAGCGAAACCAGATGCAGAAGATTGTTGAGATCATGGGCATGCCCACTAAGGAACGCTGGCCGCTCATCACCTCCATGCCCGACTACCCCCATCTGAGCTCGGTGCGTCCAGCTAACGACTACCACCACCACTCTCACCATCACTCCCACCACCATTCCTCCGGCCGGAGCTATCCCCCCCATTCAAGCCTTGACAGATGGTACTACAATACCATCAACGGTGGCTCGTCATCGTCAACATCGGCGTCGTCCGGATCTTCTCAATACCCGCTAGCCTCCCTCGGCACGGAAGGGTACAAGCTCCTCGCTGGCCTCCTCGAATACGACCCATCCAAGCGCCTCACTGCCGAGCAGGCCCTTCAGCACCCCTTCTTTTCTACGGGCGACCGTGTCCTCGCCAACGCCTTTGAGGGCCTCAAGGTCGAGTACCCTCACCGCAGGGTCAGCCAGGATGACAACGACATCCGGACGAGCAGCCTCCCGGGTACCAAGCGCAGTGCGGCTCTTGCCTCGGATGACTCGCTGCTGCGGCCCTCCAAGCGGGTCAAGGAATAGCTTCCTCCAGCATGGTATTTTCGTTATATGGGACTGGGTGGAATGGTAATTAGGAGTGCGTGTCTGGCTAGAAGAGACACTGGCCTTATCAATCCTTCTATTGGATTTTATATTTGATGAAGTGGCGTTTAGAGGATGAGTTTGGTGGCTATCCAAGTAGGCTTTTATGAAGCATAGGCTGCATGGAGTTATTGGGCACTGCATTATTTTACGGCGTCGGCATGAATGGGTTTGGGCTATGGATAGATGGATATATTTACAATGGGGCTGTACTGAATATACTTATGACTGTCAGAATGCACACGCCTCGTTTGACATTAATAGGCTGCTGATGTCCTATAGCTCCGAGTAAGGAAAGATATTTCATATACCGGCCCCCTAAGCTGACCTAGCTATCTAACTGAGAAGCCTCGGGCAGAGTCCAAAAGCGGCACTGATCATATACTCCAGATTGTTCTCAGGGTAGGTTCCTCCACCCGCCTCCACACCAACACCACCGCTACCATCTTCTCGTAGCCCATGACCATTATTATCATCATGGGGCCCCGGCGCCTGGAAAGCGACCAACTGGCCCCAGAGTTTTCCCAGCAGCTGTCTGGGCTACATGTGCGCTTGGAGGGCTTCCCCAACGATAGCACCGCCAGCGAAGCCAACGGTCTCATTGACGTCGCCGCACTACGCACCATCTGTCAAGACCAGCTAGGACTCTGCGTAGTCTCTGAGAGTGGCGAGTCTGACGGCTCTGACACTCGCCATGCCGACCCGTGCCTGATTGTCATGTCCCAGGATGCCCTCCTCGATCGCGCAGAGCAAGGCGTCGCCCCTGAACGGCTACCCACCGTCGTGGTATGCCGCGGGGACACTATCGAACTCCCGTACTCGGCCCATCGCCTCATCGACTGGCGAGAACATCTGGTCACCTTCACCCCCCAGCCGTACGTGTTTTCTGTACAGTCGCGGGAAACCTGGGCTGACATATAGGCAGCGTGCAACTCAATGACTTGGCCAGGGAGCTGGCCCGGTCACTGAGCCGATGGAGAGAGCTGCGAGACCATCCTCTGGAGCCCCTCGAAGCTATACTGCCCAAGGAGCCCCCGCCTTCATCATGGCCAGCTCCCGTGCAGCTATGGGACTCCTCCAGTTTGGACATACCAATGGAGTTCCTCCTGGCTGATGACAACAGCACCATCATCAAGGTATTCGAGAAGATGATGGCCAAGCTTGACCTGAGGTACCGCGTAGCCAGAAACGGCAAAGAGGCACTCGAGACGTACAAGGCCAACCCCGACCTCTGCAGGTGCATCCTCATGGACATCGCTATGCCGGTCATTTCTGGTCTCGAAGCAACCACCATGATACGAGAGTACGAAAGGGAGAGAGAGCTGCGGCCGGCCATCATCGTCGGCCTCAAGCCCGGGCCCTTCCTGGACCCTCTTTACCCCGGATTTGACTTCAATCTCAGCAAGCCTATAAGACTGGAACAGTTGAAGGCTGCTCTATCCTCACGTGGGATAATACCAAGCTGAAACGACGTGGTATATATGGCAAAGACTACTCAATTCCCTCGAGGAGAAGCTCTTGCATCACCCTGTAGAAAACCCAGAGATCTTTTACCATCTCCTCGAGGCCTCCGTACCGAATATATACCCGCACGTGGTAGCTGCACCAGGGGAAATCGCACGTGGTGACAGTCAGATTATTAGTATGGCTATATGGACAGCAAAGAAGGTATATAAAATAAGAAAAAAAAAGGTGTACGTCATTTGGGCCTGTGCCAGCTGCTCGGGTCCTCCTGTGGGCTCCCGAGATGGAGTCCAGCCCGGGCGAACCTGTCCTGGCCCCCATTTGCTTCCTCGTCATGGTACAGTCTCCGTCCAGTCTGATCAGTCCACCAAACGCAGAGAATCTCTTTAGCCGGGTATGTCTTCCGCTTGCTTCCTTCCTTCCTCAAACAATCGTTCATGCTGCTGCATGCTCTCGGGATAAACGCACTCGCTCAAATTCACATACATTCTATGGTATATCGTCTTGTCCTCGGGTGCCCATGTAGGAGCTCGTCGCCGCCGCCGCTGCTGCCAAGGAAGAAGGGGGAGAAGGAGAGGAAGGGTTATGGTGTTTCGTCGTTCGTCAGGATAGGTCGTCGGCGTAGGCATCTGCTCGTTCGCTTCGCAAGGGTGGAGATGATTGTTGATGTTGTTGGGGTTTACTTCTTGGCCGGCGTAGGAGGGGCCTTGACATTGTTGGACAGCCACGCCAGACCCTCGAGCAGGCCCTCGCCTGTTGTCGCGCAGCTAGGCACAACGTACCACACCTTGTCCTTGAGTTTGGACAGCTGCAGCGCCTCGGTGACCTCCTGGGGTTTCATGGCTACGCATGTGTGTCAGCAGAGGTGGCAGTACCCCACGATCAAGGCCACTCACCCTCTTTGAGATCCTGCTTGTTGGCAAAGACCAACAGCAGGCTATCCTTCATCTCACGATCGTTGATGATGCGGTGCAATTCTTGCCTCGCCTCCTCCATGCGAGCGCGATCACACGAATCAATTACGAAGATCAAGCCCTGGGTACCTGCATTGCACATCAGTCAGAGCATGTTGCAAATTCCAAGACAGGGGAGACACCTACCGCTGAAGTAGTGCCGCCACAGAGGACGGATCTTGTCCTGGCCACCGACGTCCCATACGTTGAACTTGACGTTCTTATAGGTGACGGTCTCGACGTTGAAGCCGACGGTGGGGATGGTGGTCACGTCCTGGCCCAGCTTGAGCTTGTAGAGGATGGTGGTCTTGCCGGCAGCGTCGAGTCCCAGCATCAGCAGCCGCATCTCCTTGGATCCGAAGATCTTGCCCATCATCTTGCTGAGTTGGCCGCCCATCTTGGCGGTCGTGTCAACGCCTCGGCGCGCGCGTGCCTTGTAGCTGAGGGGGGAGAAGGAGGGGGATTGGTCGCAGCGGTGATTCGGTGCGCAGGTGTGGTGATTCAGGCGTCGCCGTGTGATGGAAGGTGATTCTGATGCGAACGGGAGGTTAGCACTTGTTCGATGGCACCTGTTTGGAGAGCCATGATGCCAGCCGTGCGCCTCAATCGGCGACCTGGAGACCTGACGCCCTGGCGCCCTCCCCTAGCTCCATCCTTCCAGGGTTCAGGGACGCAGTGGGGTGCTACGGTGCGTCGCAGAGGACGATAGAGAGGCAGAGGGACACAGAAAGCAAAGAAATACGTACCTACAGGTGGGTGCGCGATTCAACGACACGTCGCAAGCAAAGGAGCAGCGGAATTGAGGCCCGGAAGAGAGCGACGAGAGGTGAGTTGGCTGGGGCCGGGGAAAGGTGCAGCGGAGTGGGCACTGGGAAGTGGTGCACTGGCGATGGGGTTCGTTTCCGACGCAGGTTAATTTTCAGGGGGGAGGCAATCAACTGATTTGAGCCCCAGTTGCCCAGGCACATGTGGATGCCACCAGCAGCCACCAGCAGCCACCAGCAGCCACCTGCAGGAAGCCCCCCCGGCCGGTGCCGGACCTGTCACACCGTCTCCATGCCTCTCTCCATCTCCTCTCCATCTGTCCATTTCTCCATGTCTCTCGATCCACGCCTTAGCTCCACCTCGCCATCCGACTCCCGCTATTAGGGGCCTACGGCGCTAACAATCCCCCTGCCTCAACCTCTCACAGCCCGAAACCAGCACAGATTTGAAATGTACCACTGGCAGAGCCAATGGCTGCCTACATGGTAGAACTGCTGATTTCTTTTACAACAATGCCCGCTGCAGAAGCTCAATAACAGATCGGTCCCCATTAACCCAAACGCTGCCACTTGCGTGCCCCCAAAACTCCCAGTGTCCAGTGTCCAGAATCCTATATCCATAACCGTAGTTGATGGACCCCTAACGCCAAGTTCATGTGGTATCCTCAATCTTCGCACCATAGCTACGCCCGAAACTCAATGACAAGCCGCCTCTCGACCTGCTGCAACGTCGACGAGTCATTTTCCCCCTCAAACTTGAGGTTCACCCGCCCTGCTCCATCCATGCTGTGCACTTCGGCTCTGTAGAACGTCGTCGTGTTGGGATAAAGCGCCAGAACCGTCGTTTTCGGCTCCCAGTCTGGAAGCGTGTCGGCCTGGCTCTCCGGGGTGATGGGAATCATGCTGCTCGCACTCGTCTTGTACTCCTTCTGCTTGCTCTGGTCGTCCGGTTCAATGTCCAGCACCTTGTAGCGCCGGCTCTTACCCTCGCCAACAACCTGGGCCACCTCCCCAAGGATCCAGTCCGACACGGCCTCCCCAGTAGCTGGCTTGGGCTTGAATGCTACCGACTCTCCCTTTGAGAATACCACCCGAGACCTGGCCGCCGCGGTCCCTGATGCCACCGGGGTAGACGCACCGGCCACGGACGGCTCGGCACTGCCCGCCTTGGGCCCGATGCTGTCTCTGTCCTTGTCGCGCTCGCGCTCGCGCTCGCGGTCCCTAGTGCTGGCCCGTTCACCTAGCTTCCGGGATGCACTGCCCCCAACGGGGCTCGGAACGGGGGAGTCCCCCGCTCCATCAAAGTCGTACATGGCAGCCGCGGCCGCAGCGCTGTCTCGGGTTGAGCTTCGCTTGCTAGGGCCGGCCGAGGCCGCCTCATCCTTCTCCTTGGCCACTGCCACTGCCTTCAGGATCTTCAGCTTCTCAATGATGGCATTGGCCTTGGCAATGTTGGAGTCCGACTGTCTTACTCCTCCGCGGCAAAGCTGTTCCAGCTGCTTCAGGGACCCAGAGGGGATCTTCTCGGGATCCATGCCGCCCAGCTCCTTGTCCATCGCGACAATCTGGCCCAGGTCTTGGCTTTCGGCATTGACACTGGTAACAAAGTCGCGCATGTCGTTCTTCGTGCTCTCCCATATTTGCACCTCTTCGCCGTGGTCACTGCTTGCGTTGTTTCCGTTGTTCCGGGCCGAGCCGCGGCCGCTCCGATTTCGTTGAGACATGGGGTCGAACGCAATATTGACGCGTTCCTCCTTCAAGTTGGCAAGTTCGCGTGAAATTCGATTCTTTGACTTGGACTTGCGGTGATGTTTGGTCGGGGTGACTGCGGAGTCGCTGCCGGGTGTGGAGACTGCCTGTGTCTCGGACTTTTCGTCCCCCTTGTCGTGGTCAGCCATGATGTTCAAAAGGATCGCACAGACGCGCAAAAGACAAATCGGAAGCGATAAAGCGATGATGCGCTATCAGTAGTGGCATGGTGTGGAAAGCAGGTGATGCCGCAGTAGAAGGGACCAAGGCTCAGATTGCAGTACCTGTCCAATAGCCCTGATGTGGGCCGCTTGGAAAACGCACCTACCGGTCAACCGGTGAATTGAGTAGGTCGGAAATCGCAAAGTCGCAGTCACTGAGCGGGGAAGAATGCGACGGAGGATAGACGAGGAGCGCTGGGGAAGGTTCGGCCCATTTTATACCAGCGTGGCCATCGACTGTGGGAGGCGCCGGCAGCCACCAGGGTTCCGAGTCAAATGGGGCAGGCCACGGGCGGCAGCTCGTGGGTTGAAGTTGGCTTTGAGGCTGGAGTGGTGACTACGAGGCCCTCACCAAAGCCTCCCTTGGCGTTGGAGCCCCAGAATCGTGGCAGAATCAGGGCGGTGAGTGGCCACCGGCTCCCATCTTGCGCCAGCGAGGGTTGGGCTACTGTGAGAGGTATGCACTGTATCGCGTACACTGTATCGTTGACTCCTGGTATGCGAGTGCGGATACTGAAACTCGACTTCACGATACCACCAGAAAAATCACCAGCAAATGAATTCAGCGTTTTCTTAATCCCCTTTCTTTGCTCATTGGAAGATTTCGAAAGTCTTATCGTTATAGCGTAATCATCACAAGTGTTTTACTCCCGCTTGTACCTCGCCCTCATAGCTTTCCCTTATCGTCGTCAAGCTCACAAAACGCCTTGAATGTCACAAACTCCTCGTCCTCACCGCCCTCGGCCTGGAGCACGCACTCGGCCGTCGCGCCCACAAAGAAGACATAGCCCTCCTTAACCTCCTCCGAGGTAGAGCCCACTGATATCTTGCCCTTGCCGCCCGTGCAGATGATCACGCTCGGTCCAGCCAGGGGCTCGAAAGTCGCCTTGCTGCCCTCGCCGCCTCGCAGCGCCGTCCGTACCACGGCGAACTCTTCGATGGGAGGGTCATACAGCTCAACCGACGAGCCTCCACTATAAGCCTTTCGGTTCAGCGTGGCGTAGGGGTACTCCTTCGGTGTCATTTTCTGCTCCTCGATGGGCGCAAAGTTGTAGGTGAGCATGGACACGAGCGTGTCCGTGTCCTTGAACTTGGGCGTCAGACCTGCACGTACGACATTGTCCGAGGCAGCCATGCACTCAATGATGTCTCCCGATACGTAGGCGTGTATGTCATCGGCCACTAGGAAGAGCGCCTCGCCGGGCTGCAGCTTGACAAAGTTAAGGAAGAAGAGGACAAAGATTCCAATGTCGTTACCGAACTGGCCGTTCAGGCGAGTGACAAGCTCCGAAAGCACCTCGCCCGATGTTGATGGCACGCCACCGCGAGCAAAGTTGCTACCCTCCGACTTGGCCAGGTTAACCAGGTTGAGAATCTCCCTGTCGATATCTGCGGACGATGAGGACATCAGACCGCCAAAGGCTGTCTTTAAAGCCTCCTTCTTAGCCCCAACGCTTGAGCCTTCGTCCTTGACCACCCGTGTAAACCCACTCGCAGCCTCCTCTCCCACTAATGTTCTCAAAGGGGGGAGAGATTCGAAGAAGTGAGAAATCTCCTCCAGTGGACGAAAGCCGCAGAGGCCCTCGAAGGGCGTGATGGCAATGGCCATCTCGGGCTTGTGGTTATCATCAGGGTAGTTCTTGGGGTCGCGGGCGTGGAGCTGCTCGGCCAGCTTCTTGTTGGGGTGGGCTTGGATGGAGAGGGCCTTGCCGATAGACAGGACCTTGAAGAGGAATGGCAGGCGGTCGCCGTACTTTTGGACAATGGACTGGGAAAGGAGTGCCTTGTTCTGGCCGAAGTAATCGAGCAGAGTGCGACCAGACTCAACGTCCTTGGAGGGGTTGGAGGGATGGCTGCCCATCCATAGCTAGCGTCTCGTCAGCACCTCATCCAGCGAGCGCATTGAAGGTAGCCACGATATACGCACCTCTGCGTAAGGCTTGTCGGCCTGGATGATCAGGTCGGAGGAGGGCGTCGCGGCGGCGAAGCGCGCAGCAGCGGAATCGCTACCCTTCTTGCCCCACTCGTAGGAGTTGACGCCGCACTGGAGGCGGAGGAGGGGCACTGGGAGAACCATTGTGATGATGCGAATGCGCTGCTGGAGCTCGCGTTTTCCAAACTGACACAGGAATGGCGGGGAGTCGTGGATGATGCACCTAGGGAGCTGACTCCGAAGCTGACTCTAAAGCTCTTGGGTTCAAGAAGGATGGAAGGTTGGCGCAATGCTTGAATGCGGTAACATGAAGTTCCAGCTCAGCGCGTTCAGTTGCCCCTCTACCCCGCTGTGGAGCCTCACTGAGCCCCCCAGCCCCCCTTAGAGCGCCCTTATTACACCACCAGACCTCCACCAGGAACGCATCACCATCTATCTATCACCCATCATCGTTCCAAGCTGCAAGCCATCCGTTACATGCCCGGTTTGCCGACGTGCGACAATCGCTGTTCAGAAATCTATTGGACCAAAAGGCCACCTCCGATGGATGTTCCATTATCGTCTCCTCCCGGACCCCGCCCGCACCCGTTCCAATCAGTTTCCCTTCCAATGTCCAGGCCATCTCCGTGTCCACGACGTCCGCTTGCATCTGAGATTCAAGGCTCCAAGCCACTCCCTGCTTGGCACGCCTCGCCCTCAACAACTGGAAGCGCAGCCCGCTCCTTTATTATGGAACCTCGTCTATCCTGTTCCTGGCTTGGCTCCCGCCGTGGCTACCTCTAGCGCAGACTACATGAGCTCCACGAGTCCCAGACAAACTTTCTTCCCCCACTCCCACCGGAGGTATATCTCACCACATGTGTCATATATAGCACACACGGGCACGAATATCGCCGACCTATCTTTCTGGTCAACTGCTGTGCCAGTAACACCGATTCAACAGTTCACAGCATGACAATCACCATGTCTATGCGTCGCTACCTAGGTCGGTGTTAGTGAGTTAGAGGGAGACAGGACCACCCCATACATACAAGAGACCCACAACAATAAGCTCGTATTGCGGATCTTCCTACGTATTCGTAGAGCAGGGAGATTTCAAATGAGTACTAACAGTAGTAGATCTCACGGTAGTCAAGGAATACTAATGATAAGTATTCTCTTTAATAAGGCCCAAAATTCGGTAACCTTCGGAAATCTCCAAGGAGGACCGCCAACCAACCCGCCCGAATCTGACGCTACCGTTGCCCCCGTCCCCTAATCGGATTTTGTAACTAACACATTTCGTTCTCATCTATTGCAAGTTAGTATATACACTTGTTAACTAACAGACCTGTTACATGTCCACTCGCTGCCTTGGGGATGAAATGATCACAGCCTCCCTCCGTGCCCGAAACCGCCTGACAACGCAACATCATACAAGACCTACAAGAGCTCTCCAAGGACCCCCAAAATAGGAAAATATGGGTTGAACAACATGATGCGTCGTTAAACCTCCACAAGGCTCCATCCATCTGGCGTGCATGCGCCACTGTATATGTCCAACGTTCTCGTATTCTCTAGTGTCGTGGCTGCCACTGCCACTGCATAGCAGCTAACCCCCAATCGTTGAGGCTCCCGAATCTCTGTACCTCTGGCCCATCTCTTGCCCAGAGACCAAGCTCAGCTAGCCCTGGGACCAAGCCCGAGCCCTCATCAATGTCTTATGTCCGTGGCGGAGTACGATTGCACTTTGCGTTGCACTGTAGGTCGCCACGCAAGAATCCAAATAAAGCGTGCAGGACATATAGGGACAGAATCTCTTGTGTTTTTAGACAGCTTTTGAATCTAAAGTGCTGGAGCAACGTCTTGTCTGCCTGTCCATTTCCCATCCTCGGGTTGAGGAGTTTAGCCATGGCATCTCTCCCATACCGTTGACTAATAACATCCATCACCAGCGCCAGCAGCAAATCGCCTTCCCAGTCGGTACCAATTCCACCCTCTCAAATAGCTCTATTCCATAGGGAGTGTGGAATTAGAAACAGAAAGACAGCAGCCGCCCACCTTGCCCCTCAGCTTCAGTCAACCCTCCATATTAGTATCTGGCTGTCCCGGTTGGCATCCACAGGCCCAATTCTAGACAGTCCAAACGGGACAAAAATCCCAGACTTTCGCTGCCCAAGCGTGAATATCATCTACATTGACGGCGACCCTTCGCCCGTGCAGTCACAAGTGCCCTGTTCTGCAACCCCGACACTCACCCCTTTTCCCCTTTTCGAATTAGGATCGCGCCACCAGTGTTTCCTCGCGCCAATTGTGTCTGATACCGTGCTGCCAGACCTTGAAATCACATTATCCGCCGTCTCCCTATTATAGGGAGAGAAAAAAAGAACTCCAGCGCTGTGAATAAGAGGGCGTTGACCTACCATTCAACTCGTCTGCCCAATTGTTGCAAACAGCCAATCAACATGAAACAAGCGTACACCCGACTCTTGAGTGGTGTCGGGGCAGGAAATAGGAGGATACAAGATAAAGCCATAAGATCAGATCAACAATAGGAAACCATCACAAACCCCATCGAGACTGAAGCCAATCAATGGATGCAAGGTTCGCGCCGGCGGGGAAAAGTCGTCCAGCGCCACCTGTGCAACCACACACGCAACACGGCGGGCACCAAGCCTCACTGCCAGTTCAGAGCCACATGGGTTTCGGAACGAGGAAAAATAGTCCCTGACTTGTCGACGCTGGGAGCCCCTGCAGATAGTGGCGCAGGAAATTCAGAGCCTCCCTCGTGTTCGTCGAGCAAGACATGGATGGAGAAAGACGAAGCAACAAACCATGCACCCTGGAAGCCACGCAGCATACATCAAAACTCCAAAGATCCCACCCATCAATTCAGGACCGGAGCGCCGCCGCCGGCTTGCGCTCAACGTCCTTTAGCCCGCCAGGCACCCCGTACGATGATGTTGTGTAAGGGTGGCTGCCGTTGCCTGGGCTGCCTGTCGACCCACGACGAATCACAACTTCCGCCACCGCCGAAGCGTCCGCATAGACGTACGAAGTTTTAGGGGGCGGCGGGAAGTCCGAGGTTGAGAACGTTGCCGTTGCCGATGTGGGAGTCGAGGTGGCACCAGGATACATATCGCCTGGGCGAGAGATCGGGGGCAGCTGCTGCGTAGGCGGGAACCCCGGCGGGTAAGAGGACACGGGAGAGGACTCGTAGCTCCCACTACCGCAGCTTGATGTAGAGGCAACATCGGGGAGCGAGCTGGTTGGGGACGATGACGACTTGCTGTACACGGTCGCCGAGGAAATGCTGTCGTTACGGCCATAAGGGTGCTGCACGTCTGAGTCCAGGATCTGACACTCGACTGGGGGGATGAGTACCTTGTTGCTGCCGGAAGAGCTGGACAGACCAGCGGCAACATTGTGATACCACACACTGCCAGCTGCTTCCACTCCCAGAGCCGGTCTGTGTGCCAGTGTCGTCGCGGTTGGAATGCTGGTGCTATGTGTTTCATAGCCATAGGCAGCGGGCTCGGCATCGACATAGGGCGCCAGCGACTTGGAACCAGCCGGTGTCGGCTGGCAGGGTGGCAGATATCTCGACTCAGGTTGTGGCGCGTAGCCATTCGAATACATGGACTGATGATGATAACCACCGTCCGCTTGCTCGTCCTGGGAGGGATCGCAGTACCCCGGGGTTCCCCATGAGATATAGGCTCTGCCGCCTGTGGGGGTTCCGTAGGCGTATGCACCACTACTTCTATACGGCTGGAAAGTATCAATGGAGTTTAGGGGAACTCCGTCATGGTATATGGGCGATGGCATCGGGGAGGCTTGCGTCGAGACCAGGCTCGTTGGGCCACGAGCATGGTGCGTTCGGGAATCTGTCAAGTTGTAGTTGAAAGCATTATCCTGTTTGAACGGCGTTTCTTGTGATGAGACCTGTGAGACTTGTGTGAGTCTGTGACAACGCTGGAGGCTCCTTCGTGGACAGAACTTACGCGCAAGAACTGGCAAGGACTGACTCCAGCGTTGCGGCAGTTTATACACGGTTCCCCGGTGCCAGTATCTCCGCTGCAACGTATTTTCCTCTTGCGACAGCGTCCGCACTGGAAGAAGTGTTAGATGGCATGGCATCCAATCCATCTGTGGGAACACCTACAGCCACCGGAATTCTCTTCCGCTGATGAGAACCATTTTCGTCGTAGCCACAACTCGACATGTTGCCTGGAGCCTCAAAGGAGTAAGAATGTTTACTGCCAATAGTCTTTCGAGAGTCGGCACCAAGTGGTTGAGGATATGGTGTTCGATGGTTGGCAAAGCGTCTGGAGGTCGTATCCGGTGGAGCGAAGTAGGAAGGATTGACCATTGTCCTGATCACCCAGAGCGGATGAATTTGACCCTTGTCCCTTGGAATGACAATCTGTAGATCATCCAAAGGCTTCTTTTTCCAGTCTCACAATTGGCCTTTTCCTTGGAACCGAATCGTGTTACACGCTAGCCTTGCTCAGCTCGAATCCAGAACAATATCAGGCTTGTTTCCAGTACTCACTAGAATGACGATTAAGAATGCCTAGATTCCAGCGCCTAGTAGAGAAACCCGAGGACGAAGAATATGGATGGGAGAAAGGGCCTCTTAATTAATGAGAGGCTAAGACCAGTCTGCTAGTCCCAAACTGGGGATGGACGACGGTGCCTGTCAGTAAACCACGAGGTGAGAGAGTCGAGAAGACAATTAAGACAAGAGAATACTTCGATAGTAGCTTCTTGCAAGCTGTTTTATTCAGCAGCATCGCCTTTAGCCCCCATGGGGGTGCTCATAACTCTGGTACACCCCTTCGCTGGTCAACATATGGAGACGCAGCTTGCCCGTGTGTTTGCCTACCACCCCACGGCTGTCCAATTATTTTCCGGTTTAGGGTCTTCAACTGCCCCAGAGCCCGAATTTAACAAGCGTGGGAGGTTGTGTGCGCCCTCAGCTTGGGGTACAGAGAAGCACAGCATGTGTCATCCATTTGTGAAGTCCCAGGACCTATGGCAGACCCGGGGGGAATGTACTTCTCCACCGATGAATCCAAGATGATTTAGGACTTGAGGCTAGGAGTCTTTGTGTCTGAGGCTCTCGCGCCAACAAAGGGTTTCGATGCACCGGGGCGGGTTCTTGCAGCATGAGCTGGGAACGGGCGCGTGGCAGCCCACCCAAGTACCTGCGAGTGACTCCTCTTTGTCTCGCACGGCTGGTTCAGATAGTGTGGATATCCACAATCCAACTTGTCCGGTTCAAAGGCCCTAAACTGGCCGTACCCCAAGTCGAGTGGCCTCTTTGTTACAGGCAATACCAGAGCTGGCCCTCAGCCCCCGAATGTCAAATCGGAATTGACACCATGCGCCCCCGCCATCCCATGGAATAGACAGAGTCATCCCCCCTGGTCTGCCCACCTCATGTTGTGACTCGACGAGGGCGAACATCTAATCATAATCCACTTGTAGCTCAAGAGGCAGCCTCTAATTTTTGCATGCGCCCTGCGTACAGCAGCTTGCCATCAAAAATAGTGGCTTATGAATGTGAACTGCAGCCTGTGTTGGCCTCTCCGACATCAGGCCGGCCACACACCTCCTCAGTGGACCCTGTGAAGTATACGGAGTAGCAGCCTCAACCAGCCTCTCCCGCCCAGATCACAATACCCCCGTCTTGAATTCTGACAGAATGATCATGATCGATGGCTGGTGCAGGAAATCATCGACAGGACCCCTCAACTGTACAAGCAAACAAAGCCACCATCTCATCCTCCAACGGCTGGGCCCACAGAAAACAAACTTATGCGTCGTGGAACAATGTGATCAGAGGCTTCCCGCTGTCTTCAACAATATCGTGGCATGGTTATCCACCAAAATCCCGGGTACCGAGCACAGGCTCAACAGTGCTCCCGGTGGGGGTTCAGCATTAGGGTACCGTAGACCCCATGTCACAACGAGATTGACGGTTGCAAACGTGACGCAATGTTGTCTGCGACTCGGGGATCAAGATATGTCGCTGGGTGTGTAGTCAGCGGCATCTCGGTCTTTGGTGGAACAAGGAGAAGGCGCCCCGATATCAACGGCGCCGAGACAACCAAGTAAGGTCTCCACTCGCTGACAACTACAGAGGATACCCGAGACTTGGTATAGTGTTATTTCTTCCCCCCTCGCCTCGAAGTAGCAACGCCTATCATCTATTCCGAGATCAGCAACGAACCGAGCTGCTAGCTACAGGGCCTTGCCGGTAGCTAAGACAGCCTTGACCGCTAGCCAGCTACTCCAGAAACCGGGGATCCGGGTTCGATCGGACTTCGTTGAACCCTTTGGCAGCTATTCAATAATGAGGGCTCGTGCGGTAGTATTCTCCGAGCAAGGGTTTGCTTCCTGCAGAAGGCTACGGGGCATGGAAATGTGAGACATGATATCTCCTCAGCGGCCACTGCCGCCGCCATGCTCAATGAAGCAAACTTCTGTAATGGATATTCAAACATCCCAGATAAGACGTGGGCTGACAGTGTTTGCTTGCAAGCAAAGGCTCCAAACATGTCATGTTGAGAAACCCTGACTTCTCGTTTTCCATGTGGGGGGAATGTATCCAAAGGCGCTCATGGTCGCTCCCCGAAAGCTGGCGCCAAACGAGAAGTGCCCCTTTCATAGCAAGGGGTCCAAGGCATGTAGGGCCCAACATCCACAGCGGAATGTTAGCCCCCTATGAGCTGGGAATCTCTCGGGTCCTCGTACCTAACCCCCAGCCACTTATGGAGAACCGCAAACCCGAAGACTGTCGTGGGCTTGTCTCTGTGGTCTGCGACCAGTCGTGCATGGCCAACGTCTGTCCCATCTGCAGATGCATGATGCAACACCTCAACCTCCAATTAGCATCTTCAGGCCGTTAGATGCATGGCAGCCACATCAACTGACTTGGCTCTCTGGCTCCAACCACCAGCGGCAAGCAGCGCGAAGACGAGCGCATGTTGTGCACAACTTCAGGTTCCGGTTCAGCGTTCCTTGAATACCAACCAACACCAACCCTGTCAGAGCCTTGTGCCTAACCTTCAGAAGCCTTAGAGGATTCAAGTCGCGAGGTAGGGAAACTCGTCCCTCATTGGAAATTTTCTCACCTGGCCAACCCTACGGGAGCAGGCCTTTCGTTTGGCATGGCCAGTCCGTAGGTATGTCCAACGCAGCCTCTCGGTACTCCGAAACACCGGACAGATTTGACATCTTGGCGATTTCCACCGCGTCTACCCCGTATTCCTCTTGTCAAAAGTTTTGTACTCATCTGCAAACAGCCTTAGCTTCGTTCAACAAAATTCCAGGTCCACCGTTTGTCTTCCACCGATCGCCCTGCTGAATGACTCGTCGTATTAAACATCTGCTCAACTTGAACAGGCAAACACTCCCCGTGCAATGATCTGCACCGCAAACTCTTTGGTGACATGCATGGTACAGAACGAAATTTGCCAGTGGCTCAGCCCAACTACACGGGGGCTTCCCTTAGCCTCAGCTCATAGGCAGGGGATTTTGAATAAAGAAGACAGGTTTGTTGCTTCCAAAGAAATCAAGGAATCCACTCCTGGGTCCAGTTGTCCAGCGTAATCCAGCATTTTTCTCCCTGGGTTGCACAACGTGAGAGGGGAGGAAGTTCCAACATTCGCCGGGCGTTGGAGAGTCCGACTTTCAATCCAACAACTCTCTGTCACCTCTGAAAAAGATACATATTGTATCCGTGCCCGGGCGTCAAACGAGGGCACCGCTCAGATCCGTGTTTTCTCACTGGAACTCATCGAGTCATTCAAACGTCGCCATGTGCCGCTGTCCGCCCGAGCTGTCATTACAGCACGCAAATAACGTAGACAGAAACAGTGGCAACGGGAGGCCGCAGGGCGTACAACAGAGACAGGAGAGATCCCTCTGGCTATTGGCTGGCCTCGTTGCCCTTGGGGAGCATGAGGATTTTCCGCGCCACATGGTATTCCCAGGACTCAAATTTGTGCCTGGAGCTGTTGTAGGCATCTTTCGGTAAGAGACCAGAACAGGGGTTCCAAGCCATACGAAAATCCTTTAAATCTCGGCTCCAGTTAGTTGATGTTGCCAGTGGGTGAACACATCGCCGAGAGAAGAGCGGGGCTCATATCAGAGCCTATACCGTCTCAGGTTGCGGCGCAGACAATCAGGGCAGGCCCTAGAAGAACACAGCACGCCCTCGTGTCCTGTGCTTGGAAAGCTGCAGGAAGCCACCGGGGAAGTCGACGGTGAAGAAAGATTGAGAGGCCCAGAACGTCCACCCGCGCGCGCCATGACGCCGAATCGCCTCTCTTGTCTAGAAACAGGGCACTTTCGCGCTGAGAACAACCTAACCACCCGTCAACTATCAACTAGACTTGCCGTATTTGCTTGAGCAGCCGTAGTTATCTTTTAAAAAGAGTGGGGGTTCACAATCCAGCACCTTGGATCAGAGCTTGGCTCATCAAGGCCCGTAACAAACTATAAGCAGATCAAGCAGCCACAGGGCAGCAGCAACAACCGTTGTATTACCGCCGATCAGAACTCCGAGTCTCTTCTTTGCCTCAGTGAAGGCGGCTCAGGGGTCTGGGAGCCAACAAAAATCCAGCTCCTCGGCTAGTTGGTACCCGAGCCAGACATCGCCACAAATACAACGCAGTCGTGTAGGGGTACAGTGTCAGTTGTCGTGCCCCCACCCTTGAACACTCGTGTCGTAGAAGCAACACCCAGCAATATGAGGCTACTGCTGCTCGACATAGAAGTGGAGACGGCCAGGCGCGCCAGCAGGCCTAGCAAGGGTTTTGACCAGTTGTTGCAGAGTACTGCAAACATAAAACTGTCACACAAATGTTCCTGCAGCCCCGACCTCCGCAAAGTGGGCGTTCATTTGCAGATATTCGTCCCCGAACGAGCACGGCGGTGACCGATGAGGCCACAGCCGACATAGAAAGCGGCTTGTTTGATCCGAAGCCGAAGGCCGCTCCCAGTATGCTGACAATCTTTGCCGTTGAAGTCCGAGGTCGACATTAGCTCCACTGCTAGAGATCGTAACGGCCATGCAAAGGCCACGGTAGGCACCATGCAGTGCATCTGCTCCCGAGTGCAGCCGCCGTGGAATCATGTACCATGAGCATAGCCATGTGGTTTGGGGGATTTCGGTGATGTGTCAGGTTGGACAACGTTGAGTAGGCGCCGGGTGACTGCGGATTCGACGCGGCGAGAAGCGGCGAGACGCCAGCGTGCGCCGCATGGGCATGGATAAGAAGCGTAAATGGTGACCACGGTGACCGCTGGGTGAGGTCGACATGATGTCGCAGATGTATTGGCGTCGCCAACAGAGCGTAATGGGGGGACAGAATCAGACAAGAGCTGGCGATTTGATGTTTGGATTGCGGATGGAGAAATCTGTGCAGTGTGAAGTGGTTCATTCTGTGGAAACAGGTACCTACCAAGGGGATGGGCAGCGACCGGCCTGCTGGCTCTTGCTTCCCTTGTAGCAACTTCCCTCTAGGCACTAGGTACTTACTCCTTCCAGGCTGGGAAGGAAAACCATGATACTGGGAAAGAACATCCCATCCCAGCCTTGGATTCGAAACACTCATGGGAAACTATGGCGAAATCAGAGCAAGCTCTCTCAAAGCATGATTTCCAGTGCAGGCTGAAAGCTCGGCGCAGCATCGGCATGGCTTCCATGTTGGAATAGCAAATAGCCCAGAGGACTGTTAATTTCTGGTCTTCTGTAAGGCTACGATAGCGCTAGGCAGTAGTTGAGCATTTCTACCCAAATCTCGCACATCTTCCCACTGACCAAGCTAGGGCTGCTGCTAAACCCTCGCTCCAATCTTTGTCGTGTGTACTCAAGGCGCCTAGGACCAGAGTACAAACATGCCAGTGACGGGCCTCTCGAGGGGTTTTGTCGAGTCTGATGAGTTTAGACAAGGCCCATCCCTCCCGCTATAACGGTTGTGTGAAGACGGTTGGTGCAGTTCCTCAGTTTCGAAGGATGGTGTTCCAGTTCTGGAGAAGCCCGCGAAGCGAAGCTGTTCATCCCTGGGCGAGGGGAGACATTATTTTCCAGTAGGAGCAGTCGCCAACACTACTAGTGCCCCTTGGTCAAATTGGTCGACGTATTCGTCAAAGTCGGCATTCTTAGTCGGCTCGATACACAATTCGAGCGTCAGGTTCATCTCCTTGGTCGATAGCCATCATCCCGGCGATGGCGGTCCGAACCCCCCCGTCTATCATCGCGTTCTCGCACTCGATCACGGTCCCTCTTATCTCGTCGGTCGTCCCAGCCGCGACTTCTATCCCTCCTGCGCGGACTTCGGCTGCGACTGCGGTGCCTCCGCTCACTGTTCCTTGCATCACCATCGCGTTCAGGGGGGGGATCTTGTTGCCGGTCGCCACCAGTCCGTTGGTATCTCCCTCTCATTTCTTCATTGCCGTAGACCAAGCCATAATCCCTCCCCGTCCTGCGCTCACCCTCATTCCTGTACTGCCGGCGCTTCTCCAACTCCTGGACGCCTCCCCATCCGCCCCGAGAAGCATTCGCCTTTCGTTTGTTGTTGGTATCGTTCCTCCACACGTCACTCAGCTTGCTGACGCTCTGCGAAAAGTCGACATGGATACGTCGGTCATCGATGAGAACACCCTGCATCTTGAAGTATGCCGCCTCGCAGGAGGCTTTGTCCTCGTACTCGATGAAGGCGTATTGCAGGCTGTCGCCCGTCTTGTGATCCCGAATGACCTCGCAGCTGAGGATCTTACCGAAGCGGCCAAAAATGAGCTCCAGGTCCTCATCACCCGTCACGGGGTTCAGCTTGCAGACAAACAGAACGTTCTCTGGCGGCTTGACCTCAGCGAAGGGCAGGTCCCCCATCATCTCCAACGTCAAGGCTTGTGCCTGTGCTTCCCGGTCCCTCCGTCTCTTTTCCAGTTCTGCTTCGTCGATACCGTCGTCCGCGTGTAGGGCATCTTCGTCTGCAATTCGCACCGTCTTGAGTTGTGCGTCGCTAGGTGGTGGGCTCGAACTAGGCTCCCTCAGCCCTGGAGGGTCGGGGTAGGGGTCATCCAAGATGACTGTGTGTTTGACACGGATATCGATGAGCGGATACCCCTTGTCGTCGGCCACCGCCTCGTTGATCTTCTCCAAGGCATCAAACCCTTCCACTACTTTGCCGAATATCGCGGCTTTGCCGTCCAGGTAGTCTGTATCCTCGCCAAGAGTGATGATGAACTGTGATGCAGCCATTCTGGTATCTGGGTCTGAAGGCGCCGGCACCGTAGCCATGCTCACAGTCCCTCGCTCCAAGTGTTTCAACTTCGGGTGGAAAAAGGCAGGGAACGTCCTTTGGGATGGGTTTCCGGAGACGAGGCCCCATATTGACGAGCCACCATTGGATTCTTTGGACAGGGGTCCAAGAGGATCGCCGGTCTGGAAAGAGAAGTTCTTTTGGACGGAATGGACGGGCGAAAAGTTGTAGTATTTGACCTTGCAAAGCTTCAAGAAGCTGCGGCGCAGTGTTAGCTCCAAACGCGACGCTTCCAGGAGTTGTCCAACCTTACTTTTCGCAGAGCTTCGGGGCATGGTCAACGAGTAAATCGATAACAATATCACCCGCGCTCGTCTCCAGCAGGACCGACATGGTAGCTGCTGGGAAAGTTGAAGAAGTGGATTGAAACTTAAACGGTGATCTCGAAATCCATGGGTACTTCGTACTCGTACCTGGCGCCGTGACGACACCAGTTAGACCCACCGCTTCGGAGCACAAGACCCGAAGATCAGCCGAGCTCCGGCTTAGTCACGTGACTAGAGCTGCCGAGGATCTGGGGATGGCACCAAGCGTGTCTTGGCAATGCTTATCAAGACGCCAAGCATCCCAAACAGCGACGATCACTCAATGCCTAGGACAACAAGTGATCACTATGATATAACATCAACATCAGCAAACGAGGTCATCCCTCTGTCAGACTAAAGTGTTAACAATGTGTTGTGTCTTCCCCGCACTCCAGTTTATACATGATCAATCACGCATAATAGGGGATGCCATCTCAGGTTTGGATTCCGACTGGTCAATTTCCGGCTGCTAATAGCGTGCCTGGATCTAGAATCGAGTACGTAAGAGTTGAAAACCTGCCTGGTTTCAATGACGCTATGTCCGCCATCTCCGTCCAATCCGTCAAGAATCCTGAAGCTTGGAATCCGTACACTTAGCCCAAGTCCAACTGATGCCGCACTTCTTCAGAGGCGCGCGAGAATAGTACAGTTCAATCCCAACCAAATCCAAAACAAACGAGCAAGCGACAATTTCCCCGTCGCTGCTCAACGAAGAAATACTTCGTAAGAAAGAAGCAAAAACCGGCAAAGCCTAAACTGTTTTCCTAGTCCCTCCACGCTAGTTAACTTGTAACGCCGCGGGTCAGCTACACCAGCTGCCCTGTTTTCCAAACGCCATGGCCAATGCAAAGAAATTATAGTACCGGTAGAATAAACAATGAATACATAGTAGAGAAGCGAAAAAGGGAGGGGGACGGTCAGTCCAGAGATGGATCATTCTGTACCAGAACTCCGTCTCCGGCGTCCCGACCGCAGCTCCTTCTCCGTCTCCATGAGACGCGATTGCACCCACAGGCGCATGGACCTGTCACCGCGGACAGACTCGCAGTTGAGGAGCTCAGTCAGGGCGCGCTTGATGCTCTCGTCGACGTTGTACAGGCGGCGCTCCTCGGCGGAGATCTCCTCCATGGTCTCCTCGTCGGGGATGGTGTCGAGTGTCTCGGATGCCTCATCCCAGCCACTGCGTCGGGCAGAGCCCTTGCGGTGGCGGCGTTCGCCACTGCGGGAGTGCCGGCGTAGCGATGGGGATGAGCGGGTGGGTGATGTGGAGGGCGAGGTGAAGGTCGAGGAGTTGCTGGTCGCGGCAGACATGTGTCCGGGGCGGATCTGGTCGAGGCGGCTAGAGAGCTCGTCTCGAATGCCTTGCAGGTCCATGTACTCCTGCATGGTGAGGGCGTAATTGTGGGATTTTGAGGCCGTCATTTTGACTCTGCTCTGCCGGGGGGCGTGGTTTGGAGTTGATTCCGGAGCCAGCAATAACGAGACCATTGGGCTCGATTATATAGTAAACCCATCCACCAGGGGGAGTCAAACAGAAACGCAGCAACCGCAGTTTGCCTTGGTCTGACTCTGTGTTCGATGCTACCAAGAACTGGCAGCTCGTGATGGCAAGGAGATCTGGTTTGCGTGCTGTCGGTGGCACGGCAGAAGCGGCCGGGATGTTCCTCGAAGACCGGATGCAGCGAATAAGGTTCCACACAAGCGCCAGGTGGTTATCGTGGCGGGATCCGCGGGGGTGGTGGTTGTGCGATCAGGCGGCGGGCAATGGAGACTGGAGGCGTCGCAATTGTGGCCGATAAGGCAATACAAACGGCGGGCGGATGGCAATGGGCTGAGGGAAACGCAGAAGAGAAACGCAGGTAACGGTCGATCGTGTGCAGAGCCAAGTGGTCGGGGTTGGAGGTGATGATAACCAGCCGCCTCCGTGGGTGATCAGCAGGTCCGGGAGGTCCCAGTGCTTCAGTGCTTGCCCCTCTTGGCTTGACGCACGCAGGTCTCAGGGTGGATCCCTTTGTGCAGAGAATAGCAACGGTGATGCGATGCGATGCGACGCGATGCGCCGGTGCTGCAGGGCGCCCACCTTATTACTAGCAGTTCCCGGATTTCAATATTGGGGCTCGCAGTTGGCTAGGCCGTCGCCGGGTTCGCCGCCTGGGACCGAGAGAATAACGCCGGATGGGTCGTCTCGGCCGTCAAGCTCGCACTCGGCCCAAGTCTAAAAGCGTGGCGAGAATGCAATGTCTCTGGGAGTGCTGGAGTGACTCGGTGCTGGCGGACCGTCTGATAAGGTTCACGGATTTTGGCAGTTTTTGGCTTCGCCTTCTCGTGCCTGCAAGCCTAGACCGGCCAGTCGGGGAGGCGAAGGGGAACACGAAAAAAGACGGGTGGGCGGGTGCAGCAGTTCGATTGGGCCCAGGTGCTTCTCGACCACCACAGATATTGATTTGGGGGCTCTGCCGCCTGGAATGCGGTTTGCGTGGGTGTCGCCAGAGGCCACAATTGGGCAGCGCGCAGCGTGTGAGGCGCCGGTGGCCTGTGAGTGGCGCTACGGGTGCGTGGTCGAGGTTGCGGAGATGGGTAGCACCAGATGCGGGCAGATTGACCGGTCCCTGATGGGGGGAGGATGCGTTGTTCGACGGGGAGTCACCTGGTGATGCTGGTGCAGAGGGGCGGCGAGGAGAGGAAGCGGAGGAGGGCAGATAAGAGAGCAGAACAGGGCAGATGAGAGCGGGAGAGGTAATCACAAAGCAAGGGCGCTCAACTCATCAAACGTTCCGACTTGCAACGACGCAATCAAGCCGTGTTAATCACCACCGACATGGGTGGTTTATATTAGCTTCACCGGCCTTCAGATGGGGCCCCTGGCCTGGGCGCCGGTTGCAAATGAGATCCGTCCCACCAGGGGGGGGAGGGCCCGCCGCCAAAAAACCACCTATCATCGTCCCCATCGATCGGTCTCACCTAGCAGGTTTCAAGGTCCAACTCCAAGTTCTCCAACAGGAAATATATCGTCATTTCCACTCATGCCCTGAAATCGTCGGGGGCATCTCCGGCACGCCATCCGATCAGCTTGGTAGGTGCTCCCGAAACACCCCAAGGCAGATGAGGCAGATGAGGCAGATGGCCCATGGGCAACAACTTGTTTCTCAACTCCACACAGCACAGACCTAGACCGCACTCTGTGTCCGTATCCGTACTCCGTACGGAGTACATGTACTGCAATTACCAGCGGTGAGCCCGAAACGCCTCACCTCAAGCCGATCAATGTCACATCCGCCGCCGATCATGGCGCAAAACAACAGGACCGTTCCTCTAGGGTCACGTACAAATTGAGCCACCATATCTATAGCGGAAGCTCTGCTTCAGACATCCATACCGGTACCACCACCTGCCGTCCAAGGATATGACCATCAGGCAGTGAGACCTGCCAACTCCACCACCCAGGTTTCAGGCCATCTGCCTCATTCCGTCCCCCAGGATTCGGCAGTCGAAAAGTGCTTCGCGGTAGTACGGATATTACTACTATCCTATCACGCACAAAAGGCCGCGGTCATCCCGCCTCAGCCTGCCAACAAGTCAATGCTGGTCACATTGCCATCCCTTGATGTCGTGCTACCAGCCAGGAAAAACCTGGTTGTCCATCGCCTGCCCAGGTCGTACGAGTATCCGCTGCGCTGGACTTGTGCTCCGGGCCCGGTAATGCCGCTGGGCCTCTTCTAGATCCCATCGCCCGGATCATCGGGTAATAGTCATCCAGTGTTTACCAGGCTCTGCCTATCCTGTCCACCGTGGTCTCCCTGTCGACCTTTCTCCGGACATGTAGTTCTCGTACTCGTAGCTATCTCAACCAAGATCTGATAAGTCAACTCAAGCTTCCTTTTCCGAGACTGCCGATTGTATTCTTCGGGCATATCATGGCTCGAATTGGCATCTCAACCTGCCATGCATGACTTCATAGGTAGTGCTACTACCTGGCTACATAGCGACCAACAGCCCATCTGACATGATCCCTTTCTCTGCCAACCACGCTGTCAGGCGGACGTATGCTAGGCCCTTGGGGTCCCTTCAACGCCTCAATTGACTCCGATAGGCTCTGTGGCAACCCGGCCACCTGATGCCACTGTGGTACGGATCACAGATTTCTGACACGTTTTTTTACCCAGCCCCAGGCACCTCCCGTGCAATGTTTCTTGGGTCCCGTTCCCTCGGAGGCTTAGATGTGGTGAGACTGGTGGTGTGCCGGCCGGAGCCCACCGGCAGTGAGTGGCTACCCTGCGCTACCCCGATCGTGGACGAAACAAGGATGCACGGGCAAGAACGGGCTCTAAGTCCAACTCTGGTCCTCAGATCATAGATAATAAGGCCTTGCCTACCTGTGCAACGCTTATTGCTCGAGATTGGTCACAAGTTAGGGATGTGCGAGCTGACCGGAGCATGTCCACCCAAAGATTTACATCAAGCATGTCAGCCGAGGACACCACCGGAACACGTAGTCCGGGGTATAACATCATATATCCGATTCTGCTGATGTCACTCATCGGACATCTTTCTTTTCACTGACTCAAACATTGCGTCTTGATACTCTACAGGTAAAGATCTTGATGGGCACCCCATCGTCGTAGAATGGCCCTCGCTGCGACGATCTTGGCGGCACACCAAACCCCAAATCTTCCGCCACCAGCCCATTATCACCACATGCTTTCATGAAAATCCCAAATGTCTCCTCATTCCGCTGCGTCGCAGAGATGTAGACCTGGACAGTGGGATGTAGCGCAAAGAGGTCCGCCAGTGTGCCAACTAGCGGGGGAATCGCGCTCCTGTCGTATGTCACGTCGGCGCCCAGCACCACATCCACGGGCCGCCCGCCGTTCCACGCCTCCTCCTCCGTTCCAACCAGCGCATGGCCCCATTTCACGTCCATCGGCGTGATCCGGGAGGAGTCCTCGAGGTCGTTGAGGAATAAATTCTCAGGCAGGTTGTTGATGACATCATCAGAGCCATCGGAGGCCAGGACGTGTGAGGCTCCCAGATAGTAGGCGCAGAGTATGGACAGGTAACCGGTGCCAGTGCCTAGCTCCAGTACTCGCTTCCCCCGAACGATGGCTGGATTCTGGCATAGGAATTGGCCCATGTGAAGTCCAGCCTCCCATGTGCGCAGACCAGTGGTGCCCGCAGCAGCTATCAAAGACCGATTCTCTAGAAGTGTAATGTGAGGGTCTTGCTCCTTAGAGCTACTCGAGTTAGGGTCGCCAGGGAGGCCAGATAGGCTATACGTGACATAAAACCGTTGCTGCACTAAGGCAGCTTCTGGTGGGTGGGGCGTCGCGAGGAGAACAGACAGGGTACTCATGAGGTTCTCAGAGACTTCCTACCTTCAGGTCAGACAGACTAGGAGATATATCATCATTCGGTTAAGTGGCCGGCACAGCTCACATGTTGATCCCAATCTTCAATACTGGCCTCAATTCTTGACACTAAATCTTTGAGATGTCTGGTCTGATATCGAGTCGGCGGCGCGTAGCGAACAGCACCGTCCGCAAACAGGTTTGTGAAGATGGCATCCTGAACTTCAGGCAGCCTGAGAAACGTGCCTTGGGGAAAGTCAAGTTTAGGTTCCAGCTGAAGATATTGGCGGCAGAATCTGTCGACTTGGTCGATCCATGTCTGTGACATGCTTTGCGATACCCCAAACTACGGATAGAGTTTGGGCAATCATTCCAGCCGCGAGTACGGATATTGTACGGAGGAGCATGGATGCTGGTGGTTCGATGACGACGTTGAGCTTCCCTGGTTCCTTACCCCACCCGGAAACGCTGAAACGTTGCGCCGGAGAAGACCCAGCCCAGGCCACACGGATTCGGTGTATCACGTGAGCCCTAGCCAAAATTTGTGTGGAAGCCCCAATTGTGAGGCAGGCCCCCACGCACACCCGATTTTCTTAGGGTTGGACCCAATTAACCGACACGGGCACCTGGTCGGAATTTTCGTCTGCGACTTCATCCACCAAATTCGACGACGACCTCAACCCGCCCAACGTCTCTCCCTCAGCCAACCTCCAGCAGAGACTAACGACAGCCCACCATGGCGGACAACGACAGCCCCGTTACCCTGCGAACTCGCAAGTTCATCCGCAACCCTCTCCTGGGTCGCAAGCAGATGGTTGTGTGAGTAGCTACGTGCCCTCCCCGCATCTCGTCTGCCCTGCCTCTCGAGTCGCCCAAAACGTCCCGCCAAACCGATCAATTCCATCACGAGCGACGTGTGCCCTAGATTTACTAGAGGCCACCTTGACGCGAACACGACTCCAGAGGCAGCGGCTGGCGGGATTGGAACACGGTGGAATTGTTGTCCCAAGGGGGAACCCGTGGCTGACCGCGTTTCTCGATAGTGACATCCTGCACCCCAACCGCGCCAACATCTCCAAGGATGAGCTCCGCGAGAAGCTCGGCGGCCTGTACAAGGCCCAGAAGGACCAGATCTCCGTCTTCGGTCTGCGCACCCAGTTCGGTGGCGGCAAGACCACCGGCTTCGCCCTCGTCTACGACTCCCCCGAGGCCATGAAGAAGTTCGAGCCCCTGTACCGCCTCGTCCGTGTCGGTCTCGGAACCAAGCCCGAGCGTGCCAGCAGGCAGCAGCGTACGTCCTCTCCCTTGGGAATTCATGACAAATTATTGTCCATGTTGTTGTTGCTAGCAGGAATGGTGTTGTGCTGACTCACTCGTGCAGGCAAGCAGCGGAAGAACCGACAGAAGACCCTGCGCGGAACGGCGAAGGTCAAGGGTGCCAAGGCGAAGAAGGAGAAATAAGCGCATCGCCTCTGTATATCCTCGGGTCGTTGGGAGCGTGGGGGATGGCCATCCTTTGGTGTGGAATCACGGGCCGGCGGCAGCACTCGTCCTGTGCTGCTGCTGGCCAGCCGGTGCGGCACTCGTGATGATTTGGCCGGCCGCCCGGCATTGACTCTTTTGTGTCTGGTTGAGCTCGTGCGGCATGGGACTTGACTGTCGGCGGGACTCTGGATTCGGCGCCGGCGGGGAGGAGATAGAGGGTTCTGGCTTTCACGGTCTAACCTTCCATACACTAGCATGAATCTACGGTGTTTCGGGTTTCGGACCAGATGACGGGGCATTGCTACGCGCAACGGCTGAGACGGAAAAGCAAAAAACGATTGTGAATTTCTCTGCCCAATGGGTATCATATCCTGAACTGAGGCGTTGTCCTACCTTCCACCAAGTCAAAATGCTCCCCAATGCCTTGCCGTCCAATGCAAAGCCATGTGTCATTGCGTTCATAAAAAAAAAGAGGCCACAAGTCCGAATCATGGGATATTTTTGGTACCGGTTTTCGTTTGTCGCACTCGTCTCGATGCGGCGCCGGCCAAGACCTCTGTAATGTTGTTACTCATACCAATCCCATGGTGAACAGGGCTGCTGCGCCAAACACAGCCGCCACAACGAGGCCCATGTCTAAGCCCCTCGGCGCCTCGGCCTTGACGACGGGCACGTGCCACCCGCACCGCTCCTCGCTGTTGGACGGGCACCTGTAGTTGTACGTTGTTTGGCGGGGGCCTTTGATGTTAAGAGAGTCGTCCTGATCTGATGATGGCCCGGTCCCCATGGGCTTCTGAGCCACTGGGCCACCACTATGGGCTGCTGGATCGTCTGCTGCTTGTCGGAGGTGGGGCAACTGGAGGTTCTGCGTGCGTTCCTGGACGGGCCGGATTGTGCGCTTGGCGGTGATGGGGAGGCCGAGGGTGAGAGTCAAAATGAGGAGGATGAGAATGGGCGATGAGGTGGTGAGGCCATGAGCGTGCGGTCTCATTGTGGGCGGGGTGCTACCCGAGACTCCAGCCTCGAGAGTTCAACTCGCCGACCTTCAGGTGAGGTGCCGTTGTGGCCTTGAGAACATGGAAAGGGATCAAAAATGATTTCCTGCTGCATTCACGACATAGGAAGGAGCACCGTCAGCTGGTCTTATGTGTCCTCGTGATTTCTTGGCCTGGCTACACTCTACCCATCGTCTGCCCACCATCGTTCACTGTGCATCTAGTTAATGTACCTAGTGTGTGCCAGCTGTCCCAGCCACTCACACACTGCTCTTAGTACTAGTAACGATGCAAAACCAGGACCAGGACCCGACATCCGCTCTGTCCCCAACCAGTGAGTTGCCAACTTAGCCCAGCCCAGGCTGCCCTGGCTGCTTTGCATTCTGGGAGTCTGGGGGCCCTCCAAGTCTGAGACTCAAGGCTGCACCGATGGGGCACGGATCGATGCCCATTTGGCCCAATTTGGGCCTCCCCGCATTCACCGCCAGACTCCGGACTCTAGTGTGCTCCCGAAGTGGCGGGGGCCTGTCAGCCCGGCAGCATGGCAGGGTCTACCAACAAGAAAAAGGGTCCTCAGCCCCTTGACCCCCTTCACTCCATCATTAGCCGAGCTGAGCATCGTCTCTGTGCTGCACATGTGACATTGCCCAGAGGGGAATCATTCTTCGTCACGCAGCCAGGCAGCCTGTGCCGCCAGCAAGACTATACCGTGTGATCTGGCGTCTCACAATTGAATCCCAGAGGTCATCAACCTGCCAGCTTGGACCGATCTTGACATTTTCTGCGTCTGAGAGACCTAACTGTATAAACAGCGGGGCAAAGTGTGTAAATGAACATGCCCGAGAACTCCTTTGAATGCCATGTCCCTCATCGCCCATGACCCTCCCGCAAGACATGCGGATCCTGCTCTGCGAAAATGAAACTAAAAGTGGTTGACTAGGGGTATCAAAACTTCTTGCTCGACCTCCTCCGCCCGGACCCTTGACCCACCACGCGAGCGCTCGACGGCGGCGGCAGTGATTTGTTGTTTGACCGCATCCCTGTCGTAGCTGCCGGGGCACTCTTCCCTAGCTTTCGAGGGGGCTCTTTCTTAACCGTCCTTGCTTCGCTCTGGCGATTCTTATTCTTCTTCACCCAACCCGAGCCGTTGGGTAGAGACGACCCTTCATCTTCGTAAGTCTCGTCGAGGCTATCCTCAGCATAGTCCTCAGATGGGATGCTCCAACTCGGGCTTGAGCTGAGTGTGATGACCTGCGTCCCCTCGGGCACCTGAAACGAAGACGACCGTCGCTGACTCCGTCGTACCGGCCGACTGGCCGGCTCTTCAGAGTCTGATAGTCGCGGGAGCTTGACTGCTGGGGACGGCTGCGTTGCATTGGGAAATAGGCTCCGGATCGACTTGTTCCTGTCCGGCGACCCGTCAGAGTCCTCACCCTCGTCTAACCGTCGCATTGCTTCCTCGTATTCTGTGTCGGCCTTGCTTTCGCGTGGCCGCAGTGCGGACATTTGAGATGACTTGGGCGGGCTCTGTGTCTGTTTTGAGGTTTGTGCCGTGTGCCATAACTCATCTAGGGTGGGAAATGGCGAGCTGCTCCTCAGACGAGGTTCGCCCTCCGGGGAAACATCCCTAGGTTCGAGTTTGGAGTCCATGCCGCGTTCTGAGGGATATGCATCAGAAACTATGGCGTCCTCGGCCGTGTTAATATGATCAATGACCCCGTCGTCATGTTGTGGCTGCCGTCCACTGCGAATGCTGCTGGACGAAGACGGTACTGGCAATCGCGGATAGTCTATCACCGGGGTCTGCTGCTTCTGGCTGCCGAGCTCTGGATTTGGGAACGTGATGTCAACAGAAGGGAGTTCCTGAGGGGCATCCTCACCCGTGGCGCTAACTACTGACTCGTCTTTCGATACCTGGGGGGCCCGGTTAACGTTTGGGGATCCTCCATTGGCGTTTCCACTGCCCTCGCGCCCTTGTCTCCCAGCTGGTTGCGAGTCCTTGATGATACCCTCGGCGCCGTCCACTGATTGTCCCTGAGATATCTCCGTCCTGCTACTTTCGCTGTTGGAAGGACCTTCGACGGAGGGAGCGGATATGGTAAGGTGAGTATAGTTCTGCCCCGAAGGGATCGATTCCGATTCTGGTGCGCACTGCTCCTCGGTCGTTGCCATATCCATCAAGTCTTTCTCAATGCCTGCCCGAACCTGCATCGAGTCAAGACCATTCATCGAACAAGTTGGGGAATCTTGGAGCATTGGGCTCCTGCTCTCCATACCTCCGAGTTCTGGGGTTCCAGGTTCTGCCATCCCAGTTTGCGCATCTTCCTTAGCGTGAGGGCTATTCGGGACGCTCATCGTAGGCTCTCCTTGAACAACACGTGGTTCAATTAGATCGCCCCATGGCAGGTCTCTGAACCCGCTATCTTCTCCCTCGCCGTCATCCTCAGAGTCGTCAGGCACTTCAAACTTGTCGTAAATCCTCTGGCCTGTCTCCTCGTCGTACATCTTCTCGTTGTGCTCTCGGTCACGCTTCGCAAGAATGAGATGTAGCTCCTTTTCGTTGTTTATAGAGATCACTAATCCGGTGATGGATCTCAGCTCTGGCTGCCAGTTGGTGGCTTTTGAGAGCTGAAATTGCTTCCATGTGATGACCATACCAGATTTGACCTCTTCCGCCTGAAGTACCGGTAGAACAGAAACATCCGCTGGCAGAGAAGGCAAATCATCTGGGTCAGCGGATTGGCTGTTAACATCACCGTTGCTGTTGGCTGGTATATCATCGTAATTGAGCTCAATGTTGTCATCGTGGTTACTGGAAGCGGCTTGTTGTTCTTGGGTGGCCTGCAATCCGTTCTTTGACTTTTTTGACTTCTTTGGCTCTTTAGTGGTGACAGTCTCGTTTTCTGCGCCATCGCACCAGTATGAGTCGTCATCATAATAGTTATCCTGATGGAAATTCTGCGAGTTGCGCTTCCTCTTCCGGATGGAACTGTACTGCTGCTGCGGATCCCATCTTTGGACGAATGGGAATGGAGGCTCGCTGAGGATAATACCTTCTTGACAGCATTCAACAGCGGTATACGTGATCTTGTCGCGCCAGTCCGCCATGTCACTTCCTGACTCAACCTCGGCAGTGTCTTCGTGGACCTCGGTGGGCTTTTCTAGACGGTGGTTTTTTAATGGTCGTACATCCTTCATCAAGCTTTCCTTAATCTTTTCCTCGTCTGTTTTGCTCTTCGGGTTCTGGAGCCCCAAGGCACTGAAAAGAAGTCTCCGTCCAGCGCCCATGTCAACGCGCATGCGCCGACGGGCGGTTTCATCATTGGTGCTGTCAGCACTACCTAGGTCGGGGGTTTGGTTCATATCTTGCTCATTGGGGACCTGAGCACTAGTGCCATTGGGTGTTGACAGCGATATGGTGTTCACGTTGGTTTGCGGCTCTTTGGTTACAGCTCCATCTTGACTTTCTTTCCGCTGCGCCGGTTCCGTGGATCCTGCTGCAACTGCACTCAGAAGAGCTTGTTTTCGCGCAATAAGGTCCTTCTCGGAATGGGTCAAGTCGTGTGATTCGCGAGGTTCTGGCTGAGTCTCCTCAAGATTTCGGAGGCGCTTAGCTTCCCTCCTTCGAGCGTTTCTTTTTTGGGTTTTACTCAGGCCCTGACCCCGTCCAACGGTTTGTTCTAGTGGTGTGGGATTTGGGAGACTTGCGGTTGGTTCTGGGTGGGACGTTTGGGTCCTCTTTTGAGGTTGAGGAGGTCGACGATGCGATTCAGCGGATCTGGCTGAAGCCTCTTCCGGTGCCGATGCAGAGTCGGAGTCCTCACTCATATCGGTAGAGTCATCATCGGAACTGCTGGAGTCGTCACTCGACGTGTCTGAGTTGCTGTCGCTGTCTTGCGTTGGTTGGGTCTTGACCACACCAATCACACTAACACCACCATAACTCTGGCTGGAATCAGAACCGCTTTCTGAATCATCATCAGAATCGCTGGAGTCGTCTTCGGACGAACTTGTGACTTCATGTGGGAATTGCTGGGGGTCCATTTCATGCTCAGGCTGCTGTTGATCTTCATTGTCTGAGGAATCGCTGGAATCCGACCCGCTGCTCCCGCTGGAGTTGTTGTCATCGTCATCGCCATCATTGTGATCATAATTAGCACTCTCATAGTCCGAGACAGACTCATCATCCGATTCTGAGCTATCTTCGCTGCTTGATGTGGCGTCGGTCGTTTCATCGACATGGTCTTTATCCACATCGTTGCCATTCGCTACTTGGGTGGTAGAGCCATTCGTAATAGTTACCATCGGCTCTTCAACTTCAACCTCTTGAATAAGGGGCCTTGCGAGAGCATTGCGAGGCTGGGGAAGAAGGGTTGGCGAGGCCAGGGGAGGACCGGCCTGGAAGCGTGCGGTTAAGAAGTTGCCCAGGACTTCGTCAAAACTCAAGGTAGGATCATTCTCTGTGGCCAGTTCATAGTAGGACCGACGAATATCTGTTTGGTTTTGCAGAAGTGTCGACTCAATGGTTGCGGCGGATGTTAGGGGGAATGCGGATCGCAATGCTGCTATGGCAATGGGCGCGATCTCAGGAACCGAAGGCTGGGGGGACGGGGAAAAACTCCCTGCAGCAATATCCTGGGCTGGGCCCTCGTGACTAACCTCGTTCGAACCAATGTCTTCATCTGATTCGGGTTCGCCGATGATGTCGTTGTCCGCTTGCAGCAATCGTATTTCCTCCTCGAGACCGTCAGCTTCGTCTGAAGACTCCTCGTCGTCTGGCTCGTCTTTGTCCTGACCCGACTTCTCTTCATCATCGGAACCTAATCCCGACACATAATCTTGATCTTCGTATTCATCATCGGAGATATTGTTGAGAAACTCTGCGCTAGGGTCCAAGACGTTCATGATAGGAGGTGGCCCCTCCAAGAGAAGCTGGTCTGGTTGCTCGTCGTCATAATCTGGATCTTCCTCTTCGTCCGTATCGTAGGTAATGCGTGCGCGCTTTCGAGGCGGAAGGTTGAGAACCGGTCGGTCGCGAGGTGCTCGGCGGCGGCCAAAGGGAACGCCATCTACTAAATGGATGCCATCGGGCGAGATCTGGTGCCGGCCACTGACCCGTCTGCGTTTCAGATCCTCGGTGAGGAGCGAGCGTATCCTACACTCTAGAATTAGCCTCAAATCTGGCTCATGGAGCTGGGGGGAAGAGAGGGCCGACGCACAAGACCTGGTCGTCATGTTTGAAAACTTTACCAACAGGCTGGAAATGCAGGCACTCAAAGCTGCCCCCTTGGTTGTCTGCGAGTTCTACGGCATAGTCCTCAAGTCCCCAGTCTCCGTTCTCTAGCGTCACAACTTCGTTGACCTGAGAGAGCAGGTTGGCGATGGTGAGGTCCTCGGAGACGGTGCACGGCCAGACAAGTTTGAGCTCGGGGAGTGCGTGTCTCCGGATTGTCAGGCGCAGGCGTATGTCGTTGGAAGACATGGCGAGTGTGGCGGCCGTCACCGCATATCTCGAGAGTTGTTGATGCAATAGAACAAATGAGGGTGGCACGAGCGAAGAAGAAGAAAAGGTGAGGTAGTGGTGAGGATCAACGTTCAAGTTGTTCTCAGAGGTGGACTTGCTGCTGAAGGCGCGTTGGAAGGCGCGTTCGTTGAACTTTCAATAGTGGGGCTGTGAGATCAGCAAAGTGCCAGTGGTTAGCAAAAAAATGCTGACCCCAAAACATCTACCACAAGTATGTTACAGTAAATGTAATAATAACTTGTCCATGGACAGATAGAATACAAACATATTTTCCCGTACGACATGCGCTTATTATACAAATAGATACACATAAGCTTAGAGTCAACAACGTCACCTTCTCCTATTTTTTGATGCCATCTACTAGTGGCCTTCCACTCGCTGCAATTACAATCTGGGTGCGCACTTCTTTACTTCTGATAGTTTTGAACCAAACATCGCCCATTGGCCCAATCCGCTTAGTTTTCGTCAGCCTGGCTTTTTGGTTTGCGGTTCTTTTCTTGATCTCCTTCGTCTCCTGGCATTGATTCGCCCGTCTTGATCGCCGGGTGTTCATTGCCCTTCAAGAGGCTCAGGGTCTCGTTATAAAGCCCTGCAATGCCCTTGAAACGGATCGAGGAGCTTCGCGCCAGAAAACTAAGTCTGGGATTTGGAATAGGAGGTCAAGTGCCCCGTTTGGAAATTTAGGTTCTCCATGGTGATGGACAGCTGAGACAGGGTGACTTCGTCGATGTATGGCTCTTTGCTTCCCGCAAGGCGTTTGGCGATGTCCCCAGCCACGGGCAGGATGGAGTTGGCTATCTGTTCCTGGCCGTCCTTGAAGGCGGCTCTGACCGCCTCCAGTCCATCTGGTCAAGAAAGGGGCTGATACTTCCCTAGTGTGTACTGCGTTGGAGTCTTGAAACGAAACCGTTTGACGCCCCGTGTTTGACTTTATACCTCGGAAGGTATAAAGTCGGCAAAACCGTCTAGTGTGTCGTGTCTGCTTTTGTATCTGGAAGATGAAAAGTTTAAGCAGAGCGACACGTGTAGAGATAGAATCTTGCCAAGGAATTCTTCAGGAAGGCCATACCCGAGGTGACAGTTGTAGAACTGTAGAACACTCAGCGACTTTGCGGCGACAGACTCGATGAGTGAAAACATGAATACCCCAGGGCCTAAGAGATATCTTTTAGCAGACCTCTAGAGCAAGCCTAATGGTCCTATTGATCTTCAATGACCCCTGGTGCGTGAATGACCGGTCGGCCTTTACTCGGTGTATACAAAACAATAGCAACATAAATGCTTGGGGGGCTGTGGCGTAGGTTTGCCCAAGAGCGCAAGTAAATATTAGTGAAATTTCCAAAAGAAAAGAGCGCCTCAATTAATGCTGAATATTGCTTATACGAAAATCATATAATAGTCAGGCCTGTGCGCTTGTAATGCTGAGTGCTGAGCAACCTGGAGGTTTCACTCTCACCTTTTTCTATCCCGTATTTGCTGCTTGACGACGCTGATCTGCCTACCCCCAAAATTGGGACTCCCGGGCTCTCCTCGCGGCCATATTCGCCAAATCAAAAGGGTAACTTAGTACGGAAAATAAAGAAATGGGCTGGGACATTTGAGGCGGGTTAACCACCGGTGAAGGCTCAAGAGTAGATATTGACATGAGCCTTGCCCCAGTTCCATGCAACCAGATAGCTTCCGCCAACGCCATTAAATGCATCCAAACTCCCCCATCTCCTAAAGCTGTATGCATCGTCTATTTGGCCCTGGAAAAGTGTCGGTTCTTATCATGAGAGCCCGCCCATATCTAGCATGTGCCCCATCTTCTCAATCTGCGCCATGTCAGTGAATCATCTTCGGGTGAGACATGGTGGGGTGACCCCCCCAACATACCTTGGTCTTTAGATACCCCTCTACTTCCCGACTTCGGAAGCCTCCTCGTCCTTTCCAGGAGAGCGGAACCATGGCGACGCGCTCCTTGACAACAATCTCCCGGTTCGGACCCTCTACCGCCCGGATCTTGTCGGGGTTATTGGTTAGGAGTCGCACTTCTGTCAAGTCCAGATCCTGCAGAATTGCCGTGGCCAGACCATAGCTTCGGGCGTCAGCCGGGTGACGGAGCAAAAGATTCGCCTCGACCGTGTCCGAGCCCAGATCTTGCAGGTTGTAGGCCTTCAGCTTCTCCGAGAGTCCAATACCCCGTCCCTCCTGGCGCAGATACACGATGACCCCGCCTGCCTTGTTTTCGGGAAGACTCATCAGCCGCGCGGCCTCATCGAGCTGCTCGCCACAGTCGCATCGAGCAGACCACGCTGTTTCTCCCGTGTAGCACTCGGAGTGTATTCGGACCAGAGGCGTCTCTGAACTCGGCTGGGACAGATGCCCCTCTTGCCGCGCCTGCTCTGTCTCCTTGGTGCTTGTCAGGCGACCGGGGTACAGCGTGCCGGTGTATGCTCCGCGGATCATGCGGTCCAGCTCGGTCTCTCCCTCGCGCGGCGCATCTAGACTCTTGCTGCGGATATGATTGCCGAAGACAATGGCAAGGTGCTCCTTGTTATCGACATTGTTGGTGTAGAGGTGGAGGAACATTTCGTCACCATTGACTGTCGGGATGCGGGCCCGCACAGCGCATTCCACTTTCGGAAGCGTCTCCAGCAGCTTGGGCTTCTTGGAACCACATCCTCCCGAGGGAACACTGCTGTCAACCGGAACGCTGCGAGGCGCGGCTGCTGTGCGTGGTGTCTGGGTGCCAGGAGTCGCTGGTGGCGTGAAGGCGGGGGAGAGGAGCGATGGTGGGGGCAACTGGTTCGGCGCATTCGGGCTGTCCGATGGCTGCGGGGATTGTGCTATTGACAGCTCGTCCACGAGCCGGTTTGGCGTGTCAATGTCGTCGGATGCGATTGATGTGTTCTTTGGGGAGTAGAAGGGGGGGAGCTTCTCGCTGCCCGGAGACGCAGGTCTCTCGTCTGACGGCATGGTCGGCTGTGTTTCGCGCAACTGTCGTTGGCCGTCGTGAGCCGTGTCGTCAAGACGTAGGTCAATTTCTGGGGTGCTTGTACTCGCTCAGACAGGCATGCGAATTGAAGGATGGCAATCAAAGCAGCAACAAGGAGACGGGGAACTAAGCATGAGCTGACGATGGGGAAAAGTTGGATCGAAGATGGGATGGACTGATGAGGCGACGAGGTTGCCGAGGGAAGCCATCCATTAGTCATTACCACGGCCGCACCGTTGCACCGTTGCGGAGAGAGAGGGCCTGTGGTGCACTGGAGTGTCAGGCTGTCAGCGGCTTCGGGGCTCTGGACCGGCGAACCGACACCGGGCAGGAGCCCCCCGCCGGCCTTCTCTGGGCCTTCCTTCGCAGGGTCTTGCAGAAGTCTGACGCAGGCTGGCACATGGATGGCCACCCAATGGAAACATTCCGAGGTCCCTCTGGAACCTCATCGAATTGCGGGGGAAGCAGCGAAACTTCCCACGTCCTCGGTCTGCGGCACGTCGGCCACCAATTTCCTGATTATCCCTCTGCTCCGGTCTTCGGGTCACGCCGCCGCTCTGTCAGCTCTGTCAGCAATTGGACATCCATCCACATCGCACCGTCGCGACTCGCGACGACGATTTACAATGATGAGCAATCACGCTGTATCTTTTGCATACCCAGGCAGTATGCGACAAGGCAGCGCCCACCCTCAAGCGTCCCGCAATCAACACCACAATAGCATTTATTCGCACAGTGGGATGGCACGATCAAGTGATCATAAAATTGTCAAGCGTCGTTGTCATTCAATTCGTCCCAGGATATCGGTATCAATCGACCTGCGATTTTTTCCTTTACTGTGCCTTCATCTCCTTTCCAGTTCCATACTCAATGTCAAATACCGGCTTGTCCAGCTTCTCCGTGGTGCCCAGCGTCGACGGGCACGAAGGCTGGTTTGAGACATTCAGGTCAAGGGTGCACTCCTCGTCCTTGCCGTACTTGCATTGGGAGTCGGCAATGTTGACCAACTTGTAGTTCTTGGCAACCCAGCTGTGTGGCTGTCCTAGGCAGGAGGCCACATAGTTGATGCTGTTGGGGGCAGACAAGGGGAGCTTGCCGTCGTCAAGGAGGTCCTTGCAATTGTTAGGGTCAACAAACTCGTACTGCATCTGGATGCCACCACCCATCTGAGGGTTCTCCTTGGCAGACGAGCCGAACGCGAGTTCGTTCCATGCGTCGTATGAGATGTCATGGGCACCAGCCGAGGAGTCAATCTTCAGCAGGTACAGGCTGCGGCCGCCATTTGTGACCTTGACGCAGATGTCGTCGCAGCTAACCGAGCCAGGCCAGTACGCGACGCGGTTGGTGTTGATCTTGCAGCCGGGGACACCGATGGACGAGGAGTACTTGTCATGTGGCGTGATGCTCGCAGTCTGGCTGTTGCGGAAAGGGACAGCCCCGACGGAGACGATGGCAGCCGAGGCGGCAAAGAGAGCGGCGAGTGAAGCATGCATCTTGATGATGTCGGATGTATTGTTTGGAAGACTGGAGATTCTCGTGAAACTCTGGAAAGATTGGGCTTGGTGTGTTCTCAATGCACAGCGATGAGCTAACTCAAGGAATGAGGTTGGTTATGAAACGAAGAATCACTGATCTGATACCAAAGAAGCAGCGACCAATCAAGGGAAGGACAAGGGTAAAGACCGAGAATCTTAAAGGAGTGATAGTGGTTGAGTTGGCATTGATTTGATTGCGAAACAAAGACTCATTTGGCCAGGGAGAAGGGGGTCATCTTCTTTATACACCGGACCACGGATCACATCAGGTCAGCATACTGCGGGGTTTTACCATCCGTTTACAAAGGCATCGCACTGGCTCTCACCTCAATATGGAGAAAATCTAGGAACGAACAAGATCCAATACTCCCTTGAGTCATGGGACGGTGGTCCCCGAGTCCCGGTGCCTTGAACTGGATGCTATCCCGGTTGTCGACGTGGGCCACGAGCCGAAACAGGACAATGAAACGGCGCCTACAAGGACAAAGTAGCGCACTGGGAGACTGTATGTCTGCCTAGCAGCTTCAGGAACGAGACTAGGAACGAGGGCCGTTAGTTCTGTGTGGAAGAATGTGGAAGATGCGCCCCTTCTATATCGACCTCCAGTACGAACCAGCAGATACGCTACTATGTATGTGTACCATACACCAACACTGGATTTTCGCGGCAGAGCCTTGTTAGGATGCTTATATCTTGAATTCTCGGCTCCCAACCGATTGCACGGACGGTTTGTTGCGCAGGGCGCTGGTGCACTACAAGACAAGTCCTGCAACGCCGCGAACCCCAGACCCGCCCTTTGTCTATCCTTTGTCCATGCGTCACAAAGGTGCCAACTCGACTCCTCGCCGAGGAATTTGGTTCACATGCCATTCTTTGGCCTCGTGGCTAATGTCACTGGAAATTCAGGGACGGGGAACTCGAACGAGGTACTAATGGAGGGCCTTAAAGTTCGAGGGCCCCAGCCAACTTCAACCCAGAGCCAATCGCTGCCGTGGGGAACCTTCTGTATTTGGCAGACGGCTGAATGCTGGCGATTGTCTCGGGCAGTTTTTATTACTTGAACTGGCCCTTCTGGAAAAAATCGGTTGGTTTCAACGAATCCGAAGCCTCTTGATGGTCACCGCTATGATGGTGAAACGTCTGAGAGAGAGTTAGCTAGCAGCTGGGGCTAACAAAAAGACTGGCGTTTCAACGGTCGAGGATCCCGAGAGACAACAGCGTTCGCAGACTGATTTGGCGCTCTCTTAAGATATCCACACTGTCTGCGCGATTCATTACAGTGTAATGGACCTCGACTAAGATACCCGTACCGAGCCATCCGCCCTTAGGCGGGATCTTGCCGTGCCTTTCGTGGCTCCCCGAGTGGGAATTTCTTGCGGGCCCTTCGCACCTTACCAAGAAGAAGCAAGAGAATGGGTAAGTGATGATGCAGATCGGCGGTAATTGGGGTTCATAGCCGCCGTGATCGTCACCTCTCTCCACGCACCTATTACTTACCTGGAACATGACTCGCTCATCTAATTATCTCTCGGAACGAACCGATCTGGGACTTCGGCAAAGCTGAGTCTGGGGGTTCCGGGCTTCTTGGGAATCGCTGGGCGCACGGCGTTTCTCCAGCGGTTTCATGCTGCGCAGGCAGCAAGGTATCATGGCCTTTTACTTCGTAAGTGGATATGGGTTATGGCTTATGAACATGCTTAATGGGCCTAAGATGTAGTTCTACTTTTGAATCAGCTGGGGATGAATACTCGGTGGGCTCTGAACTGAACGCTCACATCTTGGCCATAACACTGTGCTGCTGGGTCTATAATATCCAGTAGAGATAGATGAAGATGCGATTTTCTAAGAACCCTTCGACTAGGCCCCCCTTATGTCAGAAGTGGCATTTCTTAAACCGATAGCCCCCCAATCAGTCCCCTGACGTCGTCGAGTGCCTGTCCTATTATACCACACGACTCCTGGCACTACTGCTGAGTTCTTACCCACTGGAGGATACTCCTCCAGATATCTAGCGCATCGTGATCCAACCCTGCCTTAATGAGAAGTGCCTTTCTTGCCTCTGATTCCTCGGACTCCTGTACTTCTTTCGTTATGTACCCCGCATCTACGCTTGACTTTGAAAGTAGCAGGCACCGCATCATCTCGCCGGTCATTTCGGGATGTCCCTGAAAGGTCAAGTATTTTCCGCTGTCGGAAATGAGAATCTGGTTGTTCTCTGCGAGTGGTGAAAATCCGGGCTGGCATATATCGACGCTGCGCTGATGGAATTCATGTATCTGGATATCCGTCCTGTTGAAGAAAGCCTGTCCCTTCTTTGTCAACGCCACCGGGGTTACCGCCAGCTAAGTACTCTCATGTTAGTCTCAAGAAATTTACAGGGCAGTTCTGTCAACCAGTTACGGATCAAACGCACCTCGGGCTCAGGAAGGAAAGCCAGGGTCCCTCCGAGGGTAGTTGTCATGGTTTGATGGCCTAGGCAGATGCCAAGGACTTTCTGATCGGGGCAGTCGAAGTAGAGCTTCTTTTCAAACTCGACGAGTCTCTTCATCCAAGGAGCATCGTCACGAGGGACGTAGGTTCCGCCACCAATGACAAGCAGGTCATAGAGCTGGTCGGGGCCGATGGGTGGGAGCTGAGCGTCGAGAACACCGTTGAAGAACTCGACGTTTGAACCTGGGGCCAACTTGCTGAAGATGGACTCGTAGCTCTCGCGCATCAAGCGCATGGGCTCCGGGTCATCGGTGTTGATGAGGACGACAATCCGTAGGGAATCCATGGTGGCGCAGACAACCGGTTTTAGGAAGATTCGATTGGGATTTTCGGGTGCAATAGGTCCTCATTCAAAGTTGCAGGTGCAGTTTGGAAAGATGCGTGATATTATCTTGGAGTTGGAATCAGTGGAGTGCTTACAATGAAAGTGGCATCAACGATGTCGGAGCCAAGAGCTGAGGGGGTTGGATATTAGTCTGTTGGGCCCACTCCCTGGAGGTACGATCTTATCATATTATTACTACCTACTTATGCAAGCTAGCCCAAACACACCTGTGTCCGATCGCGCACTCCTACTGTATCGGTGCCGTTGTACCCGAATCTGAGTTGGGATGCCGATAAGAGCCGCCTATGGCCGCGTTGGGGTTGGTGGACGACGAGCATAATGCCCAGGAATCGATTATGCCAAGTGAATCCATATTTCCAACCTCGAGGCATGGTAAAGCGTCCTACAGGGGAGGAGATTTCTTAGGGTCAGCTTAGGTAAATGATTTGGCTATGACTCCAAACCACCATTGCGAAATAGGCAATACGTGTAACCGTGGAGGCACTTGCTGACCGAACAGGTACATCTAACCAAGGCGATCCACCGCTATCTGGTAGTACCTACCCACCCTGGTAAAGAGGCTATAGAAGAAGGCGACACCGCTTCATTCCGTGGACGAGGGAAATCGCTGCCGAAGTCTTTTTCCATCGACATGAGTGCTAGGTACCTTATGTACTAAGATCAATCAATTAAGTTGATGCACGGTCGTGAGTTGCAACTGCGCGATGACGGGTGGGAGCATGTCCAGACCCCACCTCCCCACGTTTTGGTGGTCGGCCATGATAATCGATAAGCGACTTCAGAAAAAAAATTTACCGCCTAATACCTTAGCACTTGAACCTTTCCATCTACGTCCCGACCGAATCCGCATCTACGACTGCGACGCAGCAACAACGCCATGGCGCCAATTGAGTCGCCCGAGGCGGCCAAGCCCAAGAAGGACAAGAAGGACAAGTCGGTCAAGAAGCGTGCGCGCGAAGAAGAAGCCCCTGCCGACACCGACCGCAAACACAAGAAGTCCAAGAGTGTCGTCGCTACTGAGACCAACACTGAGCAGAATGCCGAAGTGAAGGCCGACAAGAAGGACAAGAAAAAGAAGAAGGACAAGAAGAAGAAGCTTGAGGAAGAGGAGCCTGCTGAAATGACAGCAACTGAAGAGCAGAGCCCCAAGAAGAAGTCCAAGAAGTCCAAGAAGGCTGTGGATGCGGAAGAAGACCCAACCCCCGCCGACGATCCCTCTACAACCGCCGACAAGAAGGATAAAAAGAAGAAGTCGAAGAAAAACCAACCCGAGACGCCAGCCATTGCTACAGACGATGATGCGCCTGCTACGTCCGATCCCGACGCCATGGACGTCGACATGGCGCCCCCCCCTCCTAAGTCTAGCTCTGGCAAGATTCACCAACCTTCCGACATTCCCCCCAACCCTCAATTCCCCTTCTTCAACCAGACCGTCTCCCTCTATGAACCTCTCTACCCCTCCGGCTGGGACAAGCCTATCACCGGCTGCGAGGAACAGCACCTTCGCCATCTTAAGAACCGCTACGTTCCCTCATTGCGAGGTGTCCTGCTCGATTATAAGAATGTTTCTCTTGGCGAGAACCCCGGCCGTGCAGGCGCCGCCACCGAAGACGATTCCCCCACTACTGTGCGGTCACGCGCCGAGTTTGGTGGTGGCTTTGGCTGGATGACTGCCGATGTCAAACTCTTTGTGCCCAGCCGTGGTGCTTGGATGGAGGGCAGTGTCAACCTTCAGACCGAGGGACACATTGGAGTTGTTTGCTTCGGCAAGTTCAACGCCTCTGTCGAAGCTCAGCGTTTGCCACCATCATGGAAATGGGTCTCGAATGAGGAGGCTGAGGGGCCCTTCGAGGAGACTGCCTCCGTCTTTACGGCTGCTGATGAGCACGGCGTGGTACGCCAGATCCATAGCACGGGCTACTGGGTGGATGGCGCCGGCGAAAAAGTCCAGGGCAAGGTGCGCTTCCGGATACGCAACTTTGACGTTGGCGTGAGCGGGAACTCGACCTTCCTCAGCTTGCAGGGTACCATGTTGAGCAAGAAGGACGAGAAGAAACTGGTTGAGACGGAGGCTCGCGAGGCGCGCGAACGAAAAGAGAGGAAGGGCGGCCGGGGACGGCCGAGGAGAAACGTGCCGGACTTCAGCATGACCCGTTTTGCTGACGACGACGAAGAGCAGGCGCAGGCAAAGAAGGAGACGGAGCAAGAGACAAAGGAAGTAGCGGCCAGCGAACAATAGGGCAGAATCTAGCGGTGATTTCCCATGGCTTATGGCGTCAAGGATCAATGCGAATCGTTTACTACGGCTTTTCAGTCGCCGATATAGTTGGTTTCAGGGCCTACCTGTATACCATGTCATACATGGCCCGTCTCCCTGTATTGATGACTACTGCGAAGTATTGCCGTCTCTTATTAAACGTACAATGAAGTCAATTAAAGGATACTTGTGGGCGAAGCGGTCGTTATAAAATGTCACATTTCCTCGTGTAAAAAGATTGATTTCAAATGCTCAAGTTGGACTAACTCGTCTAACACTATTACGCGAGGATCAGTCTGTGGCCTCTTATATAAAAATCCTAGCAAATCCCGAAATGATAAATGAAACATAGGTCCATCATGCCACCGCTTTAACGATCGGCTCCCACGGTTTCGCAATATTCCAAAGATATATCTCTCCCCTCGGTTCATCGGCCCCAATGCCCTTGACGAAGATGTGTCGAAACAGCGGCTCAGCCGCGAAGAGTGGCAACACGGGGGCGACACTCACCCGATCCCAGCCCGCACTTAGGCCATCAGCCCATGATGGCTGCTGGCAGAATGCCTCAACCTTATCTTGGTAGGCCTTTATATCCCTTTCGGGATAGTTGTTGAGGATGACCTGGAAACGTAGACTTTGGATGTCGATGGTGATGCGCTGTGTGTTGCCCGGGGCACTGCAGAGCACCCATGTGTAGTCGGTCTTGTCACCCACGCTCTCCCAATCGTACCAGACCTGCGTTCCCTGGTCGGAGAAGTCTTCCAGTACCAGACGAGATTCACTGTCGAAGCTTAGAGAGCAGTGTTGACGGGCCACGCCGGCCACGGCAGGGAGGATGATGTCGCAGCTGCGAGGATCGGTGCCGAGGATGAATCGCCCCGGCCTTTTGGGGGTCTGGTCAAAAGAGACTTGGATAGCATTCTGCGAGCGGCTGGAGACGAGGTCTGAGAGGCGAGAGGCGAGGTATGGCGAGGAGGCTGTGGTAACTGTTCGGAAGAAGTTTTCAGCCATGTAGGTGGCTTTGTCGGCGTTGCTGCCGCGCGCCGTGGGAACCAGCCAGGCGATGACATTTTCGTGGCTCGCCATGATGCCGTGTAAAGAGTATCAAATTTAGAGGGAATAGAATAAACAGCGTTGAATAGCAATGTTAACAGAATGAGTTGAGTGACGCGCGAAGGATGAAGGAATGGCTGAGTGACTCGAGTCTCCAGGAGCAAGTCAACTCGGAACGAGAGTATGTGTCGACGAAAGCGGCACAGGGTATTTGGTAAATAGAAAAAGAGGAAAATGTACGCTGACAGAGAGGGAACGTGCTCATACAATGCTGCGATGGAAGGTTTATATCGAGCTTCAACCCAGTGTGAGCACAACCAATGGGGAGCCCGACTCGGCTACAACAATAACAAGAGATACGATAACAGCCGAGTCTCAGAAATACGCGTTAAAAACATTCGTTTCAAGTTGGGCAGCTGTGAATTTGTCGTGGAGTCCGTGGGTTGGTGGGAGCAGAGACGTGGGTGAGAGAATGCGATCGTCTCAGCCAACCATTCTGGCGGCGGTGGTCGAGTCGCCTGGCAACGCACAACGACGTGCCAAGCAATCTAGGAATACGAGAGCCACTGGCGGTTCGTTGGTAGAACAAAGCCTTTTGCCCCAGTTCTCGTGGAAAGTGCTATGAATCATCTCTTGCGTTGGCAGAGAGGCATCCAGAGGAGATCGCGGAGTCCTCCCACTCCAGGCATGGACTTCCATCTCATGGCCGAGGGTGGGAAGACGAGGCGAAAGCCACTCAACATAGCCGCTGGGCCATTTGATAAACATGCTTTTGCATGAGAAAGTCGTCAACGAACCCCCTGAGAGCTGATTTTCTGACGTCGAGTACTGCGTTCAAAGTTGCCATGAGCCTGTCTGGAGTCGCTTAACGACAGACTTGATACGTCCGACGGTGCGCTAGACTCGTGGCCAAACAGGGAGTTGTCGCCCTGCATAGCCTTTGACGAGACACAGTCCAAGTACAGAGGACGAACTTTAATTCATGTCAGTCGCCAGATCTGGGGATATCGACCTGCGACAAGCGTGAGTTATTGGAATTTGGAATGGGACGACGGTGATTTGACGGGGTGAATGTTGGTGCCTGAAACTCCAGGCAAAACAGCCAGTACGGCCGACCTTGACCCGACATCAAACGTCGCTCCAGCTTCGACCGCAAACAACCTCAATTGTCGACGGCCAATTGAACCACCACCATGGCTTCCGACACTTCAGCAGAGCCGCGGCGTACGTATTGCACAATGGAAACCTCCTACCGGTGATCTGAGCACTGACAGCCCCCGCAGCCGCGACCCGCGAGGAGATGCGCGAGGCCCGCCTCCCTCTCGCCTACCGCGACAGCTGCGCCCACCTCCTCATCCCCCTCAACAAGTGCCGCCGCGACACGTGGTACGCGCCCTGGAAGTGCAGTGTATGTTGTTCCCAAATCCCGCCCGAGCGGACCGGGCGCCTGGCCGTGGAGGGAGTGTTGCTGACGGATTGCGTGCCACACAGGACGAGCGCCACAGCTACGAGAAGTGCCAGTACGTCGAGTTCAAGAAGCGGGTTGCCAAGATGGACGAGCTGCGGGAGTCCAAGGGCGGAGCCAGGAGCAACTAGGTGCGGGAGGACGATTCGAACGGGGACGGCATTGTACATCACCGAAATAGAGGACTTTTTCTTAGTTGACGCGTGCAGCGTCCCGTCGGCATAATCCATTGGGCTTTCTAAACCAAATGTGCGCTGAGATATTTTGTCGAGTGGATATGTATGTACTGATGTGTGGTGCGCTGTGATGGATGGTGAGGGCACTGATGAGGAGACAGGCTACGCGACGAGAAACGATCAGTTGACCACAATCAACCATTACGGTAAAGGGACCGAATTGAACGGGTGGCTGCTGCCGGATGTCGCACTCTCTCCGAGAATGGCCAAGATCACTGTTATACTTGGTCGATTAACAGGGTTTTATACATTTTTATTCTTTGCCAATTGACCGCTATTAACTGTATCGTATTAATTCATAGATCCCGTTCGACAAAACTCTGATTAAAAAACATTTATACGCTACGCCGGCGTAATAACGTTGGCCCTTGCAAGAATGGAACAATATACCTGGTACGCAAATCTACGCCTTTTCCCCTCCCATCTCGAACCATTATCTGACCTGACCCCCATTAGTCTATATGATGGAATTATCTGCGCAAGTGAAGGAGCCCTCGATCTGGCTCTCTTTATTATGGAAGATGTCGATAAGACCGGTGATGGCCGTCCACAGTCCAGCGGCGTTCATGAATATAGATTGAATGATCATGAGGGCGTTGAGAATGCTCAAGGCAATTTTGGCCGGGGTGCTGAAGAGGCGGTCCCAGTTGAGGTAGAACCAGAAGATGGCGCTGATGCCGAACGTGAACCAGGCAATGAAGGTGGCCGACGAGATGGCCAGGATGGAATTGAAGATGGGGATGGCGTTGGCGATGACAAACGCGACGATCCAGAACACGGTAGCCGAGACGACCCATACGCCCCACGACTTGAGGGAATGGTCCGTCATCTGGTGCGTGGACTTGAGGGCGCGCATGACGATGACATAGAGGTACTTGACGGCGGTGTGGCCGAACACGAGACCAGTGCCTAGGAGCGCGGGAAGGACAATGCCGTAAGCTACCTTGGCTGGTATCTCAGGCGCCGAGCCCAGGGCTGGAGATGTGGTATACTGCCCAGCCAGGCAGTAAGTGGCGACGGCGACGAGCAGGTACAGTGGGATGGAGAAGATCTGGAGGGCGACGAGGCCAGGGACAAAATCCTTGGAAGGGTTCTTCATCTCCGCCATGTAGGAGACGAAGCCAATGTTTCCTGTTGACGGTAAGAGTTAGCTCCTGAGCACTTACGAAAGACTTTATGAGTCAGATAGGGGTTTGCTTACCGGCATAGGCATAGCAGATCTGCAGACAGGCGTTGAGGCCCTCCTTGAAGGACGGTTTTCCGAAAAATACAATCTCCTTGGCGAACGCGCCCAGCGGTGCGCCTCTTGGGCTGGCGACGCCTAGCGCGATGATGACGATGATGACGGCTGTGGATATGCTGATGGTGCAGGGGACACCGACTTGGGCCACAAACTTGAACTTGCGCGGCAAGCACAGCACCCAGCAGCAGGCGGCCGAGACGCCGATCCAGCCGACCGTGCAAATGGCATGGTTGGTCATGCTGTTGAAGGCAATCGAGAGCGTGACGATGGCAGACGAACATGTGAGGCACAGCTTGATGAGAACGCCGATACCGACCACGACCTCGAAAGAGCGCCCGCCCACGATGCGGGCCATGTCGACAATGTTGACAACGTGGGGGTATTTGCGGTAGAACTGCAGCAGCTCGTACGCCGTGTAGGTCGACAGGAGGCCGATGCCGATGATGGCGATGACGCCCGGGACGATGCCGAGAATGCCTAGCATGGAGGGCAGCGAGAGGATTCCCATGCCCACCTGGTTGGTGACAAGGACGAGGGTTGTGTCCCAGCGACCCATTGTGCGGTAGCTGGTGCCACCTTCGCTGAAGATGTTAGCCGGTACCTCGATCTCTGCTTCGGGAGCCACGAGGGGAGTTTGTGTGGGCGAGGCACCCTCGTCGCTGTCCTGGTTTTTCTTCCCCCACCACATGGTACCGAGTCTCATTTTTCTCCTATGCGTCGAAATTGACAAGTCTGACCTTGTTGGGGGAAACTTTAGGAGGGCGCTGAGAGCGATATTAAGTCTAGCTTGATTTTTCCCGCACGGGTCCCGAATAGATGGAACCTGAATGGAGCACTGTCAGAATCTCGCGATGGTATAGTCGAGGACTGTCGAGACGAAGAGATCGGCCAACGCCAGAGTTTAACATGAGTAGGGCAGGGCTTGGCTTGTCTGGGCAAGGGCTTTGACAGATACGTATCTGTCAGTTCCATTTTTTTCTCGTATTGTAGTTATGGTTTTGGTGGCGGTCAGCCAGGCCTCTTGAACAGATTTAAAGGGGAGGCCTCATGTAGAGACACTTGGCGTTAAGAATAGGGGAACCTGACCTTAGAGTTTAAGCCCAGTTGAAAGCCCTCGTTTCCATGAGCCTCTGATTCAAATTTTTAGGCCCCTCTAGAATCGGTCGTAGTCATCGTACTTGGATTGCCATGGTATCTGAGTCATAATACTGCTGCTGATCTTGGAGCTGTTTCGACGACGCTGTGGATGTCTACAGGTTCATTTCCATAGGGATTTTCAAATACACATAGGCGAGAGGCTTTCTCTTCGTACTCATACTGGTCTGTCTGTACTTATCAACACCAAGCCCCTGCTTCTGTGTGGCGCTTGAATGTTACAAGCTGTCCACCACTTTAAAAGACGAGGAACTCGAGACCAGGGGCAGTCTGCCACGCTAATTACCCATAAACTCGCAACAATACTACAATTTAGGCTATTTTATATTTGTTTGTATTATGGATAGTAGTTTATTTCCAGGGTATAACGCTTGTTTATCATATCTTGTGGCTCTAGGGCCAAATGGGCCGTCAATCATATCCACCCTCTAACCCGGCCTTTTCTATCTAAAACGACTGCTTATCCTCGCTCGTATCGGCACCATGGGGATATCAGACTCGCCGTCATTTGATCTGCTCCCGCCGCCACCCGGGGGTTCGCCCCAGCCATAATCGGGCGGCGTGCTTGTGGCCAACCCTGACGTCAGGATTCGATCCTGGGAGCCGGTGCGCCCATGTGCCGACACATCGGCAATTCTGGGGTCCAGCTCTTCGTCTTCTGAAATAGTAATAGTCGTGTCCGCGCGGATATGGCGGTGGGGATTCGATATGTCGGTGTTGGCGTTGGCCATGCCGCGGGATGGGGAAAAGGGTGTCGAGCGCCAGCTGTCGTGGCTACTATTGGAACGATGCTCCGTGCCGAAGGCGCTGCCACTGTTGGGCCCGTTCTCGGCCGATATGTGAACCACGTTGCGAGGCTGGTTGCTGCCGAATCGGGCCCCGAGACTCGGACGCCTGAATCCGATAGAGCTGCCCCGTCTACGGCCGCTGTCGCCAGGGTTGTTGTCTTTGTTGGTTCCCATGGAGCTGTGGGGAAGGTTGGCCACGTATTTCATGGCGGACGCAGCGATGCAGTCAAGGACGCTTTTGAAGTCATCGAGGAATATGGCATCAGAGGCGCACTTGAAGACGAGCGCGAGCTGTGGAAAGTTAGCGTTCATGTACTTTGACCCCCACATAACTGATGGTTTAGGAACTAACACGCCAGAATGGGTTGATGCCACTCTGCACCGAGACCCGAGCGGTGACAATGATATCGGTGAGGATGAAGGCGATGGAGACAAACATGCACAGTAACATGACACCGAACCGTGGGCTTGTGCGGACTAAGCCGATCAGGGTGTAGTTATAGTTTTTGTTAATAACCAGTACCAACTTGACCGTCGTGAATATCCACCACGGATCCCTGCGAAACTTATCAGATTCTGACTGTGGGACGAGTTGTTGCGTAGGCTCCTACGCACCTTACGAGTGGTTCCAGATACCGGGTTTTCTGGAAGACTCCACGGTGACCTAGGTCGTTGAAGTAGTAGAAGTTGGCCCACGACTCGAGAACCCAGTAGGGCTGGACAATGCCAAGGGTGATGATGAATAACAGGCCTCCCCATGGTGGAAGAAAAGGCTTGATCTTGATCCAGGCAACGACGTTGTGTAGGGTGTATGAGATATACAGGGGAATGGCAGTGGCACTCAGAACCCTTGGGGCGGTCAGCAGGCTTGGAAGTCGATGCCAGAGGGGAATTAGCGATGACCTACCAGCCATAGGTAGGATTCGGGAAGAAGATGAAGAAGCCATGCCAGACGGCGAGGATCAGCTGGGAAAGGTGTTAAGATAGTCCTTTGGCGACGATGGCTGTCAATGAGCATACCTCAAGGAGAATCAATTTGTGCAGAAGGACATTCTTGCGGTAGTTGCAGAGGACAATGAGGGTGATGAAGACGAGAGCACCGACGTTGAGCCCCTGACCCCAGGCCTCCACAATGATCTGAGTATTGGAGTTGTCGCCATACCATGGGTCGCTGGGCGGCGCTCTCGGCTTGATGAGGCTGGCGGGAGGAGAGGTGTGTAGGGGTGCCATGGTTGCTGGCCTACTATCTCAACGGCCTATGGGGCTGTGTCTGTACTTGTAGTCGAGAGGGAAATCGAGCACCCAGGCTTCTGGACATGTTGAGGCTCTCACCGGCGGTATGCTCTCGAGTGAGAGGGAAAACAGAGGCGACGCGGACAACATGTTGATAATATGTACGAGTAGCGGGCCTTGGTAAGCGATTCTGGGCGGCCATGTCCGTGGGATACGCTGCGGACAAAAGGTCTGGGGTAGACCCTGGCAATGTCCCAAGAGGGCAAAGGATCGGTGATTTGGAGGCGAATGGGATGGATAATAAAGGCGGGTTGACGCCATGGCGATGCCTGGTTTGGCGGTGGAATGGATGGAGAGGAGGACCAACATCCATGGGCGACATGCATGGATGATGGACCTGGGCAGCAAGACAGGCAAACAGGGCAAGCAGGGCTGATGGAGGCTTGTTGCAGCGCTGGACACGTGGATCGCGGGCAGCCGGGCGTGCGCCGTATCCGCAGCCACCAAAGCCACCGCTGACCGCTGGGCCACTGGCAGCTCCACCGGCAGCCCGCTGAATGCTGACCGGCAGCCCACTGGCAGCCCACTGGCAGCCCACTGGCTCCCCCTCCCCAACTCCTCCTCCACTGTCCAACCAGGGCACTTGGACCCTTCCCTCCCACACGCCCGATGCATCATGCAATCCACCTCTTCCACCTCTTCCATCCTCCCCGCAGAATCATCATGCATCTGGGAGACTCGCGAGAACTGAGGGCTGAGGCCTCGCTCCGGACCCCAGGGACCCCAAGGATCCCAGCAACATCGAGCCCACAATCACGCACAGTTCTCTCGGTGCCTAGAAATGATGAAATGGACCCCGCAACTCTGCACCAGTAGGCAGCAACCGGAATCAACTCCAGCGCGATCTCTCTATCCGTGGCGTCCAACATCCATGATCCAATCGAACGGGCTTCGACTCTCTAAAATCAAAACCCGCCGGTTCCAGATACCATCATGTAAAAGGATGGTCGTATCACGACGACCTGCATAGCACTGTGTAGTCATTCGCGTGGCATCAAAGGGCGTGCGTATGTGTCGGTCTGTGGCGCAGCCCTGCGGCCAGAAGAGTGCAACCCACAGCACCAAGTAATGTAATAGATGCCTCACTTACTGCGAAGTGCAGGTAGCTATTATGGGCTTCAGCGAGAGTCCGTCACAGACCTGAGAACTCGGCTCATGTCGTCCTCCCACATGGGCGCCGATCATTAACCCAACAGTCAACACCCTCCGGGTCCTCACCCTCATCGTCAACGTCAGCAAGCAGCCATTGGCTACCTTTTCGCTTCGGTTGTCCGTGACTCCGTTATTCCCGCCCTCTACTTGTCCGTGCCCAAATCCTGCCGCCTTGGGAATGATTCTCATACGCCATGTAATCGTCATGCTCTGGACATCGTGGCCCTGTAGGGCAGAGACATGGGTGGTGGGGTTATGTGGTAATTCTACAGGAAGGGGACAAGGGCCTCGACGAGGGCTTAAGACTCCGGAACATGGCCTCTGCTCATTTATGTAGTGATGCGACCTCACCTCGATGCTCAAGAAAGAGTCCACCAAGGAATGCAGGCACTAGGTTGGGACGAGGCGGACGACGAGGCGGACGAGGCTCTGATGTACCACACTCTGATGTTTGGGAAGCGACAGGGAGGGAACGCCCAGTAGGATTGTGGTTGTGTTCTCTGCTGCTTTCGAGGCCATTGAGATCTGGGATCCGGTGCCTTCATGAGGCTGAGGCCCATCCCATCCCATTCACGCCATCACCACTTTGGCTGGATAGGGCAGAATCCTTCGCGAAGAAACGTTGCCCAGGGCCGGGCGTGAACCCCCAGTGAAGCGATCAAAAGAGCATTTCAATGCAGGTGAGCACGCCGGGGCAGGATTTCTAGACTAATCATAGTGGCCCGACTTTTCGGTCTTCTTCGGCGGCTGCCAAGAAGTGGGAAATGAAGAAGAAGAATAATCGAACTGCTTCAGGACAGTATTCTTACAGCGTATTACGCTGGTGCGGCGCCGATTGCTTTGGGGGATGTCGGATGTGACCTGTGAGGCCATTGGCGATTTGGCGTAGTGGCTCAGTTGGGCTCTTTACGCTTTGTTGGCCTTTGCTGAATCAACAACGGGTAACAGGACAGAGGAAGCATTCGTTGTCGGCCTTTTAGCACACAGCAGCACAACCCCTTCTTCTCATTACCCCCCCTAACACCTCATTTGGATCACCTTGTCAGTGGTGTTTTGCCTGTACGTATTCGATATGGACTCGGCAGTCTGCCCTGTTGGCCGGCCTTGGCCTCAGCTTGGGGATCTCCACTGCTGCCCGGAGGTGACCCGGCCTCGGCCCCGGTGGATCCGGAGCTCCGACTATCATGAGTTTGCGGATGGGCTTTTTCGCCTTGGCCCGTGACTGGTCATTCTTGGATCAACTGAGACATTAAACCTGGGTCTCGTCGGGCTGAACTCTCTGTCCCTTCCCTGATTGGGAACTATGAGTATTCGTACGGATAGGTGTCTTTAACTAGATGTCTGAGACAAGTTCCACCGCCAAAGCAACAACAACAACAAACTTCAGAGATCGCGCAATAAGGACGTCACATATCCCACTCACCGCCCCGTACTCGTAGAACCCGACGCTTAGTTCTGGTCGTCAGAGTTGTCCTCGACCTCATTTCTCATCATCGCCCATACATAATTGATACTCATTGCATTGGATCCCACTTGGTCCCGGTCAGCGCAATGGCCGACAACCAACACCCTTCCCAGGCTCAACGAAGCCACGAGTCGACACCGCTGTTGCCAACTGCTGGCCCAAGCAATGGTCAGTCCTCGTCCAATTCCAATGAAATTACAATTGCCCACGAGGGAGAGAGCGGCCGAAGCGGATTCCAACCAAGCCACTTCTTCGCCGTCCTCTGGCGCAGCTCTTGCACCGCGTCCATGCTAGTCAACATCCTGTGGCCCTTTGTTCTCGTCACCATTGTCCTCCACTTCTTCCCGGGGCTCGACTTGTGGAAATTTGCTACCGCCTATGTCGCTGTGGTGCCCTCAGCCAACCTCCTCGGGTTTGCCGGTCAGGAATTTGCCCGCAAGATGCCCAAGGTGGCGGGCATACTCATCGAGACCACTTTTGGCTCCATCATTGAGATCATCCTGTTCATAATCCTCATTGCCAAGCACGATGTTAAGGGCGGCCATGGAAATGAGGGGAACCTAATTCCCATCATTCAAGCTGCCATTCTAGGCAGCATCCTGACCAACCTGCTGTTGTGCCTGGGTCTTTGCTTCTTCGTTGGCGGACTCCGCCAAGCCCGCCAGAAGTTCCATGCCATTGTCTCAGAGGTCGGCACGAGCCTTCTGCTGGTGGCGGCATTTGGGCTGCTCATCCCTAGCGCCTTCTACTCTGCCCTCAAGGCTGAAGCCCGGCCGGATGCCCGCAGCCCTGGTCAGCGGCCGCTCCACGACAACTTCACCGAGGGAAGGCTGCAGGAAGATGTGCTCCGAATTAGTCAGGCTACGTCCATTGCGCTCATCGTGGCCTTTCTTTTCTACATCTGGTACCAGGCGAGCAGCCAGCACAGCATCTTCGATGAGGTTATCGAGATGGACGAGCACCGGGACACGGATCGTGAGGCGGATATGGAGAAGCCTAAATTTACCATGACGGAGACAATCGTCGCCTTGGTCATTGCGCTCGGGCTAGTTACAGTCCTACTGTGGCTGCTTGTGCGGAAGATTGAGCATGTGGTGGAGAGTGGGATCCCCGATCAGTTTCTAGGCCTGATTCTCCTCCCACTCGTGGAGAAGGCAGCCGAGCATCTGACAGCTATCGACGAAGCATGGGGTAAGTGTCTACTCTTCCGCCTCTTAGATCTTATAGCGCCACTAATGGTATTAATGCTGACTCGCTCTGCAGATGGAGTCATCAATGTCGCCCTGTACCACTGCCTTGGACCGTCCATCCAGACAGCTCTCTTCAACGGGCCCCTGGTCGTCATCATTGGCTGGGTACTCGGCAAGCCCATGGATCTAAACTTTGAGATCTTCATGATTTGTCTGCTGGTGCTCTCCATCCTCGTCGTTGGCAGCTTTCTCCGCGATGGGGAATCTAACTGGCTCGAGGGAGCACTGCTCGTGGTGGGTTCCCCTTGTCAACGTGTGTCAGGTGGCGCTCATGCTGACTGTTGCAGATTGTCTATGTGATCATTGCCATTGCGTGCTGGTATTATCCCAACCCAGACGTTGCGACCTCAAATGGCCTTGCAGGATCCCAAGCACCGCCCCCGAGCGGTTAGCAAAATCTCGAGACAGCATCATAATGATAATATATTACTGTGTATCCTAGAGTATAAATCAGCTACTTCCTCCGCGTGTCTCTCCGCGAGGCCTATTGATCCACCCAAACTAGACGAAATGCCATCCTCGAGGTGAAAACTGTGCTGTCACTGTGAGTCAAATGATCCAGCTTATATTTTCGTCAAACTTGGAGAATCAGAAGCACCGAAGCGACTTTCACCGCCTGACATCAGACGATTGTATTTATATGCCCGTTCGGTCGTGGAGAGGTCTGATAGTAGCACTACGCGAGCGATAAGGAATAGGCGGCACATGACTTTAATGAGTCACGTATAAGCACCATCGTCATTTCGGATATTCTGTTACATGGAAATAGTTGAATGTCGGCGGTATTTAGAGGATTATCAATTTATATTATTCTCTAGAAATGCTCCTAGATGATGACAATAATCTTAGTTGGACTGTATTGGGGATACGCTATCGTCATTTACCTGTCAACCTCTTTCCACATCTAGTACATGTGGGCGGACTTCCAAACCTGTTGGTATAACAGCTTCAGGCTGTCTCATGGGCTCCCAACCTCAAACATCCTGGCGTAATTGCATCGGCTTTAAGGAGAAATCATCTCACATATCCGACAGTTCCACATTATGGACTTGTCCCAAGCTTGCTTTCGGACGCTATGGAATCCTTCGCATTTATATAACCGCGTATGGAGAGACTCTAAATGCTCTGACCATGTGTTCCCTGAATAACTGGCACAGGTGTCAGCATTATCCCTGGCGTAATTGCAGCGGCTAGTCAGTCAGCAATCGTTCCACACATCCGACAGTTCCGCACTATGGAATTCTGCCGGACTTCTAGATGCTACAGGATGCTTCAAATTACATATTATATAACACTCATCTAAAGAGACGATTTGGCCAGTTTACCGGTGGACGGTGAGTTGATATATTTCTCAGCGCGGTCCTTGGACTCGGGCCAATTATACTTTTGTCAGGCCCTCGGCGATGGCCAGGTTATGAGCAACTCATCGCGGCATATCCTGCTCCGCTCTCGGTCCACAATTATCTCCGTGTTGTAAGGATGATATGGCCGTCAGTGGGCCGGGCAGACGAGCGAATTGCCAAAGTCTCCAGCTCCATCGCTGAGCCCCACGCCCACCAGTCCACATGGAGATATCGTCGGGCTTTTTATTAATGTTACCTGGCGCGACAATGGGAGAATGATGCGCCGCAGTAAGAAGGTTTTGTAAACCTAGAATTCATACCAATACTATAGCTGTTGCAGGCTGTGAGCGGAGGGGCAATATAAAGCACCTCTATCTAGCTTGTCGGTTGGGCAGCTACCTATATAAGGCTCTACCTACTTTGCGCGATCCTTACCCCTGCCCGGTAGTAGAGTCGGAATCTTATCACTGTCACAACCATCCTCGCCTACTCTACGTCATCGCGTATTAGCCGTTTATCGCTATTCGGGGTTTAGCCAGGCACTGACCCTTGTATAGTCTAGATGAGACAAATGAGCCTCTCTGTTTCAAGGTCCAGTCGTTGCCTTGCTTGAATCTTGACCCCATATAGTTTAGGAAGTCTTCCCTTCAGTCGGAATTTGGTGTAGGCGGGATATCAAAGTGCCGTATCTTCAGCAAGAAACATATAAATAACAATCCTTCCTGTCTGCTTGGTCTATCCTTACTACACTAGACATAAACAAACGCTCTCAACATCAGATTCAAGACTTCTTCTATACATTCGGCAACATGAAAATCTTTAGCACACTCTCCGTGGCCCTTCTAGCCGCCTCCAGCATCACGGCCACTCCAGTTAAGGAGTTAACTGCTGTCGCTTGCGAGGAGCACTCCGCTGCCACCATCGAGCTAACACGTGAAGCTCTCCAGAATCTGCTTGATTCAACTCCCGAAGACACTGGGATCGAGACCCGCGACCTTAGCAAGCGTCAATGCCAATGCAACGCCGGCGCCATGTGCTGCTGGACTGTTATTTTCGGCCGCCCTGGGGGTGGCACGTGGACCTGCACTCCCGGAGCCTCTACCTGTGCTTAAGCACCTGGGCAATGAGCAAATATAATCGTAAGTGAGGGTACATATCTCCCTTACACGTCTCTTTCCAACTTAGATTATATTTGATTTGACATAGGAACGATTGTTAACGAGTAATTTCAGTCGTTTGACCTCTAAGCTATTAGCACAAGCCTTTCCGGGTAAAGTGAGCCAAAGAGAAAAAGGTGGATGGGTAAATAGTCATGAGAATACATTTTTATTTTCAATATTCAGCGGACCTACGTACCCTGACCTCCAACAAAACATCGCGCTGAACGCCACGCAGCAACCTATGACAGTGTAGTTTCTAGAATTATTCCCGGATGCACAATCTTAGAAGCTATTATGCTCGTTAAGAGACTCATACCGCCTTAGAGTATTCAGACAGGGCCGCACTGTGCCTCTTTCTAGAGGTACAGGCATAGAAGATCACCAAGGTGAGTGACGTCAAGACCAGCGTAATAATGGCATATACCCAGATGAACTTGGATATCGTGCGATTATCGTCTTCTCTGATCCAACGAAAAAGTCCCATGGAGAAAAATGTCTTGAAATTATCATGTTAGTTCATCGTGTCTGCTACGCATACTGCATACTACTAGTCGGAGCACTCACGGAGACAAAGGTACCAGGTAAAAAGATCATACCAATCACGGCAATTGACTTCGTCACATATCCATCGTGCCTTGTCCGGGTGGCAACTTCGAGGTTGGTTGTGGATATTTCCTGGTTGGTACGGGCATCTTCCCGGCCGATCTGGTTGAGTTCCTGTTGTTTCGGTCCTTGAGTTAGCGTTATACACTCATATGGACAAAAGAAAGTAGAGCAGCAAACTCACAAGCTGAGTTGCTAGCATCATGCCATCCGTGGTCATGACGCAGCGCCGAGTGAACTCATCGTATTCGGTGATAAGATCTTGAAGTCTCTCCTTGATCCGCTCCCCAGATTCTCGAAGCGCGTCGGCCTTGCACTTGGCTTCCCTGTTAGTTTTACCACTGGCACAGAGGTATGTTCTGTCAAACTCGTTTACATGATCCAGCATTTTGACCAACTGCGCTCGCCATGTTTCCAGGCCGTTCCGAAGACTGCTTATCTCAAGCCATAGTCGGACGGAGGAGTCCTCATTTCCCGGTAGGGAGTGTGAAAGGGGCTGTGATTGCTCTACTGCATTTGGGACCGTGCTGTCGAAATCGAGTTTCAATTGTCGTTTTTTGAAAGTCCTCAGCCCCCATTCCAAGATCGGCTGGATCCAGTGTACTTTGGTTGAGGCCCTCTCTGTCCTGGCGGAGCTGGCAGGCGCCGATCTGACCTCGCCTGACTGAGACTCCGAGTTAGAGAGGTTAAGGAGCTTTCCCGCTAGTTTCAGAAGATGCTTGCGGACGTGTGGAATCTGCCTCTCTCTTTCAAATTCCGCGAAAATAGTTGGTAGCAGCATAGGGTGAAAAGCTGCGCAGTCGAAATTGGTTAATCGACCTGTGATTATCTCATAGTCGTTGGTATTGTAACCATGAAAATCCCTTTTTGTGAAGTCGCAGCCGTACCAGACGGCGTTAGTCGTCAGTGTTTCTGGGAAAAACGTAACAGACAGGGCGATGTCGCCATCCCATTGTGCAGATGTCCGACAGCTGTATACTGCGCTGTAGTTAGGAAACCGCCACTCGGAGACGCACTCATAGCATAGTTACCGATTGAGTTCCTCTGGGAGCTCCTATTCTTCCATTCAAAAGGAAACCTCGTGAAAGTACAGCTTGTGTTTCTGTTGATGGCTCTGAAAATAGCCTTGTGGATACTGAAACGGCTCTTGACTTCGGACAGAATCCGCCGGCTAAAGGGTAACTTTGCAAGGTCTGATGTTCGCCCAGCTAAAATCAGGTTTATACTCGAAGTATGGTCATGGGGCTCGGGTGAAGGGTTCTGCATTGTCTGTTAGCCTGCGCATTCAAGACGCGGAGTGTCCAGATACTTACTTGTGTGAGCCAATCATCCCACTCGGCTTCATCCTGAAGAAACTTCCTGTAACAACTTTCCCGTCTCACCAAATGTTCATCGAGGCCCAGACCACCAAATTCTACCTCCTGATGTTCAATGGGCCTCGATATCATAAAAATACCAGTGTTCCCCTGCGTAAATTTGAGGAGCTTCCAATCATCTTCAGTGAGCTCCGAGTCCCGGCACAGCCAAGACATGATGTCCAGCCGAGTGATGGACGATGTTTGACAGAATTGCTACTTAATATTGTCAAGACGTTGCTTGGGTCTCCATGGGCCCGGGCGGGTACTGTGACCTGCTATATTTGAATGCCACTTTCGCCCTAAGGTAGGGACCTCACCAAGGTGTCGTTTTGGTGGCCGACAAGGCTTCGGGAGTGCCCAATGTCAGCCGTATTGGATGCCTAACTACTACGCACGCCTAGCTTGGCCTGCAAGGTTGAAAGTGACATCACCGTGGCTTTGCATACTATTGGCCCCTAGAAGAAAAACTGCAAAAGGCCTTGCATATCGTGCACCGCACCCCGCCATGCAAAATGCAGCCTCACCACTCCAAATGTGCGACAATCGCATAACCAACACCGCATCTCTTTCCAATGCTCGCCAATACCGTCAAAATCCTTTGTTGGGCATCAGTTAGGCTTGAATTCACTGCTGTAGTGTGTTATGAGTTTGGGGACATTGATGTGGATGTACTATATATATATGGAGAAATAGACCTATGGAGCCAAAAGATGACTTTGAGACATCCAATATTTACACGTATAATTGCACAAAGGTTCCTTCCACCGTATACGGCCTTACCGGCTGTAATTTTGCCATCCCATCATCGATTCCAGCTCTGAATATAACCGACGTCCATTTCGCCACTTATCGCTCATCGCTCGGCCTATTGAAACACGCCACGATGTATTCTCAAGTCTTGCCATTCGAGTATGGAAGCTATGAAAAGCTTGAGAGAGGGCTGCTGCAGCTTTTGGGGCCAAACAAATTCCAGATCATTCAAGTCAGTCCCCATCACCATAATCTTAATTTTAGTGACTCACATTTTATAGAGGTCGGGAGTTGGATGGGAGATTAGAGTATCAAGGAGACTGTCTGAAGTTAGTATTCCATGACCCAGCCTGAAGCGGTACATTTACAAAGTTTCGGCCTCTGACAGCATGTGCTTCGTGTAGGAAGAAGTCCACAGGCTGGGAATAATGATGAAGAATCCCCACTATAGCCTAACGACATGACAGAATTGCTGCTACCTAAGAGGCTACTAGTGAAGATGGGTTTCTTCCATTTAATGGAAGTAGTTGCGAATGGGATACTGCATCTATAGCTTGATATAGGTCTGTCGACTGTGGAACTGGCTTTCTTACTGATATTTGTACTTGACCTTTTATCTCAGATCTAATACGGCCTTATTTGCACAGCTCTACCTAAATTCTAGTTGACGTATACGTAAACCTAGGACCACCTGCGATGGTCGGAGTCTAGGCGAATGAAGTTGGATTACGGGTTGACATAGAGTGATATCAGATTCACTGCTCCGGTAAGGGTTAATTCGGATATGCGTCTGATATTGACTTGTTCAATTTCAGCTAAGGTCTGCCAAAGCCCTCTGAGAGAATGTTCCAAATCACCATCTGTGTAAAATACCGCCGAAATTCTATCTGACCACGCAATGCACTACTCAAAACGATAGCATTGGTAAGTAGTGCCTACGCTCACCCCGTCAAAGCCCCGTGGCCCCTATCATTCACCACCCCATCTTGCTACCAAATTATGATTGAACGGGGCTGTCAATACAACCCTCGGATCTCAGATGGCGAGAGTCTCCCGGGTGCTTTCACTGTGTACTGATCGTGCCGCATCTGCTGTGCTAAGCGCATGAGAGGGATAGGAGCTGGATCATTCTACTTACAGTGACAGCGTAGTTTCCGCTCCATCTGGAGGACAGCATCTTCTCTAGTTTGAGCGGATCGATATTCCTCCCGGGAATGATTTGCTTGTGATCTGGGTTGGACGAATGTGAAGAGCTAGCTGAAACCCAGGAAAACAATCGATTCGGCATTGCTCCGCTGTAAAACTGAATGCTATGTTGGGACAGAGTAGCGTTGAATTTAGGTAGGCCCAATTTTTTGAGAGGATTTATCTTGGTAACTTTGGTGATGTTGGAGATCAGAGGGGGACGAAGCCTTATAGGTAGGCATCGAAGAGCTCTCTCATTTTAATCAGGCTATGTTAAGATGATACGTGACCACATATGCAGAAATCAGAGGGCAAACCAGGCGCCATCGCGGGGTGCGCACCGCCCTCCCTGTGCAAATGGGACTGTAACTGCTACTTGTATACTACGTACAGGCAGTACCACGCACCCCGTAGTACGTGCTTAAGTACCTAGCCTAAGTAGCGGTACTTAAGGTTGCCTCATGTTGCAACCAACTCCTTGTCTGTGGACCACCGGCCCACCACACTGCAGAACATGAAAGAAACGCAATCCCCCGCGCGCCCAATACGCAATCCCGAATAAGACACCGAGGCTTTGGCGAAATGGAGGAGAGAAAACAGGCTCCAGCTCGGGAGGGGGCATCGATAGCATAAATGTTGGCTACAGCTACAGCCACAGCAACGCTTGTACCTCCAGAATTAGTGCAGCTTAAATTTGCATTTGCCCTCTTTATCGATATTTGGATACCCAAGTTGCCCACTAATGCCCGGTCAACATGCGACCAGCCGTCAATGACTCGGTAATACATCCCCAGAACACTGAAGATGCCTAATAACAGACCGAAACCACATCCTCGATACTAGTGGCCAGGTTAAGCTGACACCTGTCTGGAAACAGTTGAGCTTGCACGTTCCCGCGACCACTGTCCGCCGCAGTGGTGTCGCATACCCTGGTACCATACCGGCTCTACCCAAAGGTCCTCCTGCTGTGAGTGATCTCACTTCAGAGACCAGAACCGACTACGGGAACCAAGCTCGCGTCCAATTCAACGCCTCTGAGCTGCGGGCCACTTCCTTCGGCGCCAATCGGGGCAATTCCTCGGGGGATATCCTTTACGACCTCGAGGGCGCCGCCAAAGGGTCCGCGACAGCGTACCCACCCGTGATCGCCGACGATGACATTGACGACCACGTGGCTCCAGAGACAGGCAGGCCACTTAAACAGGCGCTTTTGGAAGCCTTGCTGCCCGACAGATTTAACAAAGAGAAGCGCTTCTTGCCCCGCGGGAGACTCGAGAGGATATGCCACTTTGATGCTGTCCTGAAAGAGTTGTCCGTCCACTGTGACGAGGCAAACGCCCAACAATGTGCAGAGTTCGTTTGTGGGAATAGACAATCGGAAAGTCGCGACAACGGGTCCTCGAGCAGAGAAATATTCGCCATCCTGGTGCTGATCGACGCCGTCGAGTTTATGCCCAGGTTTCAGCACGCCGGGATTCGCGACAATGACCTTCCCTTCGAGAGCGACGGTGAGCAGACAAAGTTGTGGAGAAGGAACCGCACTGAAGATAGTCACATAGACTTCTTCGTGCATCCACGGGACAGGCAAACTCTTGCTGAATTCTACCGGAAGCAGTGGTGGGTCCATGTGCCATTCATCAGCCGAGACGATGAGAACAAGAAGGCCATCGGATATCAATTTGAGGCGGAAACTGTCATGCCCTGGACATTGGTTAATAACCGTCAAGAAGAGGGCGGCTTTGGCGTTGTCTGGGAAATTGAGATCCACCCGGACCACCACGCATTTGTATGTCCACCCCCAACACTTCTTTTCCGTGATACCACCCCACTGAGACATGGGGTAGAATCAACACACAAGGTTTGCCTTGAAGATACTCCGCGAAGACAGCGGGGAACTTGTCTGGAAGAATTTCAGGAGGGAGGCCAACGCCTTTCACAAGGTAGGGCCGCAGCCACACATGGTCGAATTATGCGCCACCTTTGCCATAGGATCTCGATGTATGCTTCTTTTTCCCTGGGCAGATGGTGGAAACTTGAAATCCTTGTGGGAAAGGCCACTAATAACCCCTCCGTCTTCTTCTGCCCTAGAAAAAAGGGCCTTTGCAAAGTGGATCGCAGTCCAATGTTACGGTGTGGCTGAAGTACTGCAAAGGATTCATGGCTTCTTAGAGGAGGAACATGGAACAAGAGTCCGAGAGGGAGATTCTGTCAATAACAATCGAGGTCTCATCAGCAAAATTGTCAAGTTTTGTCGCCAAGCCGATGACAAGTCTGGAACGAAACCGTCAACATCAGCTAACATGGAATCATATGGTATCCATGCAGACATTAAACCAGAGAATATCCTGCATTTTCAACAGGATAACCAGGAATATGACCTAGGGCTTCTCAAGATCGCAGATCTGGGCCTGCTCCAGTTCCACCACAGGGCTTCCCGGACTAAAAGGTCGACCCAGAGGCCGGGCTTTGCCTCACAGACCTACCGCTCCCCTGAACACGATATTAGCCGGATTATGTCCCGCAAGGCTGATATCTGGTCCTTGGGCTGTGTATTTTCAGAGCATCTTACATGGGCGATTCGCGGACCCGACGCTGTTGAGAGATACACGGACAAGCGTCTCAAGGAGTTATTGTTCACCGGGGATACCACAGGAAAGCCGATATGGAACGAGGACAGTTTCTTCGTTAGGCATGTCAAGAACCAACAATGGACGAAAATTGTTGAGATAATGTCGGGTGTTGGTGAAATGCAGATATCGGGGCGTGAGGTCCCTAAGTTGAAGACCACCGTGTCACAGGTGAGCGGGCTCCAGTTGTTAACCTGATAAAGAATGGGATATTCTTGTTGATTCAAGAAAACGGTTTCTAATCATTTTATAGTGGATCCAAGAACTGATCGATGAATGCCCAAGTGGGGAGGAGCCGAATTTCTTTGCGGATTTTCTCCAATTTATTGAAAACAGGATGCTTCAGCCTGAGCGGTCAGACCGAGCAGATTCTGAAGAGGTGGTGAAATTTCTCAAAGACTGTCTGGATAACGGAGAACAACACCCCCCGTACTGGGACTTTGAGCCTCAAATCCAGGGAGGAGGCTCGGAAAGAGACTCGAGCTCGGCAGAAGGTAGTTAGATATCGCGCTTATCACGCAATTACATGTAATGAGGGGCGTTTTGTTTTCTATATTGGAGATCTATCATATATTTGACCAACTATGGAAGGACATTTGACCAACTATGGAATGACATTTGACCAACTATGGAAGGTATATTTAGTAGCTACTACTACCTATAGCTTCTTGCGGCTAATGGGAGGGACGGGGTCTTGGAGTTGATAGCGAATCCGTTAACAATCTAAACATTGATGACCTTGCCAACTTAATCAGTCCTCTCCCCCAAAATTTCCGCAGGCCTCCAGCCTCTTCTTCAGCCCATCCACCTGGCGCATAAACTTCTCTACCTTTTCGTTGTGTAACGTGCTCTTGGGGTCTGAATGGCCGTTGCTAGGTGGAGACTCCAGAGCCATCTCCATGTCAGTATTGAGTCTCTGAAAGATGTTCTCTGCCAGCTCGCGCAACGTCTTCTCAGTGTCTTCACCCAGAGCCTCCATCTCTGCGGACAGTTTGATCCCAATGTTAGGAAACAGGGTTCCTCCCGAGATGTGTCCGCCCACGATATGTCGTTGGCGTGCTGCTTTGCCGGTACCTTGTACGGTCAGTAGAAGTCTTGCAGTGTGGTGTCATAGAAACGGTGACATCGAGAAAAATGGATTAACTTGCCTGACTGAATGCTCGCCGAACGATACGATGCTATCATTTCGTTGAGGATGTACGAGTTCGAGTGCGACTCGCTAGACTGCCGCCTGATATGTCTGCAACGGAAATGAGTGAGTGTGTGCATCCTAGTGTAGAGTATTATGGGAGGCTTACCCAACGCTGCGTGCAAACGCCTGCTCCGCCAAACCAAGTTTGTATTTCCAGGACCGAATCGCAGCGTCGATTCCACTCGCCAAAGAAACGGTGCCGTCCGTAGGAGGCGATTCTGAATCAATACCAATGTCAGTCTTTTTCACAAATACAGATATGTGCGTAGAGTGCTCACCGAGGACCGTCTTCTTCAGGTCTTCCAAATTGGTAGTGACGTCCTCTCGGAGCGTTTTGAAGACAACCGAGACCTCGTCTACAACCAATTCCCACTGATAGTCTAGTTCCATGTGCATTTTCCAAATAATTTTGGAATTCCAATCCACTCGTCCACGCTTCTCCGTCTGGTGGTTACCATTGCTTTGGCACCAAGCATTATATTGAGCTGTAGGGAAATGGTTAGCAGGTCCTATCGCTCACAGAGGGATTACAAAGCTGATGGGATCAAGTACTCCAGTGCCACTTCTTTACCAGTTAGTATCATGAAGTTTTGACGAACAGGGTGCGGAGCCGACTTACACCTTCCCACTTCTCCGACTCGCTTGTGGCCTGATCCTCCCACTTGGAAACTGTTATAGCCGAGGCTGTGATACTCAGTTAGGCTAAGGGCTTTGATGCTGCTGCTGCTCTATGGAACGTACCAAAGAAATTCATTATTTGCTCGTCAAAGCAGTCCACGAAGCTATTTCGGAGCTGAGTAAGTGAATTTGAAGCCTGAGTCTGACCGTTAGTAAATTATGGTGGCCGTTGACAGGGATGGCTGGTATTACCTCTCTCTTAAGATTCTCTAGGGATTTCTGGATCGAGCCTCTGGCCTGCACTGCCTGGTGGTCATGACTTCTAAGGTTGCTAGAAGCCCATAGGCCCAGAGAGTTGAGGAGGCTGCTCAGGTTAGATTGCAGAAAGTGTCTTGCCTCCTGCAGCTGCGCCTCCGCGGTAATGCTGTGGCAGAATCGCCGTAGCTCCGGTATTCCGCTGGCCCGAACAAGCTCACGGTTACCTTTCCTGCAATATTTCTCATATGTGGTGTTGGATACACAAAAGACGTCTAGTTCTCTTTGGGGAACCTCGGACGAGTACGACCTCTGCAGGCCCTCTTTCACGTGCGAGTTTCGAGCCTCAATGAGGAGAAACTCGAGTCTATGAGGCAGTTAGCTTAGCACCGTTGGCTGACTCTCAGCAAATATCACCTTCGCTTGGCCTCTTTCTTCTTCTTCCTATCACGGGAATGTTTGGCTGCTTCGATTTCGGCGTCGAGAGCTGCGATGGTCTCTTCTGGGATCTTCTTCCCAGGCCCGCAAAACATTTCTCTAGCCGCCTTCAGGTTGATGTCCTGTTTTTATGTTAGAGATCCGTCACAACCAGGCGAAGGGTTTCGGGACGTCAATCACCTCTGATCTTGTGCACACAACTGCAATGTTAAGGTTCTTGCCTCCTGTCTCCTCCCACTCCATGGGAGCGTGCTGTGAGAGTGCCCAGTACAGGGAGGACTTGACTGATTGGTCTGTGATTGCCCGAGAAATCTTTGCAACAATAAATATGTTATCGCACCTCATAAGGTAGTCTTGTGTAGCCCGGACTCTTGCCAAGTTGGTGTCTTGTAGACCTATGAATGGGAGCCCATGTTAGTTGAGGCAAGCTTTCCACTCTCTTGTAGGGTACCTATTTTAACTTACCTGGCAAATCGGCAAGCACAACTCCAGTCTTCAAGACTTGGGAGCTGCAGTATACTCTTGGAAAGGTAAATTAGTAACCCTTGGGCCAAGAAAAACATCATCATAGGACACTCCCGTACCGAATGACCTTAGTGAAGGGCCAAAGTCTATCATGCATGAAGACCTTAGTCTTCTTACAACACTCCTCTGCCGTTCCTGCTGTAGAAGTCCAGAAGCCGACCTGTGTACCGGTTGGCCATTCAATCTCACGGGTCCACTGTATGAGTTGGTCTGCGATGCGGTCCGTGGAGCCATCAGACATGTCTCGTAGAAGTTCCTTGGTAAAATGTCGCTGGTGGCTGAACGCAGCAGAGAGAGCTGACCAGGCATATTCCGACTCCCTTTGGTACTTGGCGTAATCTTGTTCTGTAGTCTCATTTGACTCAACCAGAGGGAGATAGAACTGCCTGTAGCTCCACAAGAGCTCACGAATCAGAACCTCTATCCCAGTGCTAGAAAGATACTCGGCTTCGATGGTGATGGGTGCTGTGTGATGCTCCTCCTTTTGCCGATATTCAGTCACGACAGACGTGCAGGCAGAGCCGGCGTCGCCCTGGTACAGCACAGATTATCAGTATCAATTATGGGATAATTACTATCCGAGAAAATACTAACAGTCTGTGCGATTCCGGGAAAATGAAGCAAGGAATTGATCAGATTGCTCTTCCCTAGAACATGTTAACTCAGATAGGCTACGGCTCTAGGGTTTTGTCCTGCGCGCACCTTCTCCAGAGTCCCCCAGAATGGCGATTCTCCGAGTATCAGAGGAATGAAATGATGTCATCGATTTTGCTTCTCGGAACAATGTCTGTATATTTTGGTCGTCAAGTTCAGCTCCAGCCTTCATTTGCTTGATGGCTGCCACGGCGTCTTTGGCAATATCGAGTCCGTTACGGAGACTCCGCTGGAAGGCCGAGGTGAAGAACCTGTGGGGGGGAGCTGACTCGTCTTTGACATCATATGGTATGGGGGTTGGTTCTACTGGATCTGACCGGCCCTCACTCGAATTCTCAATAGCTGTTCCAGCGACACCTGGGGTAGGATGAGGAGAGGCAGTGGGTCCGCCTACGGAGGAGGAGCCTAGGTCTATTGGTCTGGGCTGAAGTGACACGGAGCGTGTCCGAGTTGTTGAGGATTCCGTGGAGGCGGGTTGGGGAAAGGAAAAGGCGGGTGGCGCGAGATGACCGCCTGATGTAGTCGCCATGGCTGCTGGTGGCCTAGATTGAAGTGACAAGGAGCGCATGTGGCTGGCAAGCGTCGAACTTTTCGACGAGGCGGCTCGGGGAAGAGAAAAGTTGGGCGTCGAGAGATAGCTGCTTGGTGTAGTCGCCATCACTGCCATTCCACTCTCACTCCTTTTGGGACTCGGATCGTTTGTTGAGCTTGGACAGGCAGCGCTTTGAGGCTCTGGTGATGCTCGGGGCGATCCTTGGCGTGAGGCTATAGGCGTTGCATTGTGGAGGAATCTAAACGAGAAGGATTCCGATACATTGCCGTCCCCCTGGCTGCCAAATCGGAACACGGGCACCGGAACACCAGTTTGACTCGCTGTGGACGGCTGGTTGGCATCAAGCGTATCTTGAGCCTTCGGAGGGGACTGACGGCTAAGAGATGGAGGGGGGGTTTCTTCATGTGGGAATGAGAAAGCAGGGGTTGCGTCCTGGCCAAACTGGAGCATAGTTTCTCGCGGTATCTAGAGACGTATGTGGAAGTATCCCAATGATTGCGGTTGGGCTGGGAGGATGAAGGGTGCCACGTGGTGATGTAGTAATAATACCAATAATATCTAGGTGATCGCTTCATTCCCAGGACAGGGGCGGGCAATGCTGGTGTTTTAATAATTGCTATCGAATCTTGCCGATGTGTCACCTGTATACCCGATTCCCGCCGTTCCTTATACCCGATGCGAACGATCCTGCATGGCGGATTGAGCTGCATTGAGGCTATTACAGTCTGGGTCCACTAGTAGCCTATAGATGCTGGTATCTTCAGATGCCCTCAAACACTTTGCTATGTTGGCTGTTGGCTCTAAGGCATGAAGAAATCGCTCTAGCCTCGATGAAGCAGCTGTAGCGCCCGGAAGACAATCCGGGGGCTGAAGAAAACTGGAGTCGGCATCTCCCAACCAACCATGTTTCCTGCGCTGTTGGTCGAGGAGTACCACCAGAGAGCCAAGACCGCTGTGTGTATGGAGGCCAGAGACTGGCGGCCTGTTTAAAAGTGCTACTATTTTTATTCGTGCAAGATATTCTTAGCTTCTTCGAGGCCGCCACAGCTTAGCCTACAGGTAGGTAGTGTACGAAATTAGTTATATATAATACCCTCGCGTAACACCTCCCTCTCTTAGTAATTCTAGATAGCCTGTCTCCAATGATACCCCTTGCCCGCTATGGCGGCAACCCCTCGTAGGTTTTTTTCCCTCTTCGAGGCCCTTGGAATAGCTGCCTTCCTCTTCATATGTGATATAATACTCTTCGTACTTAGCTCAATGCCGTTGTTCCAGTGCCCCGGGGGGGGGGGGGGGGGGGGGG
>JAEMHR010000091.1:0-108727 GCA_016490725.1 Amphichorda felina | reverse complement strand
GGGGGTGGGGGAGTTGGCTGGCTTACATCCCACGATACGACAATATTCATGAGTGTCAACTGGACGAGCCCGAACCAGCGGCGCTTGTAGGTACGGTACTCGTGCGTGTGACCTTCCGCAACGCTGCCATTGGCACCAGCCTCATCACCCTGCCCGTTGCTTGGACGCTCGTGCATCGTGATGTCCTGAGATCCAAGCCTTCGCTTGTCGCGACGCCAGAACTTGATGCCGAAGCTGCTCTTGTCCTTATTGACCCCATCGCTATCCATCACGTCCGGCAGGTGAGCCTCGGTATGCTTGTCTTCGTCGCTCATTATGGTGGCAGCGGTCAATTGCGGCGGCGCAATTGATTCCTGACCGCGATCGGTCCTTGTCGTGCCGCTGGCTACTGAAACGACAACGTTGAGGCGAAGCAAGCAGGGGGAGGAAGTCCCGCAAACGGACCTTGCTGAGACGGCCAAAGTGAGCAGAGCGAGATGGCGAGGAGGAGAAAGCGATGGGCTAGTCAATCCATGGCGACGACAAGGTCAGCAGATAGTAGCACACGACCTCCTATGCAGGCCTTGGGGTCTTCTCCACAGGTTCCTGGAATCCTGGCTGCTCGTGGCTGCTTGGTTCCCCAGAAACAGCAAGCCTGTTACGTATTCGGCATGCGCCGATGCACCCCAGCGGCTGTTCATCCTCGGCTTCCATCTCAACGCCATCAAAGGCCCCAAGGGGTTGGACGGAGACTGGTCGATCAGTCAGTCCCCCTCCTTTGAAAGCCAGGATAGGACCGAACCACAGACCATGTACTTCGAGCGGAGCTGAGGCGGGCGCCTGTAGCAACTCATCAATACTACCAGCTCACATGCGACTTTATTGACCTTGCCATCCCAATTTCCCCTTCATTCCAACCCCTCCCCTATCTCACTAGGTATGGTCATGAAATTGCCATGGTTTGCGACCAATTACAGCTGCACGGTTATTATCTACGGCTATGTTTCCCACATGCTCCTAGGAATCGCACTCGTGCCTTGGAAAATTGCCATAACACGTCTCACGAAGAGTATATTACCCCATATATCCGTGCATAGTAGGTATGTTATGGCGAGCAGAGCCCTTGCTTTACCTTAAAGACGTCTGCCATCACATCGACTGAATCGGCCTTGTCTACAAGCCCGCGCAAGACCGCCCACCCCGCGGCCATTATCCTGGTTCCTGGGCAAAAGACACGTCGTCTGCACTCACACGCAGGCAAAACGCCTCCCTAGTATCAACCTAGGCAGTGCACGCGGCTGATCTACAGTTGTCGCAGAGCTGCTTAGGCCCAGACAGCGCCGCGAAGAGCGACAAAAGGACCTCGTGCGAGTTTCCCCACGAGGCACAACATACTGATAGTATTGCGTGTGTTACAGCTCTTCTCCGGTGGTGCAGATGCATTGCGAGGGCAACGAAATCCCAAACCCGGCGTCGACGGCACATTGCAGGACACGCATGTGACACATGATGCCGCCTTGCCAACTTCACCGAATCAGCGTTCTGTCCCACGCGAACGCGCTAGCGTGCATAAGTACGTAGGTAGTAGTATAAAAATGACTTCTATTGTAGGGCGTTGCAGCGTAGTATACAAAGGGGAATCAAACCACGGCGACGGAGGACAGGGGGGAGGGCGCCCAGAGGGCTGGGCTGCTGTTCCCCCCTGGCCTCAAGCCCCGCGAGTCGATTGTACAGGGCGCTCCTCCAACATGAACGCGCAAACCGTTCGGGACGGGCCGCGGCCACACACAGATGCCCGCCATCAGTCGGGAAATGGGGTCGTCGTGGGCACGCGAGCCGCTCGTTGTCAATGAGGGGCGGGTGTTCGTCTCTCCTTTACTTGAGCTTGGACCAGAGCTTGGGAGCGGCGCAGTCGGTGGCGCAGTGGGCGAGGTGGAAGACTACATTTACTCTTCGTCAGCAAGAACAAAAGACATAGACTCGCGGGGTGGCAGGAACCAGCAAGCCCCCGCCCAATCCATAAGTACTTTATAGTCTAGGACAGATGGGGCTCGCTGGTTCGTGGCAGGGGTGGGTAACGTACACTCCTCAACGCAGTCCTCCTTGGCTCCGCCCTCGCTCTCCTGCTGGTGGACTCGCTCGACGCACTCGTCGAAGTGGTGCTTCGCGGGGGCGCACTGGGGGGAGTTCTTGCACTCTGTGTTGATCCAGAGAGGTTAGCCGTCATTGCTCCATGCCGAGGACCGAAATGCCTCGTCGGGCCCAGCGCGGTGAATCACCACGGAGCCAACGCGGGGGCAAAAGGGGACGAATGTAGACGAACCTTCCTCGAGGGTCTCCTTGGGGTCGACAATCTCCTCCTCATCCTCCTCCTCCTCCTCTTCCTCCTCCTCCTCCTCAGCCTCGGGCTCGGGCTCCTCAGGCTCGGGAGCGGCCTCGGTCTCGGTCTTGATCTCAATCTCGGTGACCTCCTCCTGCCGTCCCGGTCAGCATCCATCCGTCCTCCTCGCCATCATCCACGGCGCTGCGCGCGGCCCCAGCCATCCCGGGCGGAGGGGGAAAAGGGGGTGGGTGGTGACTGCCGCGGGAGGGAAAATTGTGTTCTCGTACCTGCTGGGGTTCCTCGGCGGCCGGGGCCTCAGCCTCGACGACGCTCCATGGCGTCACAGCCTCGACAATGTCCGAGAAGGCGTCCCAGATACCCATTGTGACGGATGGCGAAAGATGCACAACGGTTGTGGAGGTGGGTGGGTTTGTTGTTTGTGCGGCGTGTCGTTGGAGGTTGGATTTCCTTGCAATCGCTTCGCTGTTCGGGAGCTCTCGGCCAAAGCCTGACTGCGAAAACTGATCTGGAATTGAGGCATTTTGATTGGTCCCACTTGGAAACGGCTGGAGAGAGTCACGGATAAAGTCACATGACCAAAGTGGTCCAAGCTCCTCCCGCACCTCTTCTACACATGGGCACCACACACACCAACTTCTCCTCATCAGCATCTCGCAATTCGATGCACCTTCCTGATGTGAATAACTACATGCGTTCAAGAGTGCTCTAATTTATGTCTGATGCATGATCCGTTCAGGATTTCACCACAAAAGTCCAGACACCACCACCTTGACCACTACTACTACTACTCCGTGCCAGAGATACCTGGCGACCAAATGTCATTGCCTTGTCTTTAAATCAACAGGTAAACTCAAGTTCTTTAAGGGTGCTCCTCGCTCCGAGACCGATGTTTTTATCATAAAAATCCCCCCAAAACGCCGACACAAAATCTCCCTAATACGTACCGGTCATGCTGAAATGCTCACAAGGGTGTGCAGGGGGTTGACGTGTGATGACGGAAGCACGATACCAGCCCGGGGGAGATGGCATCCCGAGTACTGATTGCCGCCCATCCCATGCTGAGAAGCGACAAAGTGCCAAGCTTCCAATCGGGCAGGTTTAGTCGTCTTCCGTGTCGCCGCGGTTCACGCCGTCGCGAATATGGTCCTCGAGTCGTATGCTGAGCTGCTGGGCCTGTGCCTCGTCGTAGTCTGGTGGGGGCCCGTCCGGTCTGCGGCTGGCCGCGTTCTCCGACTGGTCCTCGCGTGCAGCCGGCGGCGCAGCCAGGCTGCTCACCGGTGCCGGCACCGGCGGTGTCTGTGCCTCGTATGCTGGGAGAGGCTCGTCTGGGATATCTGCTCCGGGGCCCATCTCCCTCCGCATCTCCTGGTACTGGTGGAGGCGCTCCCGCAGCCTGATGTAGGTCTCATTGAAGTCCATCATGCCCCCGTCTGAGAAGGTGAACCTGACCTCAAGCCGAGGAATGTCCGGGGGAATGCCGCCGCCTGAGACGGGTATGCAGTCCGACTTCCAAACCCACCCCCACCACATGGAAGAAGACGTACTCGAATCCTGAAACTTGAGAATTGGCGCGCTAAAGGACTCAAACTTGGGCTCCTGGTTCCGCTTCGCGGGCAGGTAGACGATCTGGCGGCAAGAGTCAGCTCTAGTAAATAATAACACGGCCAGACGGGGGAAGGAGGATTTCAGGCTTCATTCATTCAAACCTACTCTTTTGTTGGTGAGGAAGAGTGTCCCTCGGTCACTCTTCCGGTGGAAGGCAGTGCAGCGAGCTTTGAGCTCCGAGGGCACGGAGAGGTCGCATGATATCCGGGAATCGAGCTTCTGAAGGATCCGTTCGTTTCCCAGCTTGACGAACCCGCCCTGGTTGAGCATCACCCAACTATCGGCATTGTCAGGGTCTACCGGCCTGGAGGGAGTAGGGGTGGTGATGAGGTAGTCATGAGGATTGTTCATCGTGCTGGCGATTCCATGACCGAGACTTCATGGGCCGGGGACACGAAACGTAGGGAGATCGGGTGTAGAACGGGTGAAGGCGGGGCAGAGTGTTCAAAGGTAGAGAGAGAGGTGGGAGACAGGACGAGGTCAAGCAAGGGGCGGGGAGGAGGCGGCAAGCGGATGAAAGGGGGGGAGAGGGGTGCCGCGAGTGAGGTTGAGAAACAAGACAGTAGGGAGGGTCGTTGGTAGCGAGAACAGAGCGAGAGCAGAGCGAGAGCAGATGGCGCAAAGCCCGCGAAGATGCTTACTTTATTGACATTGTAAAGGTCGCAGGCAGGGTTTGTGGAGGACCCTGGCTAGCCCGGCCCGGAAGGATATTAGCTAGGAGGAGTATGCGGTACGTGCAGGTAGTGTGGTTCTCTGCGGCGTTTGCGCGGGTAGCTGGGGTCTCGGGAGCTCGGTCTGGCTGCTAGGCACGGGCGGATGAGGACAGTAGAGGCCAGAGGTATGGAGCGTACCGGGAGGACGTGCAGGCCTGGCCGGAGATGAGGATCTTGAGTGGCCTGAGTGAGTGCTGGGCTGATCAAGACTGGCGCCTCGTTGGGGGTGCCTGGTGCCTGGCTTGCCTGGTGGACGTTCCAGGGTTGGTGGGGTGGGTCGGAAACGGAGCCTGCGGTGGCCAGCAAGGTGGACCAGAGGGCGAGGGCGAGGGCGACTCAGCTTCAGGCTTCCCGTGCTGATAGGACTCTGGGAGGGTATTGGGAGAGCACCACCAGCAGGGCTTATGTTGATGCGGCGAGCGACGAAAGCTTGGCTTAGAGGGGGGGCGGCTCTGGCGCCTGCTGTTGGTAGTGGTGGAAGTAGTGCCCGGCGGGACAGAGCGGGAACAAGGGCTCAGGCTGTCGCCGTAGGAAACCCGTGGCTGAGCCGCTGGGGAGCGATGCGGCAACGAGTGGGGTCCCGACGACGATTGTCGATTGGTGTTGCGGGCTTCCCGACTCACGGCTGTGGTGCGGTGGTGCGGTGGTTTCGAAGCGTGGACCGTGGATCACTGGATGCTAATCTTGCTAAACCTGCCGGTGGACCGTGGACCGTGGACCCGTGGTTGATGGGGGGACGATGGTCCGGGGGCAGCCCGGCAGAGCGAGCTAAGGTAAGCGACCTTGGAGGCTTGGACTGCTTGGAGGCTAGCACAGCGGCCACAGCCTACAGGCAGAGCAAGCGCCGCGCCTGGTGGAGGCCAGAGTCAACGGGTCTGGCCTGTACGAGTAGCCGGTAGGCTGAACTTGGCTGGAGGCTGGAGGCTGGAGGCTGGAGCACAAGGGAGGGCACGTCGCCGCCGTTGTGCAGCCACCGTGGTGCAGAGGCGGCCGGACGAGAGCAGTTGGCCTGGCACGTCGGGCAAGGCGAGTCTGTCGAGTCCGAGGTGATGATTTTGGGCAGCGGGAGTTGAGGACATGAAGCTGCTGCATTACGTTGCCCAAAATGCCCCAGGGTTCAATCACATCCGGATGAGCGGATGGAGGGGTCGAAGGGTGACAGAATAAGCAAGCCAGATTGAGGGGCAGCAGCTGCATTCTATGCAGGGTGGTGCTGGTATGCATCACCCTATTATGTCACCTGGCTGTGCCCGTTGGGTACCTATAGCATATCTGCAGTTCTGCACATACCTGCCCAGTAGTATAAATAAAAGGCAACTGCACCTCCCAATCTCCTGCCTCTCGGCCCTAGCATGACGACGTCCCGTCTGCAATTCCTACAGGGCATAACGACCACTGAGATATGAAGCAAGGCGAACAGCACGATTCTATTCGACGTTTCTACAATGATGATCCCTTCAAAGTGCCCAACCGCTGCTACAAGTGCGAAAATCCATCCATGCCAGGTTCACAATCACCTGCGCCTTCAAGACGCAGTATCATCCCATTGCGGCCCAAGGTCCCAAGGCTCCCAAGGCAAAAAACTAGGATCACGATAGGTACGGAGAGATATCCAAGTACTACGTATTCGTAGACGGCAACTAGGCATTATCCGTAGGATCTCCCAACTTTGAATCAGTCCCTTGGTTCGATCCTTGCACCGCCAGGGGTTCGATAATAAGTAGGTACTAGTAAGGATACTAGTACTAAGCAGGGTTATAGGGCTGCGCTGGTGGTAATGTAATGTACGTACGTACGCACGTACGTACCTGGTAAAGAGCAGCGACTCCCCGTCACACCGGTATTTGGGATGCTTGTTACTTATTCTCGATGATGCCTGCCGGTTCGGTACTTTGCCCCTGCCACGTTCGCCCAAGTACTATTTTATCCACACATACTAGTACCTAGTACCTAGTAGTAGTAGTGTTATCTCCTCTAGTCCATCATGATAACATAGTACTAGGTAGATACGATAGATCCTACCGAATCATCGCCATCGTGCATAGCCAGTTACTCATAGTTTCCTAGAACATGCCAGACTACATACTTCCAGTCATCGCAAGGCAAGATCCTAGTAATACTGCAGTTGACTCGATATTTCCACCCCGCTGTCCTTGAGAGCTCACTTGGAGCAGGAGAGCGAGCAGTATCCATCCCCCTGGATCGAGATTCCAGCCAGCTCCCAACTCCAAGAGATCCAGAGCCGAACACCTATCCGGCCCATTCGACCCATTCAACCCATTCAACCCCTTCGACCCATCCAACCCTCCCACCCCTGCTGAATCATAACCCGCAATGCGGTGTACATGGCCATGTACATGCCTAGTATGCAATCCGCAGCCCTGGGACCGACAGGCCGGGGCCGATTGGTCGGGGCGTCCCGGTGGATTGCTCGGGCTCACACGGAGTCACACCGAATGGTTACCTAGATGGGCTGCTGGTCCGCGGCGCCCTCTCTGCGCCAGCCCTTCGCGCCAGCCCTCCTTGCCCTTTTCCTTTTCCTTTTCTTTTCCTTTCCTTCTTTCTCTCGCAATCCCTTCCCGTTCCCGACGCGACATGACCACGCGGTCTTGTATTGGGCAGGAATTTCTTTAGTCGTGTGTGCACGGCCTGCGACGCGCCCGCCCGGACCAACACGGGCGGCCCGACCGGTTCATTTCCCGCGGGGGGCGCGCGGCCTCACCGACTTGGGGCCACGCCTCCCCGCCTACACGGGAGCCACCGGACGTCCCCTTCCTTACCGAGACCTCCTGCTATGCGCACATACTTGGTACCCGTACTGAGCAGTACTCGTACGACAGTGCCTTATCATGTTTTGGAACACGGCTCCCGTCATCCTGGCCCCTGGCCCAGGCTCCTGTTGTCACTACTCATATTCCTATCATCCCCCCACCCCCATTCCTCGCAGCTGGCCAACATCACCAGCTTCCCTTTCACACCGGCTTTCCTCCCCCTCATCTCTCCCCCGATCCTCCCCCGCCACTTGACATCATGGCACCGCCCAACGGGAGGCCCCCCCCCAAGTGCTGCGCGACCACAGGTGCTGTGATGCTGTGGTGCTGTGATCCCAGTGCTTGGATCCCTGGCTGTCGTGATCAGCTTGCCGCCTTCCAATCGGAGATCCCCAGGACCAGTGGCGGTACGGGGGCGATGCTGCCACTCATCAGCGAGAATTCCCCGAGCTGCAGACTCACCAATATGTCTCAACATGTCTGTACCTGATACCTGCCACGCGTCGTAATCCCAAGCTTGCAGCAGTAGTCACAAATAGTCACGGAAGCTAGCTGGGGAAGAAACACGGGAACACTCCCTAGGGGAACGGGAGGCCCCGTGCCAAAAGTTCCACGATCTTCAGGCCTCCGGGGCCGAGCTCATCATCATGACCGCCACATCGGTGATCGGTGGACACAGAGATGCTGTAATGTCATCATTTCATTAATATGCCATGTCATCATAACCAACCCAACAGGGGAGGGGGGAAACACCTCCCCCCACCCCTTGAATGCCAGATGATTTCCTGTGATTTCCCGGTGAACCCATAAACACACAAAAAAATATCCCAGAGACCAGGCAAGGAAACCGAAACAAGGGAAACCCACAAGGCTCGCCGAGACGAGCATCCGATCCGTGCAGAGTACATGCCTCCCCTTAGATCCACCCATCTCCTGCCGCCCCCGTTGCGGGGGACGCGGGGGACGCCCTATCCAACCCAAAGTCCAGCCGGGGCATGTCCAGCTTGGGCGGCGCCTCATCCGGCTTCTTGTTGCCCCCGGCTCCCTTCCTGGGCGAGGTCTTGGCCGAGACTGTGGGGGGCGGGCCGAACCTCACATCCTTGTAATCCCACCCGTCCTCGGCCGCCGCCGCGACCCACGTCCGCAGCCCGTCGTGCACGCTGCCGTAGAACTTCTCCTTGCAAAGCCGCATGCTGCCTCCCATGCACCGTTCCCATCCCGAGATACGAAGCTCTCCGCGGAGGGCATTGCGTGCCTGAGTTGTTGGCGTGCACGCGAGGATGGCATTCATCAGGTCCAGGTGCGACGCAAGGTAGTTGGTGGCATCCCATTCTACGCCACCAACGTATGGCGCAGCTGGCACCGGCGGACGCTCCTGGGGGAAGTGCCGCTGCATATATGTCTGCGGCTCCGCACAGACCGGTGTCGTCGGCGTCGGGACCTCGTTAACAGGCCCATACTTCTTGTCCGAGGGCAGTGCCACGACATTCAGATTGTGGAGGAAGATCCAGAAGACCTCCTTAGTCACGCTAACAACTTCCTTATTCCATACTCGATACGGCCTCTCCCGGTGCATTTCTAGCACAAAGGGCAGCGGCCGATCACTATCCTTGGGCTCCGGGTCTCTCAGGTACCGCAGAACATTCTTGGCCCGGACCACTCGCTCCGTCGTGCTGCCTGACTCGATATATGTAAACAAGACAGACGTGATGATGTTTCGGGTGGTGAACTCGCTCGGTCCCTTCTTTTCAGGATCGAAGAGCATGTGCAAGAGCTTCGGGAACAAGTCGACGTGGATGGTGTTTAGGTATTGTATCGCAAGAGCCGTCGTGGTGAGGGCTTTCAGGCATAGGAGGTTCTCGTGCAGAAGCGCGTCCTCGTGCTCCTCCCTAGATATCCAGTCAGTAATCCGTCTACTAATCACTGCATGTCAGAAACGGCCTACCTCCACTCCACCTCCATGATACGGTTCAACAACCCCACAATCTCCTTCATGCCACCCTGCTGGATGAACTCCTCGATCCACGCCACAGTCTCGTTCCGCAGCAGGAGGCGGAGCTTGTGAAGCTTACCCACCTCAACAACCTCCGGCTTCTGAACCTTTCTCAGGTAGCCCACGTAGTCTGCGGGGCCCTGCTGGAGCTTGATCTTGGACAGGAAAGAGGTGGAAGTGGACTGGCCCGACGACGACGTCGGCCTATCCCTCACGACGCTCTCTGTGGATTTGCTTCGAAAGTGTCGTCCAAGAGTACCCTCCTTGGCAGGCTTCTTAGACGGTGATCTACTATCCTTACGCCCTCGAGAAAAGGTAAAGCTCCTCCCCCGAGAGTGCTTCGACCTGTCGCCCTCGCCGTCGGAGCCGTTGGCGACGGCACCCTCTTCATCCTTGCTGTCGACGCTATCCGTTCTGCTAGGGCGATCCGTCTTAGCGGCCTGCATCTCTGCCCAGTCTTGACGGATGAACTCCATCTTGATGGTGTCATTGAGATTGCGCATCTTGTACCGCTGGTTCTCGGGTATGTTGCGACGGTCCAGCATCGCTTCGAGATGTGCATCGATATCCTTGGGATCCAGCACCGGCTCCTGCCTCTCCACAGGCGGAGTGGGCGCGGCTGATCTTGTCCGGCTGTGACCTCTCCTTCCTCCAGTTAGGGCGCTCAACGCCTTGCTTCGGTGGCTGCTCGCCGAGGTGTGGGTCGACGCTGAATCCACGGCCGGTACATAGGATCTGGGTGGTGGGTGCATGGTGGAAGGGACTTGGTAGGACTTGGGTCTCTCTTTCACCGCCTGCTTTGCGCTCCTGTAAGAATCATGGCCGCTGCCATGTCTACTAATGTCGGCACTCGCTCGACCTGGCGGCTTGTATTGACGTGCCGACGCATCACTCGCGAACTGGGCATAGATGGGGGGCGGAGGAGTCATGTCTTGGGGTTCGTGCGGGGATCTGTTCTCCTTGTCCTTGGCCATTTGAGCCTCGTCGTCAAATGCCATCTTGTACAGGTTCCTCAGCGACTTGGGCCGCGTCAGGAGCCCTGCAAGGCTGGCAGTTGATTTCTTCTTCTTGGAGGGAGACAGCTCGCGTGCCGACTTTGCCTCCTTGGAAAGATCCCATGTGTTCGATGGTTTAAACGGGTTAGCGCTCAGGACGCTCTTGGTAGGCGACCTTGAACGCCCCCGCGTATTGTCTCTCGGCTCGTCTCGCGAGGCCCGAGGGGCTCGGGGGGCGGGCTCCTGCTGATTCTTCTGCAGCTCGCCCAGAGCCCCCGGGTTGTTCTTGGTGAATCGACCGGCGCCCATGGTGGTGTCGTGATCGGTGACGTGCTGGATTTCTGCGGACAGCGGCTCGGGAACGAGGGCCTCTCCCTTGGAAGGCTGGCGGCGGTGGACAAAGGACTTGATGACGGAGGACTTGCTCCTCAGATGCTGCCCTGCGTGCTGAGGAGTAGCATGCTGAGGAGTAGCAGCACCGTCGCCCGGTGCCATAGCTGGTCTTGAGAACACCCAGCAGTCAAGCTATGGAAGAGGAGGGGGAGAGACGGTCGTATCGAAGAAGCGTAAAAGAAGCTCCTGCCGACGAAAAGAGGATGCAAGGGGGCAGGAATCAGGCCATTGTCAAGGGACAAAGGTTGAAGAATTACCGCGAGCCCCCAGAGTCGGTCTGCGTCGAGGTTGAGGGTTCAATGCAAGGTTGGGACTCGGGAGTGTGGAGTGATGTGGAGTGGTCTGTTTACGGGGGTCTGTTGCTGTGGCGACGCGCTACACGTATCCCAGCAGGGCCAGCACCCACCTACACCCACCTGCGCCCACCTGCACCCACCTGCACCCACCTACGCCCGCCTATCTTATCAGGCCCACAGGCGGCATGTCAACTGTCAACTGTGGCGTGCACGACTCGCCCCGTTGGCAGTGCAGCAGAGTCACACTGCCTTGCGGGAAAAGTAAGTCCAGAGTACGTGGAACAACACGAGATGAACTGATTCACTCTCCCGCATGTTTTGCTTTCATCGATGTCAGCTCCGAGCGGCAGGTCGGCCAAAATGACACGGTGATGCACCGACGGCGCAGCCGGAAAGCATTGACCCCGACAATTTCGATCGACAACTCACAACTCATTGATAAATTGCCAAGGAACTACATTTCATTTTGACACGGCACTATTGTATAATTGTTACTCAATGTTTCTGGGAGCCAACTGCTCAACCCCGGGCCTTGTCCCTCGTCATAGGTACCCTTCTCGCATGTCTTGCACGGGCAATAATATTGTCGAGTCCAACGGGCCCTCTGGCTTTCCTCCCGAGCAGCCTCCCCCATGCTTATTCGAATTCAGGCTATTGGACCCCGCTCGTCGCGGATCCTCGCTGAGCAGAGACATCATTTCGCCTAGCGGCAGAAAACCGTGTTTTTCTGCGAACCCTTCACGCACTTCATCCCCCTGGCCCTGCAATCGTCGGAGATGTGGAGGACATAGTCCCAGCCGCAGACCATGACTTTGCCGGCGAAACACACGTAGTATCCGGGCGGGTCGCAAGGGTATTCTCCCGGGCCCGCGGGTGAAGCGGCCACGAGCAGGGGCAGTGTTGCCAGGACGGCTATGAAACGCATTGCAGATATACTCGTACTCGTAGTTATGCTGTACGAGTACGGGTGTCTGGGTGTTTGACAACGTCCAAGCAGGTATCAAGGGAGCGCACCACCTGAGAAAGAAGCTAACTGCATTATACACATCCTTCAGAGCTGGAGCTTGTGGCTCTGCAACCAACACTGCGAGAAAGCGGTATAGTTCTCGTGGTCTTGCACGCGTTGGTAGAGCTCGAACAACGATTTCTCGTCAGAGAACTTGCCGAAATCCCCATGAGAAAACAGCCAATGAAACGTCGTGGGGTAGTTGGGAGAGCTCCAAGTGACACGCCACATCACTGAGCGAAGCCAACCAAAGAACAACTACAACACGGGAGGCATGCCGCGCCATCCGTATGGAGGCTAGCTGAACTCGGCCGGCTTACCCGTGGGATCAAGTCTTCAAGTCTTTACTGTATCCAGTCATCTAGACATGCGACCCGGCGGCACGGTCATGAGAGCGCGAGGAAACACCATTTGCGGAAAATACTGGCACTTAAAAAACCCAGTGATCCGGGAATCTGGAACTGTAGTTGTGGTCCCGATTACCGAAGGTCCGATTGATGAACTGGCGAATCATGAGTGCATACCCACGGGGTGGATGCCAGGACCTGCAGCAGCCACTAGGAGGAAGACGGGGCGGTATATATATACACGCATATACATGTCTGTTCCTCTAGCCGGCAACGCAAAACACGACTGCAACCATACCTTACCTTAGCTATAGATAGTGGTTTGGAATACACGGGCCTCGGAGCATCGGGGATCCAGCGGGGGGGTAGCGGGGGTGCATCGGGGCTTCACGGCCGTTGCACAGTCCGTAGTGGAGATACCGAAGCCGATGCCTGGTCGCCGGCCTCCTCCAGCTTCTCGGAGTCCGGAACCAAGCCCAAAATTCGGGACGCACTTCTGGGGTTTGCCATTGCCAGCGGCCCGAGCTCATTGGCTTGCTAGGAGGATACTCCATACAATCTGGATATGTGAAATCACCATGTGGCACGCGACATCCTGCTCGGGTCCTCTTGAGAAGATGTTAAGTCGAGTCCACGCCCCCAGGGCGTGGGTGGGGCAGCAGCATCAGTGGCCAATCGGAGGCGGGACGCCCGAAGTCAGTGGACTCGCCAAAAAGCTGGGAGGTCGAGACGGCCGGGTATTCGAATAAGCGCCTTTGCGGCTCCCTGAGTCGGTGCAAGCTGTTGGACGTGTTTAGTTTGTGGAGAGCAATGGGGAGGAAGCCTGGGGCCAAAGTCGGGGACGAAGTTGGTGGATAGTGTTAGAGAGACGGCTTTTGGAGAAACGAAGCTACAAGGGACATAATTGGAGGGGCAAAGTTGGAGGAGGAAGTCAGAAGGCCGAGTTGAAAGGGCAGGCAACATTGGGAGGGCAAAAACGGAGGACGGAGCATTTGCACAAATGGCAATTGAAGTTGAGATATTGGTCAATTTGGGTATATTTTCATAATTTTTTTGCGTCTCTCTGAAGATCGCCCCAATCTAGTAATGTACACTAAAAAGAATTCGCTACCCCTCATCCCTTCATCCTGCCCCTCTCTACAGGTGCGACTGGGTGGCACCAAACTGCTTGCCCTTGTAGCCCGCGGGAGCGAGGATGACATTGTACTCGAGGTCGAGGGTGGCCTTGTCGTCGCCCTCAATGGGCTTGAAGTCCACGACAAGATCATCCTTGACAGCGAAGACGGTGTCGGTAGCCAGCCACGGGTCGTCCTTGGGGTAGAGCTGGGTGGTGCAGCCTTTGTATTCGGGGTGGGTGACCTGGGAATCCTTTGTCAGTATTCTTTTCTAGGCTGGAGAATTGGTGGAAGGGAGACCTACCATGATGTGGATGTGGGCGGGGCGCATGGGGTGGCGGTCCATGAGCTTGAGGAGGTCGTAGGAGGGCCCGTCGGTGGGCAGAGAGTAGGCAGTGGGGTGGTAGCAGTAGAACCAGTACTGGCCGTTCTCGTCGGCCCTGAACTTGCCGCGCAGGTTGTTGGGGCTCTGGTTCTCGGGGTCCTGGAAGTCGTAGCGGCCGTTGGCGCTGGCCTGCCAGATGTCGAAGACGGCGCCGGGGATGGGCTTGCCCGTCAGCAGGTCGGTGATGGTGCCGTGCATCTTGGCGACGCGGCCCTGGGGGTTGGGGTCCTGGATGATGGAGCCACCGTTCTCGCGGAAGGGCGCGTTGGGCGACCAGAAGGGGCCGAGGATGGAGGAGGAGGTGGGGTCGATGTCGCCCTCGGCGATGATCTTGTTGGCGATCTCATCGACCAGCCTGAACGGTCAGTACACACACTATAATATATGCGGGGGGGAGCAAGGACGTACGACTCGAGGCCCAGAACGTCGGACACGCGATGCGCCTCGTTGCGCGTCTTGGTGGAGCACTGGCCGACGGCGTTGATGAAGTGCACACCAGTCATCCACTCGTCGTTGGTGAGCTCGACCTCGCGGGCAAAGTCGTGGAGGTGCTTGAGGAGGCTGCTGAAGAGCTGGCGGTTGCGAGGAGTGACGTTGGGGCCCATGGTGTCAATGACATGCTGGGTGAATTGGGGGTCAAAGCGGCTGGTGCGCTCGGCGCCGTTGGGCTGGGAAGAGGCCATTGTGAATGTTGGAGATGAGCGTGAGGATAGATTGGAGGTGAGAGGTGGAGGGAGGGGAAGAGTATGGAATGAAGATGAACGAAGATGGAGAGGCAGGATCTGGAGGCTACAGCTTATATATCGTCGCCAATGGAGACAGAGAGCATCGCGTGGTAATGGGCCCTCGCTGATAGGCAAGACCGGATGAAGCTGCTCAATTCCGGTCTTGAGAGACGCCCATGGGGCGTGGACGAAACGTGTTTCCCCACGATACCATTTCTAAGCAGCTCAGAGGCTCAGTCTGGCCGTTTCCGCAAGAAAGGAGCCTTATTGCGCGAGTCGCGACTCGTCGCCCATTGCCGTGCTCGTTCCCGAGTCGGCGTCAACCCCACCACCCAAATCACCCCGCCAAACCCAAAGGGGGGGGTAAAGATTCATCCCCTCGCCAACTACGCTGCCATTTGTAGCCATTGCTGCTCGTTCCCCTGACCCGGCCGGAAAAAAGATGGACTCGCTCGTCCTGGGCTTCGGCGCCGACCAGAGAGGCCGACCAGCTCCATAATCCGGGGTCGAGAAGCCTTGACTCGAGTCTCGAACCCTCCGTCACCACATCGTCGACTCACCCAGTCATCATCACCACCACCGCATCACCCCGACCCGACCACCCCATCGCATGCGCGGCCTCGTTGCCCGAGCTCGCACAATGCCTGTCCACCACCTCATGGTCGGCACCTGGACCCCTCCGGGTGCCATCTTCACCTTTGCCTTCAATGACGAGACCCTCACCCTCGACCTCGTCAAGCGCACCGAGATCCCCAAAGATGAGCCCATCTCTTGGATGACTTTTGACGTAGGCTCTTGTACTTCAAGAACGTCACACCATGATCTTCCCGGCTGACAGTCGTCATCGCAGCATGCCAAGAAGAACATCTACGGCGCCGCCATGAAGAAGTGGTCCAGCTTCGCCGTCGAGTCGCCCACCTCCATCGCCCACCAGGCATCCCACCCCATGCTTCACCACCGTCCGTCTCTCGCTCTAGCCCCCAGCCGCATCGCTAGAAGACATATTATACTAACACATCCCAGCCCTGGCCGCCTCCTCCGATACCAACACCCGCGCCATCTTCCTCCTCGCCGCCCAGAAGCCCCCCTACGCCGTCTACTGCAACCCCTTCTACTCCCACGCCGGCCACGGCTCCGTCTTCTCCGTCTTCCCCTCGGGCGCCCTCGACACCAACGTCCAGAACTACGAGTACCAGCCCAACTCGGGCATCCACGGCATGGTCTTCGACCCCACCGAGACCTACCTCTACTCGGCCGACCTCAAGGCCAACAAGCTCTGGGTCCACCGCAAGCGCCAGCCCGACTCCCCCGAGCTCGACCTCGTCGGCTCCGTCGAGTGCCCGGACGCGCGCGACCACCCGCGCTGGGTCGCCATGCACCCCACGGGCAACTACCTCTACGCGCTCATGGAGAAGGGCAACCGCATCTGCGAGTACCTCGTCGACCCGGCCACGCGCCTGCCCGTGTACACGCACCGCCACTGGCCGCTCATCCCGCCCGGCATCCCCGACCGCTGGACGCAATACCGCGCCGACGTGTGCACCCTGTCCTCGTCGGGCCGCTACCTGTTCGCCTCGTCGCGCGCCAACAGCTTCGACCTGACGGGCTACGTCGCCGCCTTCCGCCTCGCCGACAGTGGCAGCGTCGAGCGCCAGATCTGCCTCAACCCCACCCCGACCAGCGGCGGCCACAGCAATGCCGTCATCCCGTGCGACTGGTCCGACGAGTGGGTCGCCATCACCGACGACCAGGAGGGCTGGCTGGAGATTTACCGCTGGCAGGACGAGTTCCTCGCCAGGGTGGCCCGGGTCCGCGTCCCTGAACCCGGGTTCGGCATGAACACTATCTGGTACGATTAGTATCCAGTAGGAATGAATAAAAAAAGAACCCACGTGGAAGAAACAACGTTAAAGTACATTAGAATATGATAATGACTACATGTACATCTGCCCTGCGGGGAAGACTGGAGACTCCTATCGCTGGTATAACAAACACATAATTCTCACAACCGAATGCGAAACCCCCTTTTGTTGCCAATGTAACTCGCCGCCACGCCCAAGGGACTCCTATTTACTAGCTCTGGCCCCCATTTGCTTTGGGGTGACTCCGTCCATCTTCAGAGCCACGCCGATCGAGCAGCGGCGTCCTCTCGCCGGTAGCTCCACCGTTTACCAGGCCCGCCGACCCATCCGCCGACCATGACCGCTGGGGCAACCTGACACTGCTGGCAGTCGAGTGCGAGTTGCCGAGACCCTGCTTGGTCTTGAAGACCTGGGCGCGCGTGTGCAGGGGCTTGGCAGCGCTGTTGGCGGGGCCGAGCCGAAGCTTCGGTCGCACGTCCTTGAGCGACCCCCTCATCGGCTCCGGCTCTCCGTCCATGCGTCCATCGGGGCCGGCCGAGCTCCGGCGCTTCATGAAGATGGCCGTCCTCGGCCGGCTCTCATGGCCGCCGTTATCGCTCTGTGCGCTGTACGACCCGACCTGGACCGTGTTTCCTTCGCCGTCTTCGGCAATATCGACGAGGACAGGGTGCTCCGTTGTCTTCTTAGCGGCGGCGGCAGCGGCGGCGGCTTCGATTCGGCGAGCCCTAGGAGCCGGGGTTAGACGTCTTATGGCCTTGTGGACATCGACATACACATCCGACTCGTCAACAATCTCCCTAATCTTTTGTTAGCGGCGGTCACCACGGGCTGTAGCACCGGGGGCAACTTACTCTCCGATAAGTTCTTCAATAACATCTTCTAGGGTGACAACGCCAAGAGCTCCATGGTCCTCACCAGGGAAGTCGGAGACCAGGACCAGATGGGATTTGCCCTCTTGGAAGAAGTTGATTATGTCCAGACAACTTGTCTCGGGTCTGGTCTCGACAACAGCGCCCAGCTGCACGTCACGGACAGGAATGTTATCCTCAGGGTCGTAAGTGATGAGGGTCTTGACGAGCAGAATTCCCACAAAGTCAGAAGGGTGGCCGGACCGGTAGACGGGGATTCTCGAGTAGCCAGACGAGAGGATGTTGTCGACCGTCTTCTCGTCCAGAATGTGATCCTCCGAAAGGGTAAAGACGTCGTCCATGGGGGTCATCACCTCGCGTACCGGCTTCTCCTTCAAGTCGAGAACAGCAGTAATGATGGTCACCTCATCCTGGTTCAGACGCTCCGACAGCTCGCCAAGGGACTTGTGCAGTGTCACAAGGGTCTTGAGGCCGCTCTTCTTGTACACGGTTCCGTGGTCCTCGCCAAGAATCCAATCAAGGAGCTTGGCAGTTGGCCACGCGATGGGACTCATGATATACATGAGAAGGAGGACTGGCTTCGACATGTAGCCGCCGATGGGCAGCCCATATCGGACGCAGATGGACTGGGGAACGATTTCGCCAAAAATGACTGTTTGGTCGCACATTAGCAGACATCAATCATAGATGGTGGAAGGCGTACTCACCAATGAGTACGGTACTGCCTACAACGGCCGCGATACCTCCGCCCAGAGTCCGATCAAGGACGACGGGGAGCGACTCGTTGACAATGACATTGGAGAGCAGAAGTGTCACAAGCACCCAATGCTTGCCCTTGTTCAAAAGATCCAGCACTCTCCTCGCATTCTTATGTTGGGGTTCCGTCGGGTCTCCTTGAAGGACCTGGAGGTAGATGCTGTCCTGTCCCATCAGACTATGAATGGTCAGTCATTATACGACACTCTCTCGCAAGTGTCAAGGACGTACGCGATAGTTAGACCGGCAAACACGCCGCCGATCAATGTCAGAGCCAAAGAGGCAATAGCGAGGACCCAAAGGGGCGTCCCCCCGGCTTCAGCCTCCTCTTCACCATGTCCCCGCGCCGTCAAGGGCGCCGCGGCGACAGTAGTGTAGCCAATACTCAACAGCCGTCCCATGCCAAGCACGGCAGGACGCAAGGCCCCAACTCCATTCGAAGCACCGCTTCGTCGCATCCTTTCGAATTCTCTGCCTGCGGTCGATGGATGAAGGTCAACGATCAATCGATAGGACTAAGGTCCAGATGATGAACGCGGAGCTGTTGATGGGAGAGCTCGGCAATCTTGGCGGGGAGGGAGGGAGCCAACCAGCAAACGGAAAATTGCTCGAACGACGCCGAAGCAGTAACTCCAAGCTCCTGGCGGGTGCAGGCAAGACCCAATCGACGTGCGAATATGGAGAAAACTCCACCGCTACCGTAGTGACCGTCAGAGGGCAGCTCGGTCCCGCAGCGACTCTGGGTCGATGAGGAATCGAATCGATTGGAAGCTTTGAAAGATGGGTTGATGGTCTCAAAGTTTCGCCAGGCCTGAAGACGGCCTGGAGCTTGCGCGTACCGGCGCTTGGCATCTGGTGCCATGCCCTGAAGCCGGGGGTCGTATTGGCTGGGCCTCAGTGGAGTTGGGCCTTACCAATGGCGGCCAAGGAGGGGTTTAGGCAGTGCTTTTGATTGGCCAGCCTCGCAGCCACGAACAGCTCCAGTGGATCAGAGCTGCAAGACGTCACCACAAGAGTAGCCTCACAAGGGGCGGCCCCGTTCCCCAACCTCATGCCTGACACTTAGCACGAATAACCTTCACCAAATCATCAAATGTTGTTACCATGAATTGCATCTTGCGCCATGTATAATAACTAAGGTATCTTGTTGAAAGAAGCTGACCGAATAGGCTGGGGCGAAACTATCTACTGCTTCAACCGCGGCATGTTCCCGCATATCTAGAGTCTCACCATGCTGACGTCCAGCACACCCTCGGATTTTCTCAGATCTTCCAGCACCTCGGCACTCATCTGTGCGTCAACCCCCAGGATCATCAGCGCCTCTTGGTGTTCCTGGTCATTGCCATTTTTCTCTGTGCTCGCCGCGACAATGTCAAGGCTGCCAACCTGCATGAACCGGATATTGATGCCGTGCTGGCCCAGCACGGTACCGACGCCACCAATCTTCCCCGGCTGGTCGTAGTTGTGCAAGATGATGAGGGTCCCCTCAGGTGGGAAGGTGGCGTTGAAGCGGTCAAGCTTGGAGATGTACGACCTCTGGTCGGACGTATACCCCTCGATGATCTGCTCGCTACCCTCTTTGCCGTCACCGTTGTCGTGGGCCCTCAACGTGACGAGATTGGCGTACAAGAGATCCTTGGTCTCGTTGTTGTACGTCTCATTGATGACAATACCCTTCTCCTTGGCAATCAGGGTCGCATTGACAATGTTGACGTGCGAGTCGCTGATGGAAGCGACCAACCCCTTAACCAGGGCTGCAAACAGAGGTTTGGTGTTTGGTATTGTTGCCAAATCCCCGTGGTAGGTCAGCTCAAACTTGCGGCCACCGACCATACCTCCCTTGCTTCCAACAAAGTGCTGCGTGTACAGACGACCCATCTTCTCAACTAGTTGCACCGATGGCTGGAGCTTGCGGTGCACTTCGGGCAGGATGATAGGGGCATTGACGGCACTGGTCGGGAGTCCACCACGCAGAATCTCCAACACCTGGGTGCATACATCCAAGGAGACATTCTCCTGGGCCTCCACCGTCGACGCTCCGAGATGGGGCGTTGCAACGACCTTGGGGTGCTTAGTGAGCTGAGCAGCGACAGAGTCGGGCTTGGGAGGCTCGGACGTGAAGACGTCCAGCCCGGCTCCGCCGATCCAGCCCTCATCTAGGGCCTTCAGAAGTGCCGCTTCGTTGTAAACACCCCCTCTTGCGACATTGAGCACCCTGGCCGTCTTCTTCATCTTTTTCAGCTCTTCCTCCCCGATCAGATCGAGGGTCGTGGCAAGAAGAGGAGTGTGGATGGTGAGGAAGTCGACTTCGGGGAGAATATCTGCCAGCGAGGACCGCAGCTCGACCCCTTCCTGACGGGCGATATCGGCACTGGCATAAGGGTCGACAGCGACAATTTTCATACCGAGGCCCTTGGCCATTCGGGCAACCTTGAGACCGACTTTGCCGAGTCCAATGATACCCAGTGTCTTCCGGCCCACCTCGATGCCCACGAGCTTGCTGCGCTCCCACTTGCCTTCCTTGAGTGTTCCATCGGCACGGCCTACATGTCTAGCTGTCGACATAAGCAGGGCAATTGTATGCTCCGCAGCAGCCACAATGTTTCCGGCCGGCGAGTTGACGACGATGATTCCTTGAGCCGTGGCGGCCGGGACATCGATGTTGTCGACTCCGACACCGGCGCGAGCAACAACCTTGAGTTTCTTCCCCGCCTGGAGAAGCTCAGCTGTCACCTTTGTTTCGGAGCGCACGATGAGACCATGGTAGTTGGTGATCTTGCTGATGATCTCGTCTGCAGACAGACCGGTGATGTTGTCTACGTCAAAGTGAGGTGTGAGCAGCGCTAGGCCATCTGGCGAGACCTTCTCAGGAACGAGAATACGCGGTCTTGCTGATCCCGCTGGAGAAGGCGCTTGGTCGAGTGCCGAAGGTGCCATAATGGAAGTCGACTTTGGAGTGGAAGTATTGGATGGGATGAATCAGGTCGGTTGTTGCAATTTGGAGCTGGAGAAATTCCCAAATGCGTTGAAAGCTCGCGAGGGGGATGGCGGCTTGGAGGGGGGCTAACACAAGCTGACGTTCAGGCAGGACTGACACCCGTGTCTGAGTGCAACGAGGTGATGCTGCCCAATGGGCCCTCTTGTCGCGTCATGAAGCGCAAGTGGCAGCCAAGTGGCAGGCAAGTGACACAAATGGCGAGCAAGTTTTGCCAGTGATGATACCTAATGCCATTATCCAACTCCTGACCCCCACGTTGCCCTGCACATCAATGAGCGCTGCCCTCCATTCGGAGAAGCCACAGGCTGGGCTGGCATGCATTTCGCCTGGTGATGCAGTTTGAGAGACACCACTCACGGAAGATTCCCCACGTTTCGATGGTGACCCCTGCAGGGAGAGCCACCCCCGCGATTAAAACGGAGGGGCCCGATGGGGGGTGGGGCAGCCATCCATGGATGTCCTTTCCAGGGATCTGGAAATCCAAAGCTTCATCCAGGGACCTGAGTGAGTCCTCAAATTAATGTTGGAGATTGCGGTGCTGGGCTTGGTAATTGGGTGCGTTTTTTTTTTGGCCCAAGAATCCCCCCATGGTGGGTGTTTTTGCAAGAACCAAACCACCAATCCACGACCTAAGTACGGTGGTCAACTTCCCAATGGTCAACTCCCCCACCATCACCCGCAATTCGAAGATGCTGCCTAGAATATATTCATTCAAAATATTTCCCTATATCTAATAACCACACATTTCATTTCCCCGACAAACTATTCAAAAGTTGTCCTTGCCACTGAACCGCTCGTTCTGGACAACCTCAACCCAGTAACCGTCAGGGTCCAGCAGGAAGGCCACATTCTTCATACGCCCGTCCGTAAGCCTCTTCTTCCAGTTGCACTGAAGATCTTCGAAGCGCTGGCATGCATGATCAAGGTTATCCACAGAGATGCCTGATGGGAAGCGGTCAGCTCAACTCTGAGACTTGTGTGTTTGAAGTGGGAACCTACAGATGTGTCCAAAGCCCTGCGGCTGGTCGTTACCATTGTGGTACTTGAAGTTCTCATCCTTCTCCGTTCCGTAATTCCAAGTAAGCTCAAGCAGACCCTCCAAGCCAGAGGTGTCGGATTCCGGCACGACAGGGCGGCCGCCAGTGTAGCCGAGGAAGTAGAGGTTGAAGCCAGCAGCTTCGTTCTTACGGGTGCGAAGGAGAGTCATGCCGAGATTTTCCTGGTAAAACTTGAGAGACTTCTCAATGTCCTTGACGCGGAGCATGGTGTGGTTCTGCGAATGTCAGAAAACTGCAAAATTCCCATCACCTGCGACCCAACTTACCATGCGATACGTCGCGACGTCCGTCACCTTGACATCCGCCGTCTCCTCCAGCGGCTTCTGTCCCACAACCTCAACCCAGTAGCCATCGGGATCCAGCGCAAACGCAATTTGCTTCATGCGCCCATCCGTCAGCTTCTTCTGGAACTTGTACCCGGCATCCTCGATACGCTGGCAGGCGGCCTGGATATGGTCGACAGTGATGCAGGTGTGTCCAAAGCCGCGGTGCGGCTCCTTGTTGCCGTTATTGACAACGTACTCGGGATCATTCTCCGTCCCGTAGTTGTGCGTCAGCTCAATGAGGCCCTCCCGGTCAAAGACTGAGTTGCCATGTGAGACAGCCGTGGGTCCGTCATAACCCAGGAAGTAGAGGTCAAACTTGTTGTCGGGGAACTCGAGCTTCTTGATAAGGCTCATGCCCAAGAACTCATAAAACTTGACTGCCACGAGTTAGAGGCCGGTTAGCGGGGTCATCGGGAGGAGAGGGGACATCAAGGTGATTTCTCCTATACGTACCCGACTCTTTAGGATCCTTGACTCGGATCCTAGGCCGTTGGGTTAGCGTACAAGCTTCTTGCCCCAAAACCGCCCAAATGACAAAAATATTGCTTACATAGAGTGGTTGAACTTGTAGTTCTGTGGGTTCGTGTTGGCCATGGTGGCTAGCTTTCGAGCTTGGTGCTCTGCCAATAGTTAGCGAATATGGCGCATCATGGCGACGGGTCACGAGTCGGGACTCACTCGGTAGCTGAGAGGCTGTCGTTGACTTTGTAGGGATAGTCAAGATGTTCTGGATAGCTCTAATTCGACTCACTGCCTGCCAAAGGGTCATTTGTTCAGCGTTCTAGTATGGCGATTTCCTCAGGCGGGGTTTCAAGTGGCATTTGGAGTTCTTCATCGGCCTTACGTCAACCGTTGCCCCGCCACCTCGCCCTGCCCCACCAAGCCATCAGTGATAACGAGCTGGAGGATGAATAAGTACCTAGACAGTGAAAGCCGTTGAAAAATTGCCGTTCTTGCATTAGGCTATTCTCACTTGGATTCTATGCTAAGAAAAATGATTCATTATTCCTGTGCCATGAAAGACTAGCCTGGCTACGTGAAATCGTAACTTGTATGATGCTTCCAACCGGGACGTAAGAATTCACCGCAAGGTCAACCAAGACGGCAACTCAGCATTAGCATCAATGCCCGCTCAGCCTGTCTCCATGCAGGAAGGGTCCACCAACTACTATTGCACTACTACTTCAAGGCAGTAGTATCATATTCAACCTGGTAGACCCTGACCATTGGAGGGTCAGTGCAGATTGGACACATCTCAAACCCACAATTGTCGGCCGCCTAGATTGGTATAGGGTATTACTTCTCCAATGCAGTGCCAAGTTCGAGCCGCCTGAGAGGCTGAGACACGGTCAACGGTCAAATGGCTTGGCACTCAGCACACCCCCAATCGAAGACGGATCGCTCTATATTGGACTCTCAATTGAGTCATCGAAGGCAAACTTGTTTGGTAATTGAACGAGGTCTGGATAACTGGAGGAAACGAATCCAAGTCTTGGCCGCATCCGGATTGGCTGGGAGACCGAGAGCCCCGCGGACCCCGCGCTCCGCTGCAGCCGAACGCAGCCTCCCAGGAGTCGCAGAGCACCTGACCAGCCGACAGCCAGTGCCCTGAGGCCGCTGACGCCAATCCCTCGTTGTGGCACCAAGCACTCCACTGAGCAGGGCGGAGTGCGCGTGCTGCAGGAGAACGGCTCCACTAAATCCGGCCTGGCACAACCCCCAAATCCTCTTCTGTCCTCTCGACATTTCTCTCCTCTTCTCTGACCGACCACACACACGACCGAGTCATCAACCGCCACGCTTTATACAAACTCGCCCACAACGCAGCTTACAGCTCTCAACTGAAGCTTCTTCCATCGCCGCAAGATCGAAATCAATTGCAACTTTCTGCACGGGTCCATCACCGCCGCAACTCAACCTCTTCAGCCGACACCGCTTGCCGGATTCGCCACCGCACAAACCTTACCCCAGTTCCCAAAGAGACCCCCGAGAAATCAAGAAAAATGGCGCCCATGAATTACCAGTGTAGTAATTTAAGTAGTAATTACGGCGAGGACGCTGTCCAGAAGGTCAACGTCCTTGCCTCTTGCTACATCGTCGACGCCGGCGCCAACCTCAAGGGCCTCCATTACTGCACTACCCAGGCTGCAGGTATGCACCCGCCCATCTTGGAGCCGCCTCTCCATATATCATTCAGATACTGACTCCTCTTCTGCAGGGGCCGAGTGGTATTCCTGAGGTCCCCTCCTCAGGACTACCATCTCCACCAACAAGCCCCCCCCTCGCCGCGCTAACCTCGTCTAACGAGCTCGCCTTCCTGCCCAAGCAGAAGAAGCGCGACATCCCAGGCCGCCGCCTGGGGCGACGAGGGGGGGCAGCACTATCGATCAGGGAAGAATGTGAGAGATTCTTTTGCGAGACCATGAAGACGGCTTTCCAAGGTGAGCGGAATCCGTCCATGAATGGCTCCGGCCTGTCGGGTGCTTTATTGCCGACGCCGCCACCGGACAACCACTTCCCGGCGTCCTTCCTCCACGCCAACGACTCTAGGTCCAGCTACTACGGCTGCGGCTTTGAGGTGGACGCCTGGATGGAGGTCTGGGACTACGCCGGCGGCGCGAGCTTCCGTGCCTTTGTTGCCAACAACGGCGAGGAGAAGACCCTCTTCGTCTTCTTTGACATTGAAGGCACCCTTGGAAGAGACTTGAAGAAAGCGTGAGTACTTGATCTGAACTGACCCTTATGTTGTTTTGTATGTCTCAAGACGCTGACATGGAAACAGCCTTATGGCTCTCATCGAGTTATCGGACGGTCCTCTGGACTGTTCGCAAATCGTGACTTGCATCGACCGCCGCCTGCCTGCGCAGGAGGCTCTCGAGCTGTCCAAAAGTCTACAGTGGGTTGGGTTTGAAATGACCACTCTTGACCACTGGGCTGGTGACCTGGATGTCACCAGCAAAAATTGGGTGTTAATGGGCATGGAAGTTTAGTTTTTCATGGAATTCCGAGTTGCTGCTGCTTCTTACTATTCTTTCCCATCCTCCTGGCACTCTATTATTCTATACATGCTGATTAGCAGTAATATGTGTTGGTCGTACGGAGTACTGGGACATGATTCGACTTTTTGTTTTTCTTTTGCGTGTCGGTCAGGCGCTCTTGGACAATTGCATATAACAGTATCACAGCTGGAAGTAACTTCTAAATTGAACGCCGAATCTTGTCTATTGCCACCTTTTCCTTCTATTAGTGTCTATAGATCGCCTTCAAATTGCCGGACAACGAGCCCCTTCTCTTGTAGGTAATCCTTGACCTGCCTCACGGTATACTCGCCCCTGTGGAACATGCCAGCGCCCAGAGCGGCATCGGTCCTCGTCTCGTTGAACACCTCCTCAAAGTGTCCGGGGTTGCCGGCCCCGCTCGAGGCAATGACGGGGATCTTGATGGCGCTCTTGACCTGCTCGATGAGCTCCAGGTCGAAGCCGCTGTTGGTGCCGTCCTTGTCGATGCAGTTGAGCAGGATCTCGCCGGCGCCCATGGCCTCAACGGCCTGGACGAGCTCGACGACATCCATGTCGCGCGTCTCGCGGCCGCCCTTAATGGTGCAGGCGTACCAGCAGTACCGCTCACCCTTAGGACCAGGGAATTGTGTCTCGATGGTGGCGTGGCGTGTGGCGTCGCGCCCGTTGGGGACATAGACACGCTTGGGGTCGATGCTGACAACGACAGCTTGATTGCCGTAGGCGCGCGAAATTTGCTCGATGGCCGTGTTTCCAAAGAGCTTGCGACCCAGCGAGTAGTACTCCTCGGCAGCGAGGACGGCATCGGAGCCAATGGAGACCTTGTCGGCGCCGGACTTGAAGTACATGGTGGCAATCTCAAGGGCCGAGACCTTGGTGCCGTCTGTGTCGACGGTGTCACGGATGCCGCCGCCAATTGTCAGGGGTACAAAGACAGTCTTAGACGTCTGGCGCAGAATCTCGAGCATGGGTAGATCGGCGAGCGGGCAGTCCCGGAAGGAGGTGATGTTGAGGAAGGTCACTTCGTCGGCACCGTCCTCGTAATAGCGTTTGGCGAGCTCGACTGGCTTTCCGAGATTGCGGACATTACGATCGGAGCCCTTCTCGCGGACATCATACTGGTCTCCCTTGGTAACGACGAGGTCGCCTTGGTCGTTGGTGCGCACGTCGAGGCAGGCAATCACACGGCGAGTCAAGCCGTCCTTGAACTGCACCGCCTCTGAAGTGTTGACGGACGGAGATTCCAGATTCTTGGAACCCTCGCCTGTGAGGAAGGCGCGAATTGTCCGCAGGCCCGCGATACCAGATTTCTCGGGGTGGAACTGTGTAGCGTAGATGTTGCCCTTGGCGACAGCTCCAACGAAGGTCTCTCCACCGTATGTGCCCGTCGCGACGGTCCAACCCTGCTCTTCGAGCTCTCCCTTCCTGTACGCCTCCCGATATGAGTGGACATAGTAGTATTTCGACTCTGGCCGCAGATCGTACATGGGCTTTCCGGCGGTGTTGGCGCTATTCCATCCAATGTGCGGGACAGATTTGTCGGAGTCGTCGAATCGACCGAGTGATGACTTGATCACTCCCAACCCGGGGATGCCAGGATCCTCCACCGAACCCTCAAAGAGTGCCTGGAGGCCGACGCAGACACCCATAAAGGGCTTTCCCGAGTCAATGTGGGCTCGTATGGCGGGGAGATAGCCGGCCTGGGAGAGTTGGGACATGCAGTGGCCAAAGTGACCAACGCCCGGTAGGATGAGTTTCTATACCAAATTAGCCGCCATAGAGTGAAGAGATGGGAAACGGAACGCATCCTCACCTCTGCCCTGGGGACATCTTCCGGAGACCTGATCCAGTCGACGTGGTATCCCAGCTTCTCAATGGCGTTGACCAGACTCCTCACGTTGCCGGCAACATAGTCTAGTAGGTGAACGGTGGGCATCTTGCCCGACTCTGGATCAAATGATCGATAGACAGAGGTATGTATGTTCTGACAGCGGAATGTTTCGAACTAATTGTCACCGGTATCGAAAGGGTCTGGCACAAGTCAGGGCATACCTAGAAGTAGAATATGATGGGGCGGTAGTGTGAGTCAAAATTGTTGGCGAGAACTAGGTTCGCGATGCGATAGCGGGGCAGCCAGTCAAGCCAGGGCGGATTACGGAGGAGCGATGACGGACAGCGCTGCCCCGCTGCTAAACCCCTGCACTCTCGTGGCGTCTGTACCGGTATTTTGTACCGCCTGTGTTATGCCACACTTGACCGACTTCGAGGGTTCCGTAAAAGGCAATAACCTGTGGAATTTCATCCCGACTCGTCGCGCCCATTGATCGCAATTTCTCCCTCCTCTCACCTTGCCACTAACTGCAGGATCTACCCGTCAACGCACTCCCAATGGCAATCGGCACGGTCGCTGCCAGGTTAGGGAGTGAAAGACTCCCTCATCAACGCGTCTTTGGCAATCACGATGGCTGAACAGTCGAACGTTTCGGCTGTCCCAGAAGACGGGGCCCTGGGGGCTGATCAACCCGCAGCCATGGATGCGGAACTGGCTTCGAGATCAAGAGAAGAGGACGAGGATAGCGAATGGGAATACGAGTACTCTTCCACGGAGACCGAGGTACGCTCCAGGCATCCAAGTTGTCGGCGCCTGACGAGACTGACATTTGCAGACCTACTACCTGACTGTCGAGCTCTCTTATCCCGAATTCAAAAGCGCAGCCCCCCCGAATCCGCATCACAGCCGTGGAGGCTACTACAAAAAATGGTTGACGCAGCCGCAAGACCTCACCTCACCTACGCCAGCGCGATCGTACAGCCGTGCGCCCAATCCCCTAAGGCCAGACGACAACGATGATCATGATGAAGAGCCGGTGCCTGGGGCCGATGACGATATGCTCGACATCGATCCTAACCTTCGAACCGATGCAGGAATGGAAGCAGACGGGGGCCCCGGTCGGGCCCCGGAGGGCGACACCGATCAACCCGAGCCAGAAAACCAACGGGAAAATGAAGATGATGCAGAGCAAAGCGAGCCGGAAGACTCGGCTCCCTTGCAAGATATTCAAATTCTTGACCTCCATTCTCACCGGCCCATAATTTCATACAGAGGCCGGGTATTTGAAGGACAATGGGGGGAGATGATAGGTACAGACCTTATACTGGCGCGTCATGATCCCAACTCCCAGAGCCAACTTCCTGCACTCCGAAATCTCCCTGGAAATGTCGACATCTTGGCTGCCAGCGCCTCAAGGATCCTGACCACTGAAAAAATATTGGAGCCCAAGGTGCCTGAGGAAGACACCCTGGAGCCTATCCGCAAAGAGTGGAACATAAACATCCCAGTTGGTAAGCACAAGAGCGGAGAGAGGGCACAACAGGCGGATTTTCTAGAGAAATTGATTGCTCTCAAAATTAAAAAGGGCGAGGAGGACAAGGTGACGGTTTATGCAAGAGATGGGGAGGGCAAGCATTTCCAGGATGATAAAGACCCCAGCTATCGTCCAAGGAGGAAAAGAACGTCAGGCCACTATGAGGATGGGGAAGAAGGCGAATCCTGGGGGAAGAGGCGTCGTTCGGGAAGACCTCCCGGCAGGCCACGCAAGTCAGTCTCAGAAACGTCAAGGCCAATATCTCATGAGGAAACGGACCTTGAGGCATTATCTACACCAACCCCAGTGCGGTGGGCCGATTTGGAGGGTGGGGACAGACGTGGTGGGGAGCTGGAGGATATCAATGAGGATGAAGAAGAAGCGGAGGAGGAGGAGGATCTCCCCAGTGAAGGCGACGACGACGAAGGCGAAAGTGATGAGAGTGCCGACGACGAAGACGAAGACGACATCGAGGACGAAAACGCCGACGATGATGAGGATGGTATCGACGACGACGAAGATTCTGGGGAGGAGGATGACACCGTAATGACACGAGACTGAGCTTGAAGTTGCCTATTAGTGACAATCAAAGCTCCACTTTCCTCCAATATACGCGACTACCTATGATCTATATCTGGGTCTGTTCTTCCCCATTACCTCTTCAGTATAGCGTAATCTGTGGAGGTGCAACATACTTAGCCAAATATTAAGATGGGCTCTCCTAACCCAGGCCAATGGTGTGGTGTCGCGGAACTACATCCGGCCGATGCACCTGGCATCATTCGGGCATTCGATGAGGCAGTAGTAACACGCTATTTACCGAGAGAAGGCCATTGTTATGATGAGGCGGAGAGGCAGCGCGACGCTGAACTGCGTGGTAACAAGTAGATTCGGGAAGGAATAGATGCCCTGCGCAACCCACATGATTTATACCCACCGAAGACCGCAGGATCGGGGATTGTGATGTTCCATTGCTCCTTACCGTTCATCTCGACCACTCTCCCGAATAACTAGATCTGTTGTTATAGGTCTTCATGATGGTTGGTTGCTGCGTTTCAGACTCCTCGTATTAACACCGACCGAATACTAATAATAGAGCCAACACCACCAACAATATGTAGGACTGTAGGTCCATCTCTTCGCGGACCCCTGGCCATCCCATCCAGTCAGCACTAAGCTCCTTTCTGCTTGAGCCGAATCCACAGATTGACCTCTCAGGCACCTTCCAACACTGACAACATTGAATATATAGCTTCTCTCTTCCATAGCCCACATATTCAATAAATATCTTCTCTCTTTCATATCCCACACATTCAATACATATCTTCTCTCTTTCATATCCCACACATTCAATACATATCTTCTCTACTTCACCCATCTACTGCAAACCTAAACATGTGTTTTGCGGGAACGAGGGTGCCCTATTTTTACGAGCTGCGCCCAAAATGGAAACATGTACCATGCTGCCTCGCCATTGCGCCGGTTTATCTCACAGTAGATGCGATACGCTTGGCATGGAAGATTCCCCCTGCTGTTTCCCGTGCCAAGAAGCGTTACAGAGCAAGGACTTGCCGGCTGCCAAAGTCGAAACCTCTAGCCAGAACCAAACCAGAGACGGCCAGGGTAGAGTCAGGACCTGCCGCTGCCAACGCAGCTACTGCATCCACATCATTCTTGGATCTACCGCCCGAAATCCGCCAGCGAATCTACCAACTTGCATCCTACTCTGATGGGACTCTGGTGCAGCCCGGACTCTATGGCTCTCACTGGGGGCAGGCGCCGGCTTCGTGGGAGCGAGGGCAGCATATCTGCAGCGACACCGACCCTCCCAGCCAGGGACTTCGCTTCAGTATCGGCTGCAGGGCCTCTTATTTTAACCAGACCCCAACACCACACCGAGTCGGCTGTGTCCTCATCGCTCGTTACCCTAGCCTGATATGCGCCTCTGTCACAACTACTAAGCTACGTACCCATAAAACAAAGCATACAAAGCTGATGCGCTCATGCCGTTTCATATACGCCGAATTACTGGACATGCTATATGCCGACACCACGCTATGCCTGTTTGGGCCTGAAATGATCCGGTTTTTTACTCGGAACGCAAGTCCTGAAGGCTTGCGCCGCGTGCGATACTGTCAGGTCGCGCTGCCCATGGACTCGGAGAAATGGCAGCTAAAGGCCCAGAAGCGCAGCGTCGAGAAAGCGATGTTGACGCTCCGCGACAACCTCCCGAGCCTCCGGCAGCTTCACGTGGAGGTGGCTCTGATTTATGGGCAGCCCACTGAGCCTCACAGCCTTTGGGTGTGGTTGAGAGACGCCTTGAGCGTTTTCCGAGACTTGGACGCGTTCGTCCTGAAGGTCTCCGTGCACAGCCCCGCCTCAAGCGGAGGCAGTCATGTCCCTGACACTGAGGTATTGAGCTCGTGGGACGATAGCGAGTATACGGTCTTGAAGCGGCTTGTTACCCGAAAAGGGAGTGATTTTGAATATCTCTAGCTTCGCAGGGCCCGGTTGTGCTATTAAGATCCCATCGATAGTATTAGTACATACATAAGCAGGTCTTATTGAGAGCGGGGGCGAAGCCCAAACGGTGCCATGTGGCAGCGTTGAAAGCCTCCCCAACAAGAGATGGCCAAGTGGGCCCTAGATGGAGAGGAGAAATGGAGGTGAAGAAAATGCAGGTACTTGTTTGTACTACAAAATTTCCGTATGTAAATCTGCAGGCAGACTGGCTGCTAGTGAGCAGGAGACGTCAATGTATTTAGTGTGTTCAAGAAGACTGTAACAGTTTAGGACTTCCTGTTGGTCTTTAAACTCTTTACGGGCATTGCCGATCATAGCAGGCGCCGTGTAAGTGGTTCCCAACAAGGTACCTGGCGATCTCGGCCCATGTTCCATGGAGTACGGGTACGGAAGAATGCAAAGCAGCCTGGAAAAGTCCCAAGTGGTCTGCGACGTGGCGTGTTGGAGGGACAGTGCATTTGTGCTAATGCGAGGCCTGCAAGGCCTGCAAGGCAACCAGCCGAGAACGACCCTGCTTCCAGACAAAAACTGTTCTTAGCTTCCGTTCACTCCCTGTTAGTCCTATGGTGAATCTCTACAGATTACTGCTCGAGAAAGTTCTAACGCACGTATAGCCTAGGAAAAGACAGTTGACGGAGACGGAGACAGTTGAGAACAGTAAGGACTTCAAACCCCGGCTTCGGTGACGTGATACCCCGCCAAACTTTGAACTTGAGGTCCCGGCAGGCACGGGACCGTGACAGATGTGGTATAGCCGCGTCGCCGCTCTGAAGTGTCAACAAATTGTCAGAGAGGAAACGAATATCACTTCGGGCGGCAAGACGAGATCTCCTAGGGTGCTGCATCCGTATTTACATGTCCGCAATCAAGCATAATAGCACTATTGCTAACACTAGCTGGAGGAGCTGTCTCAAAAAGATGTTGGACATTGCCGTTTTCGCCGATGGGGCTCAGGTTGTGGCCGGAACCAAGTCCAGGCAACGACCAAAAAGCAGCACCAGGCTTCTTACTCGTGTAGTACGGATACATCCATCCCACTGTGGAATCTGCCGAATCGGATCACCCGCCCAAGACGCACCTGCGAGGGACGGTGAGCCTCCAGGATAAATGGAATCACCGGATGGCGGCCATCTGGCACGGTCAGCAAACACACGTGAGTTGTGCATGTGGCGCTGGGTGTCTCTGAGGTGTCTCTGAGGTGTCCTGGCACGTTAAGGCGTCGAGGTTCCCATAATCCTGCTGTTGGGTGTCTGACCACCGTTAGCCAAGTCAGGTCAAGTCGGGCCAAGTGAGGCCAAGTCAGAGCAGCATGCCAACACCAACCAACCTACCTGACCTTAGTCAGTCAGGCGGCGGGATCGGCAGGCTCGTTTTTAGAGCATCCCTTCCCAAGTTCCCTATTCCGTCCCCATGTGTCCCATGTGACGGGGCCTGATAGGCTCATCATGGCTCCACCCCTGGCATTGAGCCCTTTCTCCCATCCCACTCACGCCCATTGTCCGTCTTGCGCGTCCCTTCGGCTTGTCACCATCTCATCCCATTCTCATCGTCTTTTCTTCTCTCTCCTCTTTTCTTCACCTGCAATTGCGGCAAGCCCACTACGCTGTCGTGATTCCTGCTGTCCCCGAATTGTTCGTGATGCGACTATAGCTGGACTATACCGCACTTTGTCCTCCCTTCTCTCTCTTCCCTCCCACCTTTCCCACCCATCCTCTCTCGCACTCAAAGGCTTCACCACCGCCTTCCTTCACGAAATTTGCTTGCCCAAACTCTGGAGGGCTTCCCTTCTTTCCTGCTTCTCAGGTATTGACCGCCATCGAAGTGGTCAGAGATCTTCTTTCAGCCGTCCGCGGCCTCCGAACCTCTTGTCTGAACCTTGCCAGTCTCTGCGAAACCTTAAAAACAACCTCTCGCGCAGAGTCTTCACTATACTCGGGCCAGGATAAAGATGGCCGCAAAATGGCTGCGGCGCTTCGCCATCTTCCTGGTCTTTGCGCTGCTTATTTCCTTTGGCGCCTGGGCCGTGCCTCGTGCTCTCGATCCCACCGACCGTACCGCTGAGAAGCGTGCCCAGGATAAGCGCTGGGTAGAGAGCAGTCCCTACTTCTGGGACCGCCAGGCCTGCCGATGGGTTGGGCTCTGTGGACTACATCACCTGCGCAGAGATCCCGCGGCTGGGGCGAACAGCAGGGATGAGTGGGACGAGAACGACAAGATCCGTGGGGAACTGAGAAAGCGGGCCAACTGGGAGGAAGGCGCTCCCCGGCTGGACACGAAGCGGAACATACACGACAGGAGGAGAATTCTTGAGGAAGTTCCCGAGTACGTCACGCGATATGCACCCCTAGTGCACCTCTACTCGGGTGAGGAGTTTTGGCCGTCGGACATCAAGGAGCACGTTGAGCATATGACTGTCTTCGTCGACGAGGAGCCCCTCAATACGAGCGATCACAAGTGGACGCTTCACAACCTCCACAAGCTCAATCCCCTAGGCGATCTCATCATGCTCCGCAGCAATGACGACGTTGAGTCTCGTCCCAGTTGGCTTCATAGCCATCAAAACATCCCTAATCCCTTCAAAGAGAAGCCCGGCGAGACTCTCAAGAAACCGTTCCATCCACACGGAGGCGGCCAGCCCATTGAGCGAGAGCACACTACCTGGTACGACGTCGACAGGAACCATCCGGTGCATCGCATCTCCGACCCCCGGCACCGCGGATCCGACATCCAGCATGCTAAACGCCTGACGACCCGCGGCCACAAGCCAGACGCCGACGGCTATTCTAAGGCTCCCGCCGTCCTCATTGTTGTGGATAAGGGTTCGGGAATCGTTGATGCCTTCTGGTTCTTCTTCTACTCCTACAATCTTGGCCAGACGGTGCTGGGACTACGCTTCGGCAACCACGTCGGCGACTGGGAGCACTGTATGGTGCGCTTCGAGAACGGCGTCCCCCGTGGCGTCTTCTTCTCCGAACACGAGGGCGGCCAGGCCTACGCTTGGGAGGCTGTCGAGAAGTCAGCTAATGGCCGTCCTGTCATATACTCGGCCATCGGCTCCCATGCCATGTACCCGCTTCCTGGACCGCACCCATACATCATCCCCTTCGGCCTCCTCAAGGACGTCACTGACAAGGGCCCCCTCTGGGACCCTAGCCTCAACAAGTATGCCTACCACTATGACTACGTAGTTGACAAGGGCCACGCAGACGACTCGGAAAAGGGACCTAGCGAGCGCGAGACCAGGGACACTGGCAGCCTCATCCCCGCCGCCGAAAACCCTTCCGCGCCCACATCGTGGTTCCACTTTGCCGGCCGCTGGGGGGACGAGGTCTACTCCCTCGCTGACCCGCGCCAATGGCGCCTCTTTGGCCAGTACCACTACGTCACCGGCCCAGACGGCCCCAAGTTCAAGGTCCTCAACCGGTCCAAGCTGTGCCAGCTGGATAAATGCCACATTTCGTACGAGCTTGACCCGCACGGGAAGTGGTATTAAGCGTTGTGGGAGGCGTCTTGATCTTTTTGATTTATTTTTATTTTTTGAAAGATCCATCTATCAATACCGGAGCAAAGGAGACTAGAGAGTGGGAAATACCGGACGAGAAGAAGGGAAAACGGCGTAAATTATTTATTGGGATTGGGCTGGGTATTATCATTAGACGGAACGGTTCACGGTGTATTTTTGGACATGACTTTTGGTTTTTACTAGGGCAGCTATAGCGCTCGACAGCCAGGGGCCAACCTAGCGGCCTGGCCCCTGTGTTGGATGTTGCTTGCCTTAGTGTCACTGGGCTTTGATACCCTTACGATATCCAGCGTTAGAGAGGACAACCTCCTCATTCATATAGCAATTGACATTGATTATATAATAAATACGCCGAGACATAAATCTGCTGGTGGAGAGTCTTCTCATTGCTGTTGTAGCATAGTACATGGAGTGGATATCAAATCTCCCAACTGGGCTCTCCCATACTCTTCGAACACATCACCTTGCTATCGCAGCCATGCCTATATATCAAACCGCTGCTCCTGTATAAACCCTGAACTCCTCATCAACGACTATAATAAAACGCCAGACCTGTAAGTGTATATAGGAATCAACAACAAGGAAAAGATCCCTAGCGAGGTTTCAAAGGATGGTAAAACAAAATGATAGCTTTGACACGCAACGCTCATCCCAACACACACTCCCGTTACCGCATCATGGTTCATCGTCTTCGTGAATCTGGAAGCCAGCTCCCCCATCTTCTGGCCAAGCCCGCTGCGTGCTCGGATACTCGGACGGCTGGCTGCTGGCGACGCTATGCCGGTCTGTCTCCTTGGGGTCGATGTTCTCCCCGTCAGACATGTGCTCCTGGTCCTCTATCCCAGGCCAGGGCTCGTCCTCAGGCAGCTGCCACTGGTGTGAGTCACGAGCTGCATCAGCTTGGCCGTGAGTCACAATCTCTGCGCTGTCGTCGTCGTCGTACGACCCGTCCTCCGACTCGCTCTCATAGATCTCAATCTCAAAGAGCTCGTCTGGTTCGTAGTCCATATCGGCCATGTACTCTGGCGGAATCGGCGCTGCGCTGCCGGCGCGAACCCCTCGGACTTCCTGGAGGGGCACATTGCTGTGTGGCGTGGCGTATGCGAATGGGGTAGTGCCCCGAACGTGCTGTCTGTCTGTTATGCTCATTGGCACTGGGGTCGGTGAGGCAGTCCATCGTGGGGTAAATCGAGGGTAGCTTGGAGATCTGGTCCGGCGTCTCTTCATGACGGCAAACTGCGAGATGCCTCGGACACTGGGCGAGGATCGTCGACTCTGGCCATTTGACACGACACGGCGTCTGCTCAGAGCCGGAGACGGATGGCCAGGCGCGCCCACGGGACCCGACACAGTGCGGATGTGAGGGGGTTGGGAGCCATGTCGGTTCCTTATTATGGACACCTGGCCATGCCCAGTAACGGCGGGACTCGAAGAACGAAAAGACTGAGCTCTGGTGAAGTGGTGTTGCGAAGGCGATGAAGTCGATGTGCGCTGCCATTCATTCCGTTGGGCGATAGACGTCTTCGCATTTGGAGCCTCATCCATGTGCTCGTTCCACGACCAGTACTCCTCGAGCGCGTCGGCCTCGGGCACCTCCTGGGAGTCACGCAAGCCGGGATACACGCGTGTCATCTCCCGCACCTTCTGCCATGTCCAGCCCATGTCATGTGCCTCCAAGTCCTGAAGGTAGGCTTCCGGATGAGTGACAAACAATCTAGGTTCGGACGATCTCATCATAACCGAGTTGAGAAACTGTACGTCCCAAAGGGTAGGGTTGAGCAATTCCTCTGGGCTCAGAAATCGTAGCCGGGAGTCCTTGTGTATCTTGCGCAGAGGCACCCATGTCGAACGCAGCCCCATGAACTGGGATAATCGGGGATCAGCCGAGTGTGGGTATGTGGGCAGCTCCATCTCTCTCCATGAGTCGCCAAACGCCAGATTGATCGCGAGTTGAACGCTCCGGGCGTCAGATCCCTTAACCGATACCTTTCTGATCAACCCACGGCTCCGAAGCCTCTTATCGATGACGCTCCTGTCCCCGCAGGCTCGCGGCAATAGCCATTCTCCATCGTGATCCGTTGCTCCCCAGGCGCCAGGGAAGGGCGACTGAGAGCGCATTGTTCTGGTGCTGTACGTCATAGGGATCTGTGTCCAGTCATCGCCACCAACGCCTGGCTCTGTCTTGAATTGATGCAGTTCCTGCCACAACTTCTTCAGAGGAAACGGGAGGAAAACGACCTCGACCTCCCAGGGGTGAGAGTGAGAAGGCAGAGCCGACTGAAGAGAGTCAACTTGGGCCTGAAGCGACTGCAGTTGGCTGTAAATTTCCTGCGAGTATGTTGGCCGGCTCGTAGCCGTCGTGGAGAATGAGACCACACTTTGCGTGGTCGCATCGTCGTTTTTGTCCGTCAGGCGTGTTATCGTTGTCCCTTGCTCATTGTTCGATTTTTCTACCTCCTCCATACGGCTCTCCAAGTCGGTGATCCGAAGGTCCATATGGTCTTGTTTCTCCTGGCACTCGTCATGGCCGCCAGCAGAAAAGGACACTGTCTCCAGGCGATCCAGGCGCTGTTCGTGGCCTCCCACAGTTTCGGATAGGTTGTTGAACGCCTCCTTTGTCACCGACTCTGTCAGACCGACCCGTGGTTCAGCCTGGGTGTCACCATCAGCCTGTAGCGTAGGTGTACCGTTATGGTCCTGGGTAATCAAAACAAACGATCCATCTGGGGGTCCCGGATCCAAAGGGGAGGGCGCTGATTCCGGCTTACCTAGCGGCAGTTGTGAAGGTGGTCCTGCCTGGGGTTCTGTGGGAACTCCAAGCGTTTGGAGGCCTTTTCCGGCAAACGGCCTGAGATACTTGGCCCGAACAGAGGAAGTGGTAGATGTCGCCTGCGAGGGCATAAGGCCCTGCGAAATGGCGGGAGCAAGCCTAGTTGAATGCGCCTGGGAGCGGACCGTGTCCCAGGCTAACGTATCAGGTAGTGATCCAGGGGGGCACTGATCCATCGCTGGGGGTATCCTGGAATCCCGGACATGGTCCTCCGGGTTATTATAAATGAATGACAACGGGTCATCAACCGGGTAGATGGGTAGATCCGTTCCTTGGATGGGAGGGAGCATCTTGGCCAAGTCCACAACCGGGCTAAGAGGTTCGCGACCTGTGCATGGCCTCTCGTTCTCTTGTCCAGGAGCTCGCATCTCGGCAACCGGCCCATCACGGACGCCTTCATCGTGGAAGCAGGCGTGGTGATTGCACATGCACCAGCCACCGCCGTCAACCGTCGGACTACCGACGGCGGAGCGTATCCAGAAGCGACGGCATCCGCACTTTGCGCCATTAGCACCAGGGCTCAGGTCGACGTAGTTGCAGGCCCCTCCAGGCAAGCTCGGGGTGCTAGCCCGCGGCAGGGCGGCCGACGGATCATTGTAGATATCGAAGAGCGGTGCTCCGGTATAGGCTAGGTCGAATGGGTTTGCCGCCATTGGGTCCTCGGAAGCTCATCTCTTGATTGCGCGTCTCTCTATTGCGGGATCGATCGCGACCGGGCAAAAAGCTAGCTAGAGCTGTCACGCGGTCCACAATGGACCAGCAGACTCGCGTGCGATGGAGCCGCCGGCTGTTTAATTCATGGCCCTGAGGATACAAGTGTCAGTACGAAATGGAAAACGAAAACGAAAAAAAGACACGCGCAGCGATCAATTCCCTGGAAGCGGAGGCGACGACAGACCTGGGAAGCATCTCGAGGTAACGGTGGAATGGATTGGGAGGGGGCGATGGCGGGCTTATATACGCGGCTGCAATGGTGCTTGGGCACGAATGAGAGTGTCGCGCGCAAAAGAAAATGAAGTGGGCGGGGGGCAAGGCTCAACGAATGTCGGTAGTATGCAGGTTGCGAACGAGGCAAGGCCAGCAGGCAGGACCACGGTGATGTGGAGGTGGAGGACGCGGAGGACGAGGTGGTGGGCTGGTGGAGCTGGGACGGGTGGGAGTGGCGCCTGAGTTCGAGGTGGGATGGCGTTTTGGGCGTCCAGTTTCCACTGCCGCTCTTAGCGTGTCGCGAAAAGGTTCGCGCCTCGACAGTTGAATCCATCTAGTCTTGATAATCGACAAAACTGTCGGATCCACTCCGAAATGCACCGCAGGCCGGCATGGCGCAGGGGTAACGCGTAGCACTCGTACCTAAACGACCAATGCTAAGATCCTCAGTTCGAATCTGAGTGTCGGCACGCTTTTTGCCTTTTGTTTTTGGAGTTGAATCGGTCTTTTTGTTCTGCATCGTTTCGATGTTATATTCGGAGGTCGTGATAGTCGATGTCCGTGTGGTGGGTTGTGCTGTGTTGCTCCTTCCTTCCCGTTGACGAGTCCGTGCAGTCCACGCGGACCTCCATTGACAAACACTCACTCAACCAACCCACATGGCTGTTCTCAACGGGAGGCCCCTTCGCCAAAATTAAACAATGTTAAAGCAGCGTCCGCCCGAGTTTCATAGAGGAATGCCCTCGGGTATCTCTCAGAGAACCAACTCCCAGACTCTCAACCCCTCCCACCCATTTCAGGCGCGTCGCAGTGCTTTACGCGGTGCACGCTCTCCCAACGGTACCCGGCCCACCCCAGCTCCATCCAGCCAATAAACCCCCTCCGTGAGCCCTTTAACAGGGACTGCGCCGCTCAGGCAGCGGCTCTGACTCAACGGCGGTGTGTGCCTCCATTGCCCAAGCGAGGTTTCATATCAACATTCGACCGTCCGTATGCCTCCACCTCCACACGGCGACGGGGCACCGTGAATCATCTTGCGATGACTGGTGAAGGAATTGGTCGGCTCTTTGCATGACTGGTCAATTGCAAACGGCGAGGCTGGTGCATTATTGGCTGCTGTGTCTTGGTCTCGACGCACGGTATCCGTACTCGCTGGAGTCTCGGACCCTGTCGCGGCCTCGGACGACTTACAACCTGCCATACGGGGATAGAGTGAGGCGACAAGATGATATCATCCGCCTTGGGACACGAGTGGTGAAGGACTCCGGGCTTGTTTCGGCCGCATCAAGCTAATCCGGGCATTTGTTGTTGTACGAATACTTCGTGAAGATTCTACAGACCTCGGAGTCATACCATCAACCTAATCACTTTCACAACGCCTACGCGAAGATGATCATCTAGAGACACATTATGTCCATACCAGTTCAATATACGTATAAGAGATTTACCCAATAAGCCCTAACGCTCCTTCACAAGTCCATAAATCCGATACCAAATCCCAACAGACCATCAACATGTGCCAGCTAAATAAATGTACATTGAAGGTGGTCGTCCTACGACGGACCCCACCCTCACTCATACCTCACCCCAGCTGCCCATCGGGCCATTTGACGCAATCAGGGATCCGGTCCCTAGCGAGCCGCCAATGTCCCAGTAGTGCCTAGACGAGCAGCTGCTCCTCCGCGCGGACCGCCTCGTGCTCTGACTGGCACAGCTGCTGTGATGCCGCAGCGCTACAGGGCTGCTCGGCGCCGCTGCTTTGAACGATCGCCGCTCCGTGGCCCGCGAGCGCGAGATGAGGGGATGGTGTTGTCTGACCCGAGCCGCCTTGGCCGCCGCGTCTTGTGTGCTCGACGTGGCAATGTGCGAGCCACCGGCCGGCTGAGAGTTGGTGGTCCGCGAGGTGAAGCGAGAGCGGATATACCTGAAGATGAGCTTGATGTCCAGATCACGCTCCCACTCTTCCTTGGTAAAGGCGTTGCCCATATCAACATCCCCACCCGTCGTAGTCTCGGGCTGCCGACCGGGAATATTGATGGGCCGGCCTGGCTGGTGAACTGTTGGCTGAAACTCCAAAGCTGGTGGGCGCTCAGACTTCGAAGAGTCTGCCGCTTCGCCGGCACTGGCGGGGGTGCTTGACTCTGGTATAACCGGCAGGCCAGCATACGGGAGAGGCATCTGCTGTATCTTGGCGTAAGTTGAGAATGCTCCAGGGTGCTGCGAGAGCTGGTTGACCAGCAGCCCGAGTTCCCGCGAGACCCTCTCCAGCATTTGAATCTGCCAGGATGAATCCTCTGCGGCCGGTTGAACAGCCTGACCGATAAGTTGCGACGCTCGCGGTGTACTGGAAAGTTCATCCTCTTCCGGGATTGCCTCGCCGAGAAGAATCGACAGCAGCCGATCATCAATACCCAGCAGGTCCTTGATAACTTTGTGTGTAAATCTAGCAATGAAGCTCTCGGGCTCCTCCGTGGACACAGCAGCATCCTCGTCGTGCCAGGTCATGTTATCCGAGTCGGCACCACCCGTCTGCTGGATCTGTCCCGGGGTTGTGTTCGGGGGCTGAACATGTCGCAACGATGCCTGCGAGCGCCGCCGCCTCCGTGTCTCCCGCTGGATTTCGTCTATAAGTACTCGGCTATTCTCTAAGCGCCATGCCTCAATGCGGTCGCGCTTCTCCGTCTCTCTCATGTACTCATTCTCCCATTCTGTCTGTATACGGTCGATGCTCTCGCGCCTCCGCCGCGTCCTTCGCGGATTGAACCGCTCAAACTGATAGATGTGGTCCTGAGTTTCTGTTCCTGACGTCGGGTGGTCCAAATGGAACGAGCCCAGACCATCGTGGCTGGGAAAGACGGGGACTTCTGCATGCTGGTTCCCGGGCTGCGAATGCGAGTTTCTTTCCGGCAATGACCTGAAAGACGGTAGGTGGCTATCAAGGCTGTCTAGCTCTCCATCATCGTCTCCAAAGTCGTCATCGTCCGCGGAAGGCGGGGCCGCCAGGCTACCTTCGCCATGGTGGTCTGATTTCGCTACTGTATTGAGGCTGCCAACGTCGCTCAACCTTGAGCGGCCGGGAGTTTGCAGGCTTGGAGTAGCTTCGCTGAATTCAGAAGTTGACGTGCCCTCGGTGACGGGCGAGAAGAGCACCCAGGACGTCTGGGACTGGTCGAGCTGCTGGTTGTCTTGGTGGTGAGCCTGCGACTGCCCAGTGGGAACCTCGAGCTCGTCGGTGGGAAGCCGTAACGCGCGCTGAACCGACGGGCGAGTCGGCTGATGGAAGGCCATGATGGGTGCTTGATGACGGCAAGATCAAATCGATGCGATCTTGCTAGGTCCCCAGGTTTGGATGACACTTGCGGTACGTATCGGGAGTTGACGGGGAGGTCTGCTGATAACGGATGGATGACGACAGTGCGACACTCGAGTGGGCCTCCACTCTCACGGCAGCCAAAGGAGTCAAGCAACGTCTCCCAAGGAGTCGCAAAAGTCGAGGAGATATATGGTGACAGAAACTGGTACTGTCCGAAATTGTAGGAGCGGTGAGATGATGCCTTTGTACGACTAGACTTGAGGGGCTTGAGGCGAGGAGACGGAACAGCGAGGCCGGAATCCTGTTGGGGGTCCCTGATTAGGCGAAGGGTCTTGGGAGCAAGATCAGCGGTGGGGGTTCAGCCAGTGCTCACCAGCCAGTCTAGTGCTGGCGGGTCCTGATCGCGTGTTTAGCTGTTGATGATGAGACGCCAACAACAAATGACAGCTGTTGTGCGGACCGGGGATGCAGGCGACGTGACTTGTTGCTGCACCTGATTTGCTTTCCAAAGTTCGGGTGTCTAGCCGCTTGGCAATCCGGGCTCAGCAGTGCATAAAGGAGCCTAAAATGTCCCCCGTGCAGAAGGTAGTGGCGGCCCAGGTAGATATCACACACTACTAACCTAGTAGGTAGGTAGGTACGGACACGCACCCTACTCTTCAACATGAAAACACCACCTCCTATTACTATGCATAAACCCGTATCCGAATTGAAAACTACGAAAACATTGGTTATGTTGTATTGCCCCTTAGACTGTAAGGTACACGTACGTCTACGAGTCTCAGACGGCGGTCAATACAAGGCGGGGTGAGTGGGAGATGCGAAACGATAAACCAGCTCTAGGGCCTTCGTACTAGCTGACTTGTCATCCTCACCACATCATCATCGTCGCTTTCTCGCATGATTGTCTCATTGAGAGCTTGGGCAATGCCAGCCCAAAGCCGGCAATCACCCTTTGCACCCAAAGTCGGAATCTCTACCAAAAGTCTCGTTGTCATCACCCCAGCCAAGCCCTGTTATAAATCATGCGTCTTTCATTCACAATGACGACACCCCAAGCCCAAACAGGTCCTCGTACTTTGCTCACGCCAGTAAATGTGCTGCCCAAATTTGAATGAATCATGTGGACAAATGCATAAGCGGACATGCGCCGCTCGGTACTTGAATCGTCCGCAGCGAAAGATACGGGCAGCATCCAGGACGATACAAATGTGGGACGCTCATTTAGCTCGGGTACAAGGACGCCGGTCGGCATTCGTTGGTCAATTTCACCAAGTTCATGAGCATTTAATGTGTAAAATAGGAACGGAAACGAAGTCCCGAAAGCAAGATGATCGATTTGTCACACGACACTCCTTATCTGAAGGAGTCTATTTGACATGCCTGATTGACGCCAGCCTTATTCCCAGATGCCAACACCCATCATCATCTAAGCCTCCTGCTGGAAAGCCTCGGGGAAGCGGCGCATGTTCTGCTCCAGCGAGCCGTGGTTGCTGAGGAACTGAACGTAGGCACCATCGACCTTGACGCGGCCAGCAGCCTTGCGCTCGAGGTAGTCCTCGCGGCGGAGAGGAGTGAAGCCCCAGTTCTTGGAGACAATGATCTTCTGGCGGCCGGGGAACTTGTACTGAGAGCGGCGGAAGGCCTCAAGGGCAAGATGACGGTCTGTGTTCTTGTTAGTGATGCTGCTCGTGTAGCGGGGAAATAGATTCAACATACTAGAATCACGAGTGCGGACGCTCATGATGATCTGGCCAATGTTGACACGGGCGACAGTGCCGTTGGGCTTGCCGAAAGCACCACGCATACCGGTCTGCAGTCTATCGGCACCAGCGCAAGACAACATCTTGTTGATACGGACGACGTGGAAGGGGTGGGCGCGGACACGGAGATGGAAACCCTCCTTGCCACCGTTCTTGACCAGGTACTTGTTGGCGCAGATACGGGCGGCCTCGAGAGCCTCGGAGCTCAGCTGCTCATACTCGTTGGAGACGAGGTGGACGCAGAGAGGGAAGTCGTCGACGTTAGCACGCTTGCGGCCGAGATCGAAGATCCTGATCTTAGGGTCGGGGACACCACGGTTGAAGCGCGACTTGGGGTACGGCTAAGGAAAGTATTGTCAGTATATTCGTGTCATTTTATATACCCAAGATCCTTGATGTAGCGACGTGTCTCCTCGCATTCTCTGTTCGGTGTTGAATGACGTTCGCCACGCAGCTTCCTCCAGCCCGAATGCCCTCCTCAAAAAAGTACCCGAGTCGCCAGAGTTGACAAAACGCACCTTGTTCTTGCAGTAGCGGTAGCAACGAGCGGGACGACGCGCCATCTTGACGGATTTCCGGGTTGTTGTCCTGGGGAAATGGTTGGTGGTGGAGGAGGAAAGTTCGTCAAGAATCCCAGATCACTCTTCCCTGAATCACAAACCCACCTCAGTATTGATTTCAAAGCAATCTTGGTCATCGAGTGGTGTTGTCGCTTAAACTGCGGCTGTTTAGGGCTTTGCTGTGAGGCCTGGTGCTTTTTTATTGGCCAGCCTGCCCGAGCCCTGCCCCGCCGATTTTATGCGCCAGAGACATCGATATCCAAGAACTTTTTGGGAGAACAGTCCTTCAGCGAAGCAATCCATCAACCGACAACCACCCAGTTCCCAAGGATCACCGCCCCGCCAAACCGACAAAATGGCCATTAAGAAGAGCAAGAGGGATGCCAACAGCATCAACTCCAAGCTTGCCTTGGTGATGAAGTCCGGCAAGGGTAAGATTTTTACTCCCCTCGAATGATTGAAGACCTGGTTCTGACCTGATTTCCACAGTCACTCTCGGCTACAAGTCCACCCTCAAGAGCCTCCGCGCCGGCAAGGCCAAGTTGATCATCATTGCCGGAAACACTCCTCCTCTCCGCAAGAGCGAGCTCGAGTACTACAGCATGCTGTCGAAGGCCCCCATCCACCACTTCAGTGGAAACAACGTGAGTTCCCTACGTCGCTTTCCTGATTGAGCCATATCTCTCGGGATATGGCCAATTTGTTTCGGTGTTTAGCTTCTCGCTGCCTGGAAGTATCCCGGCAGCTTACCCAAAGAAAAAGTCCTAGACTTTCGAGGGTGACGCTGCTTGAGAACAACCAGCAGCCTTCCCAGAGAAGAAGTCTCTTTAGACTTTGGAGGGTGAACTCTAGCTTACACATGTATATCCTAGTTGGAGCTTGGAGTTGCTTGCGGTCGTCTGTTCCGCTGCGGCACTCTGGCCATCATCGACGCCGGTGACTCCGATATTCTCGCCGACCAGCAGGCCTAAGCGGTCAAACCAAAAGTATGCATTTTTGGCGTTGGGGCAAGCGGTTACGGGCACTCAAGGATACCAGTCAACGTGATACGATACGAGATGGCCCCGGGATTTCCTACTTCCCGGATTTGGGCTCTTGTCACCATCTTGGGCAACACGTGCAGTGCGTAGTTAGGCCCAATGATACAATACAGCTCATGATCTTTGTTCCTGCCACATTAATGCAGCTTTCCCAATATGATATTGATACCTGGGTCCCCTAAGAGTCATCCTGTGATATGGTCAAGAATAAATGGGCGACGGCAAGAATTGAATGTGATAGCAGAGACGACAGGCCAGGGGAGCCAATCCTCTCCAAATGTTTATCCAAAGTGGCGGGCGTTTAAAGACGCCATCGGTTGAAACAATAAGATTACGGAGTACGGAGTAATTCAGCATAATTACTTCGTACCATTGATGTTAAATTCAGGTAGCCGGACTGATCAATTGTTCCGCCTGGAGTTCCTAAGACTCGAAATCCAGGGGCCTTCCCACTGTGGCAGTGTTTCAACCGCCACAAATGCTCCTAAATTGGGTTGCTCTCCGGAGGCTGTAACACTAGGTACTTAAGCCAAAGTATAATAATGCCTTGCCACTCTACATGCTTATGACGAGATAAGGATCAATGCGGACAACGTCGAACCCTCGCGTGCCCCGTTTGCATTTGCACTTGAGACTAATCGCAGTTCTGAATGAAGTGGCATCATTCACCTAGCAACAACCTCCTTCCAACTCTCCCACTCAGGGTTTCAGCACCGATTGGATCAGCAAGCAACTGCCAGAACACCCCAGAACAACGTGTTAGGCGGGGTGACACTGTGTGGCGCCCAACTTGTTGGAGCCGAACCGGCGCAGCAAGAGTATTAGTCGACACCTTGTTATTCATGAACCAGGGTCCATCGACCCTTCGTTTCGCGCTCCTGGATCAACCTGCGACAGCTGTCCTGTCCCTTTGCATTTGACCTGCCCAACAGACCTTGACAGAAGTTTTGCGCTCGCTGCGCCAGTTTGTTTACGCCACCACCATCGTCATCCCCACCGTCACCGTCTTTCGACACACCGACTACCCTTCAAAGCATCCATCTCTTGCCGAGTACAGAGGTATAGACGACAATGTCGACAGGCGCCAAGAAACCTCCATCTGGAGGCGTCGGCCGAGTCGCAAACTCCGAGACGAGCTCGCCCAGCTCCTCGCCGTCGCGCACCAGCTCGCAGCGATCATCGACCGGACCCGGACATGCTCGAACACGCTCCGTCCGCGCAGGCGCCCCCGTTTCCGCCCGTGCAGCCATTGCGCGGCGAGACACCATCGGACTGAGCAGCGCAGAATCAGATGCTAGGGCCGAGGCTGCCTCGGCAGTCGAAGACCTGCAGCAGCGCCTCGAGAAGGAGGAGAAGCTGTCGGAGCAGTACAAGAAACAGATCGACGTCCTCCAGTCCAAGCTAGAAGATGCCACGAAGGAGTCAGGGAAGATGGAAGAGAAGGCCCACGAGCTCGAAGAACTGATCGAGACCCTGAGGAACGAGAAGCGCGAAGCAACTCGTCAGATTCGGGAGATGGAGACCATCTACGAGGCGGAGAAGAGCTCGATTCTCAAGGAGAAGGAGGAGATGGCCAACAGGGAGGAAGAGATGCAGACGGTGATACAAAGACTCAAGGACAGCCTTGCTCAGCGCAACAACGGTGATGACGACGGCCGGCCGTCCAGGCAAGGTAAGTGTTTCATATCCCCCCGGACGACGAGATCTGGTCTGGTGTTGACAGCATTCCAGTCAATTCCTCCCCCTCGCTCGATGGAAACAGCTTCGCGCCACCCTCCTCACTCCAGCGCAGTGACTCGCGCAACAGCTCGAAATTGATACTGCAAAAGGATAAGCTAATCGAGTCGCTGCGGCTCGAACTTGCCGAGGCACAGATCAAGCTCGTGGAGTCCGAAAACCAAGGCGGCGGTAGGCTGCAGGAGGTCGAGCGACTCCTCATGGAGGCCCGGATGGCAAACGCGCGACTGATGGAGGACAACGAGAGCTACCAACTGCTCCTCCAGGAGAAGACACTTAAGGGTGACTTCGGCCAGAGCGATTTCAGCTATATGGGCTCTAACTCAAACCAAGATGCGTTGAACGCTCTGGAAGGCAAAACTGGAGGCTCCAGTTTGGCCGACGAGCTGTCCGAGGCCACGGAGGAACACGAGGCTGGCGACGGCGAGCGACGGTTGGAGGCCGAGCTTAAGGCTATGAAAGAGCAGAACAAAGCGCTTACGCTGTATATTAACAAGATCATTGAGCGTCTACTGCAGCACCAGGACTTTGAGTCGATCTTGGATCAGTCAGGGGAGATCAAGCTACCGGCCAACACAAACAAGGACCTTCCTCCAGCACCCTCGGACAAGGCCAACGGCCCATCTCTGTTGGAGCGAGCCAAATCCATAGCTGTTGGACCTTCAAAGCCAAAGCAGCGACCTTTCTCCGTCATGCCTTCGTTCACTCCGAGCACGAACTCGGCACACACTGATCCCGAGACGGCCCCCCGGATTCCGATCAATAATCTGACTCGATCAGCGAGCACACGGCGAGCACGGCCGCAGAGTGACCAGTACACTGGCGCGGGCGCAGCAAGCCTCGTCAGCCAAATGTACAAGGGGCTGGACGGTCCTGTCTCGCCGACACTGGGAAATACACGACATTCACAGTCCTTCTTCTCTTCCGCCAGCATGGGCGGGAACCCCAACGCCGCCGCCCGTATGCCCAGCGGAAGCCAGGCACCCTCGAGTGGAAACTTCCCTGGCATGAGGAGCGAGACATCCAGCATCAGCGGGGAGTCAGGCGAGCTCTCGACGCCGCCGTCTCAGTCGCCCCCGCGGTCCCACAGCGACAAGCAGACAACATTCACAGGAGGCAAGCCCCGGCCCCTTAGGCTGGTCCAGGAGAACCCAGATCTCAACAAGGACAACAAGGACAACAAGCGGGCAAGCTGGATGACCGGCTGGAGCTGGGGCAAGAAGGAGAACAAGGAGGACACACCACCGTCGGCCGGCAATCCCATTCCGGAGTAGCATTCGGAGGTGATTCAATGGCCAGCAGAATGCCACAACTCGACGAGGTATTGCGAATGTGCCATGGTGGGATCATGACTGTTTGGATAGGCGTCTGGTCGGCACAATAGACATGGGACTTGTACGACTGCATCGAGCGCTTCAACGGATATACATATATACACACACGAAATGAGGTTGGGCAGTGGCTATCCGCGCATAGACGATGGATTCGTCTATGGGAAGAAGTGTTACTGCCCTGCTCCTAGCACTACGGTTGATGACTTGGAGTTGTATCTGGAGGGCTCGAGGTTTCATTCCTGTACAGTATCAGACGTTAGGAAACATTGTCACTTTATGTCATCCTTCGAGTTCTCTACAACATCGTGAATGGTGCGATTGGCCTCTGGTCGAATCTTGGTTCACACGGGTGTCCCAACATCGACCGTCAACTCGACAGGTATATCAATTATCCAGACATAATGCTTTGGTAGCAGTATTACTACTCGAAGAGCTGTCACGCCCAACACCACTCCTCGGGCTCACCACTCTCCAAGTATACTCGTAGACAAGACGGCGTTCGATTACGAGGAGAGCTTGACTCAACCTTTCGGATGTGAGGAGCTATCACAGGCTGTCCGCAGGAACCCGCCAGCCCGACCGGTCAGACCACTCTTGTATACCCTCGCCGGTCGGGGAGCAAGGCTTGTGCTACCCTGTGTTGTGTGGGCTAGCAAGACCATTGGCTGTTCACACCAACAGAGGTTCAGCTGTGGTGAGGTGAAAAGGGGCATGCAGCCGTATGGGCTGTTGTATCGGATGCTTCTTTGTTCCTTGATGATAGACAGTTGATTCCATTTGGATTCCTGGAGGAACGAAGTGTTGGCAAGACGACGGTGAAGCGTCTCACCGCTTGGACCACCGCATGAGGCCAATACTGCGAGGAATCACCCCTCATACTCGTACATAATTTCTTATCTCCAGGATTATTCTAACATATTCCCCTGAGCTAAGTGAAATGAACCTGGGGATGTGGGATGATTTTAGCATGTGGTGCAAGGAGGGGGGATGTCGTGTCAAGCGTTGAGAGGCCCAAGTTCAACGGTGAGAAGGGCGCCTCGGTGGGGGGCGCCTGGGGGGCTTTGGGGGGAACGCCAAAGATCCCCCAAGGTGGGCGGTGGACAGGGCTGCGCTTTCCCAGTTTACAGCTTCCAGTTGCTCCTCCTGGCTTCTCCTTGCGCGCTGGGTATGGGACAAGAACCTGGAAGGCGCGCCATTTTCAGGGACAGCCTCTGACAGGCGGCATTTTTATCGCCTTGTCATGTTCCCCTTTTGGGATGCGCGCAAGGAAGTGCTTGATGCCCAACACAACACAGCGGGGCCCCGGGTGTCGACGTGGCCCTGACAGAAAACTTGGGGTTGCCTGTCATGGACTCGCGCGCGGGATCACGGATGACAAGTGGGCTCACACTCGGCTGCACGAACGGGACGGGTTGGAGATCCTCGGATCCTCCACAGGCTGTGCCGGCGTGAGTTGCCTGGCAAGGGGTGCCACCCGTGAGATGCAAAATATTACTAGTATGCCCGGTACATTACGGGACAGGCCGGCCTCTTGCGACACACACATCAGCGCGAGTCGTGACGACTCAGGAGGCTGATGTGCCGGTTGCCTGGTTTCTACGTCCCATGGTGTTGAGAGACTCGCAGCCAGCAGGGTGCCGAGGCCTCCGGAACCCATACGAGTGGTGGAGAGACACAGAGAAAGACGGGCCCTGTTGTGGAAGTGTGTTGAAACCCATGATCCCGTGGACGCCAGTTGGCAGCAGCAACCTGAACCTAGAAAACTCCGAGACTCCAGCCCCGTGTCCGTGGGACGCAAGTCTCACAGGGCATGAACAAGTGTTTCGCTACACTAACGTAGCACGTACCTAATATGTACGTACTCGATAATAGTGTGTAAGATCAGAACCCGGATCACGAGACACGAGGCGTCGCAGGTAGCGGGCTTGTCCGGCATCGAGGGTCGAGCTGCTGCCGCCCGTTGAACGCCATCAGGATTTAGGATAGGCGGGGGAGCTGGGGAAACCTGCTGGCCCGTTGCGGCGTTGCCTGACAGGGCGGGCTGCTGCAGTGCTCCCGCCGCCGTGCCGCAATCCCTGATTCCCACGCGTCTCCATCACGATTCACCGTCCAACACCGTCATACCCCGTGGCCGGAGCAAAAGCTGCGGGCTTCGTCTGATGCGGGGCACAGGCATGATACAGGAAGGGGGCTTCTGTCCGGAATCTTGATAAGCACAGAATTGATCCCGGAGTTTGCGTCACCAGTGAGCCTCCATAGTTGGCCTCTTGGGATCGAGCCTTGGAGGCCAATTGTCACAATGACTCGGATTTAGTTGGGATGGTCTCGGACCGTAGCGTCGGAACGTGTCTAGCTCTCCCCGGCGCCCGGGCAAGGTGGCAGCATGTTACATTAGTAGAGACATGGCAGTGGTGGTGCCAGTTCATCACCGCCTAATACCTATCGCTTGGTGTGAGGGCGCCACATCACGACCCTCTGTGGGAACCCAGAGGGGTCTTGGACAGGGCGACAAAGCAAACCTACCAGATGGAGCGGTGGGAACTTGAGAAGACTCAAGAGGCGGTGTCCATCAGGAGATGGCGCCCCCCTGAGCTGTCGCCCAAGAGCTAATAAATTGCAACAACAAATTGGCCCAGCCTTTTGAAATTAGAGGCCTCGAGACTCATCTGCTGATAGTCTCGTGATGGGAAGCCTCGCTCGATGTTGGCCTGTCACGGTTCCAAGTGAACACAAATCGGACGTCGTCTTACCAGGACCCGTCCATTTGCGGCTGTGCACCGTCCGTTAAGTTGGACAGTCACCGTTTGGGCCTTGTTACGTTGGCCCCTTAAGCCTGCCCGGCTTCTGTGAACGGCCCATTCGCACAAAGTACCCTGGTACATGGTAGTACGCTGCTCGAGGCTGACCGCACGACAGGTGGCAGGGTGGGTTGTGTTGTTGTTGTTATTATTGCAGGCTGGTTGGCCGAATGATGGTCTGACGCCGGGCTCAGGCACAGGGCACGGCAAGGATGGAGGCCCTGATGGGCGTGGTCGGGCGCCTGGTGCCAATTTGGGTTGGTTGAGGGCTCACCATTGTGTTGCCTTTTTGGATGCTACCCTGCGATGCTGTCATGGACCAGACGGCGCCCAGAGTACCGGCTCTCCCTTCCAAGGAGCCCGATTTGCTAGATTTACCAAACCTGCCAGACGGGCGAATACCCGGCGTCGCAAATTCTTCTCGTAATAACTAGCCAGGGCTGAAGGCCAGCGGAGCTCACCGAAGTAGAGGGAGAGAATTAATCAGAGAAATGCTCGGCATGGTTCCAGGAAGAGATTTGGTGGACATGCCCTCCATATTGCAGGACATTACATGCCTGTGACCCGACGGGCCGATACTTCTGTTGTGGTAAGCTGCACTGCGGTATGACACGTACATGTACGTACCTCGGTCAGTTCCATGGCAGCCCACTGCCAGGCAGTTGCTGGCCAGAACCCGCCTGGAACCCGCCTGGAACTGGAAGAGTGGGAGCCGAAGGGGTGACAAGATCCGCCATCCATCCACATCTATTACCACGCGCCCACCGTTGTGCACACGCCACGCTAACCGCATCGTTGCTTCGTAGCCGGTGCCCCCGTCAAGTTTTGTTGGTCTCACTCTCGCTCTCCAGAGCACTTTGGTGCTGCACAACAACAGCCCGATCCGACATATTGTGTCATGCTGGCGCACTAGTCGCAGTCTCTCGATCCCCATCCCTCTCCATCATCGTCCCCTTCTCTGGCCTCTCGCATCGACGACTTCTCCTCACCTTGTCTTTCGCCCGCTCGTCACTTTCGCCTTGCAGAAGTACTATTTTGTCCATTCGCTCTTTGTCCCCATCACCAGCAGCGCGCCAACCCATTCGTCCATCAGCGCCGCGCCACATCCGCTTCCTGCCGCCCTTGATCAGCCACACGACGCCGACCGTTGCGCAACCTGCAGTAGTGGTGTGGTGGTTGCTCAACTACAATCCGCGGCACCTCTCCAGGCACGACAGCAAGACGCTCCTCCTCTACCGCAACATCTCCGAGTTGGGCATCACCACGCTCGTCCACTCGACTCGACCACCTGTGCGTCAATGGCGATCTAGCCACGATGATCCAGTCCCACGCCGCCATCGCTCAACCTTGACTATCCTGTTAACGCACGCCACTGTTGGCATGCATGATCGTCAAACACCCCACGGATCCCCCCAACTCTACCTCCGCCCTCATGGACACCCCAGCAGCTGTCCCTGATGGCACTCCCACCCAGGGACCCAGCAAAACGTCGAAGCGTCGCCAGAACTCCCCGCCAGAACCGTCTGTAGGCGCGCCGGCCGTACCACAGGCCGACAGCCAGAAGACGTCTCAGCAATCGTCAGCAAACAACTCGGCCACACACTCACCTCTGGCTTCAAGGGACTCGTCGCCAGGTCGCAACCCACGAAGGACGACATCATCGACCCGGCTGAGCGGTTCGCGGTCGCGCCAGAACAGCCAGCAGGACCTGAGCCCTACCCGCCAGCAGATGCGCTCGGGTGCGCCAGGTCGGACGCCGTCGTCGAGGAGTCTATCATCCACCACGACCCCTGTGCTACCTCCCACGCCGCAAGAGCCACAGATCCAATCGCCGACACCCCAGAAACCAATCGTCTCTGATCTCAAAGACAGTCCGCGATGGCCAGTTTCACCGCGCTTACGGTCGCCGCCACCACAGCTTAACAAGCCTAGTCCCGGCGCCTCACGTCGCAACGAACAGGATATGCCATCCATCAATATCCAGAGACCGAATCCTTCGCTTCAACAACCCTCAGATCATTCCCAACAGGCTACTTCAGGGAGTGACACGGAGGACTCCCAGCTCCAGTCTGGTATTCGTACGCCGGCCCGGGGAGCACTTGAGACTGTACAGGAAGTCAGCCTCCCCAACTCCCCAAGCCCCTCGACTGACGCGGCATTGATGGCCCGTGTCGGGGAAAAATTGGGAAATCAATCAGACAGTGCTGTCAATGATGCCGGAGTACTTAAGGCTAAGCCCAATGTTCCAAACTATTCTTCCCATGAGAAGGACAGCGGGAGCGAAACGGGGAGCACTAGGCCCGAGATCCGTCGGCCGACTTCTGTGCCACCAGCGATGCAACGGCAGTCCAGTGCCATGTCGTCCAAGCAGGGCAAGGGCAAGTCCGACAACCCTTCACAAAATATGACAGTCGAGACAGAGACCGTCGTAAGCGTACCCCAGGTCGCCCTGAATACAGGCACAAAGACCGAGGGGGCAAATGGTACGCTCAAGGCAAAGCCAAGCACGGAGACGATCAAACCCAAGAAGGAAAAGAAGAAAACATCAAGGAAGCAACCGGCGGTCAGTTCTGGAAATGGTGAGAATACACTCCTGTTGACTAGCTTAGTCCAACCCAGCCTCTGTCATCCCCAGCCGTCAAGGTCAAAGTCAGTTTCCTCTGATACTGGGCCATCACCGACTAGGCCAGGCGGCTATTTGCCGCTGGCTGACAACGGGTTGAGCTCTCGACAAGGGATGCCAAGGTCGCGGAGACAGAGTCTAGGCTTCCAGCCGATGAATGCTTTGCTAACAAGACACCGTCCAGCGTCCTCCAAAGCGGATATTTTCGAGGCCAAGATCGCCAGCGCGGTTGATGAAGCTAACACCTCGGACTCCGAGGAGACCTTCGTGTACGATTCTAACCCGCCCGATGGTGGAGATCGCTCAACACGGAGATTTCACTCCCGTACGCCCAGTGCCACATCCATGGTCAGTCAAGCGGATCGCCAGCGTTCCATCTACAGTGTTATGGAGGGCGGGCCGACCCACGGACCTAAGAAGGGCATGAAGTTCGTCAACACGCTTAACAACGGCGGTGAAAATCAGAACCCCGAGGACGACGGTAAAGGAACCGGTCGAAGTGTTGGTGGATCAGCTAGAGGCACAGCGCGCCACCATCACCATATTGGTCGATGGGGCCGCCAGCCCGGCAACGGCCACGCCTCACTCTTCGACAACGAGTCGCCCTTCCCGCACGCAGCCAAGTCCAAGATCAACGGGCAGCAGTCACGGCACTCTTCTGGACCACCAAGCCCCCGGATGCATCACCACTCGTTGAGCCATAAGCGCTCCAACTATCAAATGTCACACTACGATATGGATGACACCACTGGAGCTGACGACGAGCGCACTCCTCTAATGGGCTCGGCCCGCCGATCTGGCCGTAGCAGACGCGGGCCCCATAATTTGCGACAGGCCGAGTCGCAGTCTTTCGACGGCCGGCCGTCGTACCTCAATCGTTTCGCAGCATGTCTGGTTCTTACCATGATGTTGCTACTAGTTATTACTGGTGCGATTGGTTTCATGTTCGCTACATCTCAGCCGATGAGCGATATTGAAATTCTCTCCATCAAGAACGTCGTTACTAGCGAGCAGGTTCTCATGTTTGATCTGACCGTCAAGGCGCACAACCCTAATATCGTCGTGGTCACTGTTGACCAGGCCAATCTTGAAATCTTTGCCAAGTCTGAGCACGCAGGAACAGATTCAGACTGGTGGAGAAAGCTGGATGGCCCAGATGATGTGCACGCCCTGGACGATCCCATCAACGACCCGCCGCCGGATGATGACGACGATTCGAAACCGAATGTGCTTCTTGGACGGATCACGGAGTTTGACAGCCCCCTGACATTTGAGGGATCCCTATTCCACAAGGGAACCTCGTCATCAACAGGAGAGATGCAGCTGGCATACCCGGGCAACGGCACTTCAGGAGGCTCGGAGCGATGGGAACGCATCTACCAAGATGAGTTTGACCTCATTGTCAAGGGCGTCGTCAAGTACACTCTGCCTCTGAGTGCCCGCCTCCGAAGTGCCACAGTTGCCGGAAGAACGCATGTCAAGCCCAACTCCGCCAACGATCCGTCCCTGAGGCCAAACGGCACACTGGACACTTAATCACAGATGGCACCTCTCGCTTGAGATGGAGTCCTCTGTGGGCTTTCATTTGTTAAAACTACTTATATGGTGCATTGAGCGCGCGTGGCATGGAGTCTCAAGGAGCATTGGCGTTGGATGCTCATTTCCAGCACAATCATGGATGAACATCGAATCGGTAATGCAGATGCATGAACTTGTTGAATTGGTTATAGACGGGCGTCTGAGCCTTGTCAGGTGTTTTGGGTTTCATTTCTTCCTCCCCAGCTGCAGTGCTGCCGAGACGTCGGACAGCAGGCTCGCCATGGGGGCTTTTACGACCAAAAAAAAAGCAAATCAGAAAAGGGTCTTTATTCACTTGGGGAGGCATTTTCATTTGTTTTATAGCGATAGATGGAGTGGTGGCAACTGCCCACTGTATTAGTAACGCCGTTTACGACACCAAGCGACACAGAAGATCAGGAGGCAAACTCCCACCCAGTCCCGCGAAGGGATCCTGGCACGCACGATAATGGGGAGGGGGCAAGGGGCATGATACCAAAAGAAATTGATACCAAAGATACCACAATATATTCCGTTGATGACCAAAACATACTACCTCATGATCATTGCCCCATAAACGCCGATCACCTTATCTGACAACTCCCCTGCTTTTGTAAACATTCCGCTCCGCTCATGAAAAGTGAATGCCCTCATCGTTGAACGCCTTCAACAGCCGCAAGAAGTCGTTTTCGTCACATTTCCCTGCGCGCTTGTCTGCCAGCTCCGTCACGTCTTCAAGGACCTTGCGGACCTTTTCGCGCACCAGCTGGGCGAGCTTGGTCTTCTTCTTCTTGCTCTTGGTCTTGGGCACATTCGCGCCGTTCATCTCCTTGAAGAACTCGGGTGCCTCATCCTCGTCGTCGACATCCATTCCGATCCCCTCCTCGGCGTCGTCGACCTCCATATCCTCATCCTGCCCGTCCTCGGCGACGCTGTCGTCAATGGGCACGCCGTTCATGGCGCACCACGTCCGGTAGTTGCGCTCGATCATGGCGAGCACCTCCCTGGTGCCGAGCCAGTTGGCCCGCAGGGTCTTGTTCTTGCGCACAAAGCACACGCGCAGCACGCCGTCCCACTCGTCCCAGCTGATGTTGGGGCGGTCGCGGCCCGTCTTGGGCTCGATGCGCACGACCGACGACTCGACCTGCGGCGGGGGGCGGAAGTTGTTCTTGCCCACCTTCATGATGTGCGTGATCTTGGCCCAGAACTGCGCGTTGACCGACAGCCGGCAGTAGAGGGTGTCGCCGGGGCGCGCCGTCAGGCGGAGGGCAAATTCGCGCTGGAACATGAGGACTGAGGTTCGGGGTGGGTTGGGCATGGCGAGAAGCTTGAAGACGAGGGGGCTTGAGATCTACACACCCCTGGTTAGTATGACCTGAAGTTGGTGTCAGGTGCCCAGCGAGGAGCCTACTTGGTATGGGGTATTTGAAATGCAAACATCAAAAGGCGGCAACTCCGTCTTGATCACATCGCCGAGCATGACCTCCAGCTTCTTCTGCTCAGGCGTCCCCTGCACACGCTTGGTAACCTCTGCCGCCATCCTGGGGTCTAGTTCGACGCATATGCATTTGCGCGCACGCTCCAATATGCGGACTGTCAAGTTACCGGTACCGGGACCGACTTCGAGGACTGTGTCGGTCGGCTTGAGGTAGGCCTTCTCGACGATGGCGTCTGAGACACCCGGGTTCTTGAGGATATGCTGGCCGAAGTTGGTGTTGAACTTGAACACATTGTTCTTGGCTGAGTTTCCAGCGGCTGCGCCGCCGCCACCCGGCCGGTCATACGGTGTGCTGGAAGCGCTGCCGCGCTTGGTTTGCTTCGTTTTGCCCATGGCGAGATGCGCTTGGTGTGAGATCGTGGGGTTCGACGTTAGGATCGAGGGGCGGTGGGCAATATTTTTTTTGGGAGGTGAGTTTATCGATAAGACCAGCGTGAGCGACTAGCGACGTGCCAATCAAAGGGGGGCTGTGAAGATTTCTGGTGGTAAGCCTAATTGAAGAGTCCCAAATTTACACAGGGCTAGGCTCCTGGCACACTACCCTCTGTTGCCTGGTGGCATCGTCAGAGCCCATAACAATTTCGCCCATTAGTTAGACACAACCTCATCCCCCCAACAACCTTCCAATCGTAAATCGAAGACAGCTCCGGAGCTGCGTCGACACGATGTCAGGCCGACGGGACTTCTTGAGCCAGCCCGCCCCCGAGAACTACGTCGCGGGTTTGGGTCGAGGTGCTACTGGTTTCACAACTCGATCAGATCTGGGACCGGCGCGCGACGGCCCCAGCGAGGACCAGATCAAGGAGGCGCTCGCCAAGCGCGCCGCCCAGCTGGGTCTAGCTCCGGAAGGGAAAAAGGACAAGGAAGATGAAGGTGGTGACGATGACGAGCGATACCAGGACCCGGACAACGAGGTTGGCCTCTTTGCGGGGGGCGTATATGACAAAGACGACGAGGAGGCGGACAAGATTTGGGAGTGGGTGGACGAGCGCATGGACCGGCGCAAGCGTCAACGCGAAGCCCGCGAGCAGGCTGAGCGCGAGGAATACGAGCGCAACAACCCCAAGATCCAACAGCAGTTCACCGACCTGAAGCGCGCGCTGGCGACCGTGTCGGACGACGAGTGGGCCAACCTACCCGAGGTGGGTGACCTGACAGGCAAGAACCGTAGGAGCAAGCAGCAGCTGCGACAGCGGTTCTACGCCGTGCCCGACAGCGTGTTGGCCGCGGCCAGGGACTCGAGCGAGCTGGGCACGACGGTGGCGGACGACGGGGCGGCGTCCTCAGCCGGCGGCGATAGGGCGGATGGGACCATGACCAATTTTGCCGAGATTGGCGCTGCGCGCGACAAGGTGCTCAAGTCGAGGCTGGAGCAGGCATCGCAGAGCGCGGGAAGCGATTCGGTCGGCGGCAGCTCGACGAGCATAGACCCCCAGGGCTACATTACGAACCTCAACAAGATGCAAATGTCAGAGTCACAGGCCCAGGTCGGAGACATCAACCGTGTGCGAGAGCTTCTGCAATCCGTCGTCAAGACGAACCCCAACAATGCGCTAGGATGGATCGCCGCAGCACGACTGGAGGAGCTGGCAGGCAAAATTGTGTCGGCGCGCAAGACTATCGACCAGGGCTGCCAGCGGTGCCCGAAGAGCGAGGATGCCTGGCTTGAGAATATCCGTCTGAACCATGATTCTCACAACGCCAAAGTCATTGCGAGGAGAGCTATCGAAGCCAACGGGCGCTCAGTGAGATTATGGGTGGAGGCGATGAGGTTGGAGAATCTTCCAGCCAACAAGAAGAGGGTCATCCGCCAAGCGCTTGACTACATTCCCGAGTCTGAGGCTCTCTGGAAAGAGGCTGTAAACCTGGAAGAGGATCCTGACGACGCGAAGCTCATGCTAGCAAAGGCCACAGAACTTATCCCCCTGTCGGTGGACCTGTGGCTGGCATTGGCACGTCTGGAAACACCCGAGAACGCACAGAAGGTCCTGAACAAGGCTCGCAAAGCGGTACCTACATCACACGAGATTTGGATCGCGGCGGCAAGACTACAGGAGCAGCTCGGCCAGGGTAACAAGGTCAACGTCATGAAGCGTGCGGTCCAAGTTCTGGCCAAGGAGTCTGCCATGCCTAAGCGCGAGGAGTGGATTGCTGAGGCAGAGAAGTGCGAGGACGAGGGAGCCACGGTCACCTGCGAAAACATTATCCGGGAGACGCTAGGCTGGGGCCTGGACGAGGATGACGACCGCAAGGATACATGGATGGAGGATGCCCGTGCCAGCATTAACAGGGGCAAATACGAGACAGCCCGAGCCATCTATGCTTACGCGCTACGAGTATTTGTCAACAGCAAGACCATGTGGACGGCGGCCGCAGATCTGGAAAGGAATCACGGAACACGAGAGTCGCTGTGGCAGGTCCTCGAGAAGGCAGTGGAGGCGTGCCCGAAGAGCGAGGATCTGTGGATGATGCTGGCAAAGGAGAAGTGGCAGGCAGGAGAGGTCGATGGCGCGCGGTTAGTCCTGAAACGGGCTTTCAACCAGAACCCCAACAACGAAGACATTTGGCTCGCCGCCGTCAAGCTCGAGTCTGAGAACGGCAACGAGGAACAAGCGAGGAAGCTACTGGAGATTGCACGAGAGCAGGCCCCGACCGACCGTGTATGGACCAAGAGCGTTGTCTTCGAGAGGGTGCTCGGGAACACGGAGACGGCTCTGGACCTGACGTTGCAGGCGCTCCAGCTCTTCCCTGCTGCGCCTAAGCTCTGGATGCTCAAGGGGCAGATCTACGAGGACCTGGGCAAGACAGGCCAGGCGAGGGAGGCTTACGCAACAGGCGTCAAGGCCGTCCCCAAGTCGGTGCCTCTGTGGCTGTTGTACTCGCGACTGGAGGAGAACGCCGGCCTGACGGTCAAGGCGCGCTCCGTGCTCGACCGCGCTCGGCTGGCCGTGCCCAAGAGCCCCGAGCTGTGGTGCGAGTCCGTACGGCTGGAGCGGCGCGCGGGCAACATGGCGCAGGCCAAATCGATGATGGCCAAGGCGCTGCAGGAGGTGCCGAAGAGCGGGTTGCTGTGGGTGGAGCAGATCTGGCATCTGGAGCCGCGGACGCAGCGCAAGCCGCGCAGTCTCGAGGCGATCAAGAAGGTGGACAGCGACGCGGTGCTCTTCGTGGCGGTGGCGCGCATCTTCTGGGCGGACCGCAAGCTGGAGAAGGCGCAGAACTGGTTCGAGAAGGCGCTGGTGTTGGACAGCGACCAGGGCGACAGCTGGGCGTGGTACTACCGCTTCCTGTGCCAGCACGGGACCGAGGAGAAGAGGGCCGATGTGGTGACCAAGTGCGTCCTCAACGAGCCGCGGCACGGCGAGGTGTGGCAGGCGGTGGCTAAGAATCCTAAGAACGCGAGGAAGGGAACCGAAGAGATCCTGAAGCTGGTCGCGGCAGAACTTGAGCAGTAGTCATGTCAGGTAGACGAGCGAGGGGTGTACGATCTTGTATTACGGTAGGGCGAAAGACACATAGTATGGGAGTCTGGGACGGTCATCGTTTTTTTTTATTCATATGCAGATGGGGCAAGACCTGAGACGGGAATCAAATCGAGCTAATCGGTCAAATAAATGGCTAGAGAATTATTATTCAACTTTGTCGTGGATGCAATGTACAGAGGGAAACCAGGTTTGTGTCCCTCCCTCCTCTTTACTTCTTGTTGCCACTGCTAAACCAGCTCGAGATGCCGCCCTTAGCCTTGGAGGCTTCCTCCTCGACCACAAGCCTAGCCTTGGAGGCTTCCTCCTCGACCTTGTGATCGAACTTGTCGACAGCCTTGAGAGCCTCTGCCTTGGTGTCCTTTGCGTAGGCCTCAACGTTGCTCTTGGCGCGCGCGGCCTGCTGGTCGGCCTCTGCGATCTGCGGGCAGAATCGAATTGTTAGCGATCAGGTTGCGAACGTTGGTGGTTTGGGGGAGCTGGTGACGTAAGAGTAGTGCCGGAGCTGTCGCTCCTGGGATCCACTGCGAACCACTTCCCGAGTCTCCGGCCGCTTCGCTCTATGGATCGCGAATTCGTGATGGATCGTGGCGTGCAGGGCTTCAATGTTACGTAGGGGGAATTGGGTGGATGGGCATGAGACGTACGGCCTTGTCAACCTTCTGGCCGGCTTCCGCGCCGTAGTCCTTGAATTCCTTCTCCACGTTGGGGGATCTGCCAGGCAGGTGCGACTTGACCGAGGCGGAGGCCTTGTGGACATCGCCTGCAATGGACTTGATTAGCATTGGGCTCGCATTGACTGCAAGTGTCGTAGATCGTGGACGCACTCTCAAACTTGTTCTCGGCGGCCTTAGTGTTGCCGCCTGCACTGTAGAGGTAGTAGCCAATACCACCTGCGGCACCGAGGCCGAGGATAAGGGGGGTTCTTGACTTGGACATGATGGCGGTGTCAAGTAGATGGGCTGTTTGAATTGTACGGATATCAGGTGAGCTGGGATGTTGAGTGTGGGATGTGAGAACGGAAGATGAGGATGATCAGGGGTACGATGGTCCTTTTATTGGCTTCCCAGTTGCACGGAAAAGCGCGGCTGGATCTTGTCGTCACTTTCCGTCCAGCTTTACTACCCGTAGCTTGTTTTAGCACATCACCGCGGTCTCTTAGGGCATGTCTTCGACTCGCCTAGAGCTTGTAGCAATGGTGACGTGATGACTGGAATCACCATCTTCCCGCTTTGGGCAACCCCGCATTTCCCAGTTCCCACTTGTCCCTGCCGCGCTGGCTCCACTCCTCGACGATGCACTATCACCAACGGCCTCGGAGGCCCTTCCAACATACAGTTGTTAGACATTTTCAACTTGAATATTCTTTTATACAATTACTTCATACAGGCTGCTGTATAGTCCCACTACTTCCACGGACTAGATATACCGTGCGCAATGCCTCTGTGCACCTGTGCAACCTCCCGTTCGCCTGCTGCTCTCCATACCACCACCGCTCGCACGAACCCCACGAACGCCATCCCCCACATTAGCACATCGCATCCCATCAGCGCCCCCTTAACCGCCCGGCTCTCCTGTCCAAAAGACCGCACCGTCAGCGCAAACGCCGTGCACGTCGTCATAGCCAGGACTCCCGCTTGCACGTACAGCAGCGCGACCGCCGAGAGCCCGCCGCGCAGTTCGTGCACCAGGAGTGCTGCGAAGCAGAGGAGCGACTCAGCTGCGAGAGCAGGCTCGGCCACAGTCCAGAGCCTAATATGGGGTGTTAGCCTTTCAAGGGAGTTGGCATCTTGAAGATGCGAGAGAGAGGGCAGGCTTACCAGTTCCAGAACTCGGGGTCTGAGTCTGCCTTTTTCCAGACGGTCACCCAGATGAGCGCGCTGAAGACGGCGAGTGTTACTGCGCCTTGGATGGCCAGTATGACGCCGTGCATGATAGATGAAAGCATTCGCCGACTTCTTGTGCTCTTCACGGCCGCGGATGGACACCTCAGCGACAATCTCCCATCGATAAATGATCCATAGCATCTCCTAGGGTGCGTAAAGGGAGAGCAGTCCCTTTGGAGAGGACTCCTCTCGGTTGGGTATGCCTCTTCGACATCAAATCTCTGTGTCGACGGCGTGTCTATCGACGCCTCGTCTGCTGGTCTCACGGGCACTGCTCTCACCGTCTCGCTCGACCCTGACCGGTCCCTAAGGCCAGAGGATTCGTAGCTGCTCCTGGTGCTCATTTGTGAGAGGCTTGTCACCGACCCCACGGGGAAGTCTGAACTGGTCGTCGAGGCGGGCTGGAGGCGCAGGTCCGGCACGACTCGACCATTCAGCGGTGCGGTCTTAGGGGTAGCTGGGATCTGTCGCGGCGACGTGAGACCCGGGGCGTCGAGTGTGTAACTCCTGTCGGACCTGGGCGACGCAAGCGCGAGGTTTGGGGGGGCGTTCGGGCGCTGCATGGTACCATTGAAGCTGTGGAAGCGGCCCCATGATCCTTCGTGACTGTGCCTGTCCATGGACAACCCTGGCTAGCGACTAGATCGATGCTGTTGTTTCTAGCAATTTTTGGCGTCTCGTAGATGAAGACTATTTCCCACAGTGTTGAGGAAATGTGCCTGTTGGCTAGGAGAAAACTGACTGCCAGGTCAGATAAGGCGCGTGGGGATAGATATCCCGATCTGAAGAGATGGTGAAACGGAGGCGTGGGCTTAATCACACCACCCACCTGGAACCCATTCTCCGCCATTGTCGAGCTGGTAAAAGTGCGGAGAGGCGGGACTGACAATGGAGAGAGGGTGGGCCATAAATCTCAGCAGGGCAACTCTCTTGTCCACGGTCTTTTTTTTGTTGTTGTCCTGGCTCACTCCATTGCGAGTTGCTTGCGTAGGTCAATTGAGCAGTTCACGTTTGAACAAGGGGATATACCCAGGAGGCACAAAGATAACGCTATTCCCTAATGACGATGCCAAGTCGTTGTCGAAAAGACATTGCTATGGTACGATTATTCATTGTGCTCGCAAATAGCAAACGCGTGCGTATATGGGTTCATTTTGCTTGCTTCATCGAATTCGAAAACCAATCGTGTCCCTTTATTCGAGGTTCATCCTCGCCTCGTCCCCGATCCCCCATGCCCCTCCCTCCTTGCCCTGCTTCTGCAGCTCCATCTCCACCTCGATGCCCAGCCCGCTCAGCTGGTCCTCACCCTCCTCGCTCAGGACCTCACTCATCACCTCACTCGGCCTTCTCTTACGGTCCTTCTCATTCTTGGTGTCTATCGACGACCTGTCCCCCGCGGGACGTCGTCGCAGCGACGCGAACCCCCATGACCGGGATGACGTCGATTGCAGCGACAGGGTGTCGTCGGCTGCGCGAGATGTGTTGGAGTCTGCGGTCCCAGGCCTGGTGTGGGCTGCGGTCTGGTCGAGGATGGGGAGCGCGGGCTCGGAGCGTACGGGCGAGAGCCCCTTGTCCTTCTTCACTGCTGTGCTGAGGGCGGATGTGGAGGCCGACGGCGTGGGAGCCACGACTTCCAGCTCGGGAACCTCATTGTCGTCGACTTCGACGAGCTCGGCGTCGCGGTACCACTTTCGTCGTCGCGTCCAACGGCCCCAGCCGTCCTGTCCTCTGCGGCCGTTTTGCCACTGCGATCACTATCAGCACCAGACACTTTGCCGTAGAGTTTCAGGAATACTCACCTTGCTATCGTAGTAGATCCATCCATTCTGGGCCTCGTCACCATTATAGTCCACCGGGCCGCCATCGTCGGGCACGCCGTCCACCTTCCATCGACTGCCCTCGGCCCACCGCCACCGCATGCTGCTGCCATCCTCCACTTCCGGCAGCTCGAACACGTCCTTTGGGGGCACGGCATTATTGTGCTCGTCGGTCCACGCCGACCGCTCATACGCGAACAGGCTACTGGTCCAACCCAGCCCGACCCATCGTCGCTGGTTCTCGTAAATTATAAAGGTAAACTTGACGCCCGCGCTCCGTGCGCCTCCGGATCGACGGTGGCTGACGGCCAGGTTCGACCGGCCCAACGCCTTGGATAACTCCGACTCTTTCTTCTTCTGTATAGTTGTGAGGCTCTCCGGATTTGACACGGGTGCCTTGAGCTTGGACGGGCTCTCAAATCGTAGTCCCGTGATGGCGGAGGCCAGCCGCCGCACCGTCGCGCTCCGCCAGAGAATGGCCCTGGTGACCCTCATGACCCGGGCGTGCCAAGTCAGAACCAGCGTCCCGGCGACCAGGATCACCCTCCGCGTGGTGACGACGCGCCACGGCGGGGCCGTGAGCGCGATCCAGAAGGGTGTGACGATGAGCAGGCGCATGAACATGGCCGTCAGGGCCGGCTTGGTGGTGGCGCTGGTGGGCGTCCGCTGGGTGCTAAGGAAGTCGGTCATCTCGAGCAGCGGCTCCATGAGGACGTTGCACCGGCCCGTCAGCTCCTTGAGCGTCTCGACGATCTCGTCCAGCGTCTTCTGGTGCTTCGTGTTGGTCACCTCGGAGCTGGCCCGGATATGCCTGGACTGCTTGTCTCCGACGGCGCTCTTGGCTGCCTGGGCGGCGCCTCCCGACGTCGCTGGTCCCTTAGCGCCGCCAACACCGGCCGCCTTGGAGACCATATCCTTGAAGTCGCGAGCGGGCTCGTTCCAACCACTGCTGCTGAGGGGGCTATAGCGTCGACCGTACATGCCGGCTATGAGGCCGAAGCCCACAACGACGGGCCCGGCCCAGCGCAGGACGACATCTCCGTAGAGTACAACGGCCCAGAACGCGCAGAGGAGGAGGAAGCTCTGCCAGGGATCGCCGGAGCTCCAGGTGACGAGGCCGACAAAGGTGTTGAGGGGCAGTATGAAGGGGTGGCTGTAGGCGAGGGCGCGGGTGATCTGCGGCGGTGTGGCGAGCAGCAGGGGGCTCTTCTGGTGGACGAGGATGGTGGAGCGGCGGGCGGAGCGCGAGGGCGTGTTGGCGGAGAGGGTGACGGGGGAGAAGGAGGCGTAGGTGGGCGGCGCACCGGTGGCAGCGGCGGCGGTGGTGTAGTAGGACGAGGTGCCCTGCTGGTCGGGCGGCGTGACGCCGAGGGCGGTGTCGTCGCGCGAAGACATGGGCGGGCCGAGTTGCGAGAGGAACGGGGTTTCCTGGATGCGGCCCGGAGGCCGGAGTCAGCAAGGTGAATCAGATGCTGGTTCCCCCAAGATAATGTAGGTTGGCCAAAGTGTTGGGCAGCGGTGTGTGGTGGTGATGGGGCGAGGTTGGGCCTCAGCTGCTGGTGAAGCTCTGGCGATGATGCCGCCAAGCCCAACCAATGTCAGGGCAAGAGGGCCGTGCTGGCGATTCGCAACGTGGTTGCGGAAAATGCAGCAAGGTACGAAGTACGCGGCTTGCGATATGTGATGCGGAGGTTTGGTGGACGCGAGACACGGGAACTCACAAAGGCAGCCATTAAGAAAGAAGGCTCCGCAGGCTCCGAGTGCGCCGTGACGGTGGCCGTGACATTCAAACGTCAAAACGTCATTGGTGTCGCGGTGGCCCGTCGGGTGCGCATGCGCACATGGCAGTTGGGCGAGTTGCAGTCTCTGCCTGGAGAGGGATTGGCGCAGGATGAGTCTCCAGGGGCGAAGGCTATTGCGCTATGGTGCTATTGTGCTATTGTGCTATTGTGTTATTGTGGCAATTGCAGGATGGAGGAGGCCATCATGGGCTGCGATGGTGACGTGCTGGGAGCTGCTGAGGAGGTGCTGAGATGAGCCGAGGGAACTTGGGATGGGCGTAGTAGTCCTTCGTGGAAGGGAGCTGTCTTTTGCAACCATGGCACCCAGATGACCACATTCCTGCGGAGAAGCTCCAGCTGCCAGGCTGCCACCCCCACCATTAACCGTACGTGCCGTATTTGTACCATTATCGGCAATCACATGTGAGCCCGGCAGTGCGGCGCCCAACAAGTAGACGAGCAGACTGCCGCCTTGGGTAATTCTGCGTTTCTGTACTCTGTATTCGGTGGCCAGATTGGTTGCTGCTATTCCATGGCACCACTAGCACCAGATTTATCCACCACGCAATTCGTATATATCCTCCAGAATACACGTTGATCCCCCAGCCGTCACTGTTGTTAATAGTGCATCTCAGCATGAGCACATCCATCTCACCCAGGAGCCCAATAGCCCCCTAGGCAGCCTGTGGGACAGCACCACATGGTGCCACCTGGCACTGAGACGGCCCAGCACGGGAGCCTGGGGTCAGCTCATAGTCTCACACATGTCACTACGGTAGAGGGACAAGTTGTGACCACAAAGGAAATTCAAATGATAGACTAGCGGCTAGTGAACCCCATGTTCCAACTCCTAGACCAATTCGTTTCCCATGGCTCGTAAATCCGTGACCCGCTGCGTCCAACCAGAAACCGACTCCCGAATCCGTGGGCTGATGCGAATGGCGGCGATTGCCAACGCGAGGTTGATTGTCGATGATTGTTTTGAGCTCAAACTCAGTTAAGAGCTAAGTCTCAGGGTGGTTGTTGTTTATAGTAGATTAAACATAGTAAAAGGGCGCACCGCTATGAGTGACCGCACGATGAACAAGAGCCTGGCACCAACTTATTAGCAACGGCGATATTACATAGTACACCTCTTTCAGGACAGGAGTTCGGGACTCACAGCTGGTGCCGCAGTTGCAAGAGCCGGAGGAAGAGCATCCACAGTTGCCAGCCATTTTGATAGAGTTGTTTGGGGATAGGTAAAAACCTAAAAAGTTGTTTGAAAGTTGTTGGAAGTTGTTTTCGTTTCGACTTATAAGTCTACTTGAGGAGAAAAGAAAAAGGAGCCTGAATAGCGGGGGGGAGGGGTCCTCTTTTATAGACGTCGAGGCGCTCGCTCAGGTGCGTCTTTCTTTCACGACGCCAACACGCCAACTGTCGGTCTGGGGCTTGTTGCGTTGGCCGCTCTGGCCGCCGTGGCCGCCGTGGCCTCCGTTCGGCGTCTGAACGAGACGGTCCCACTTGGACCGGGCGGGGCCGCAGGATGCACTCTGCAGGAGGCTGGGAGGAGGGTAATTCTGCCAACTGGTTGGCGATCAAATGATGCGGTCAAGAATCAACATGGACAAGTTGAGCGAGATGCACCTAGAGCAAGCGCGTGCTTTGTGCATTGCACCCGAGCCTACCTATTGCTAGCGTGGTTTTATTTTAGCGGGCGAACATGTTCTGAATGGCAGTGGCAACCTGGTCTGATCTTTGGCCCTTTCCTGAGTTCTGGAGGGCTCCTGCCAGTGGCTGCGCATCGCCGTGTAAGTTGTCGATGGGTAGGCACGACCGGCGACAGGCACCCAGGTACGAATACACGTCAGAGCCCTTGCACACAGACGTTCGCTGGCCTGTCTTCCTCCCGCCTTTCTCCTGACTCCTGCAGCTGGTGCCAGATGGACAGATTCATCTTGTCCCATGTCACCGCCAGTGATGAACCTGCCATACTGTTGCATTCTGTGCTGAGCTGGCTAGCGCCGACCGTCTCCATCCTCCCGCATGCCCACGCCAACCTCCAACTCCAACCTCCTTAGGCTCCTTAGGGATCGGCCATAGGTGGTTGGTCCATGACGCCCAACATGCTCGGGCCCCGAAAAGACTGACCGCCTTTGAGCGTTACCACCAACAGAAGCCCACCCGGAATTACTTTATCCTCTCTGGCCGCTTCCCGCCTTTGCCCGAAACAGGCGCCAGTGGACGGACCCCTTTGCCCCCGTGTTACAAACGTGGGCGGTTGGTGGAGCACCGTTTGGTTGGGAGTGGTTCCCTCTTGGGCACCTCGGCCATGAGGAGGCCATCCTTTTGGACAATCATGATCAGTCCACCATGCGCCTCCCGTCAACTTACGGTCAGCGATATCCTCCGATGGTAATGGATCTCCGGTGGTTGGCATCGGCGAGCTTTGGCAACTGCTAAGGGAGGGTGGGAAAACCTCTCAAAACCCCTGGTTGGCAGGCTGATGCGCCGAGCCCTGACGCGTCGCGCTACCGCGCCACCGTAACTTGCGTTGTCGCCTTGCCTGCTAATTGTCGGCGTCAGCATCATGAATCCATGTTGAGGATGGCAGGTAGGAGGTCAGACCCGGGTAATCCTCCGTACGAACTGTCCGTCGCCTTCATTATATGCCTGCTGTTGAAACCCTGAAGAGATCGAGTCGCTTCCCAGCCACCGCAACTCCAACACCGTCGTCTATTCCCGAGCTTAGCCCATTGGACTACGAAAACGCTGTGCTAGTAAGCGATTGCGTCCGCTTCGTTTCAAGCTGCAAAAGTTTGCGATTATGGGACTGTCGCCCCCCTCAGCGTCACCTTACAGGTGTGAGACATCGCGACTCAGCTTCACTCATCGTCCTTTTCCCTGGATGTCTTGGGTTGAGCTGTTCGGGGGGTATGAGATCTATGCGGAATATGGCACCTAATAATAACCGGTTGCTCACCCATCAGGTTCAGGAGGCATCGAAATGTCGGCTACAAGTATTACTTGGCGATTCAAGTGACTTGCACGGCATAGCTCAACTGCATACTGGCGTCGGTATCGGTTGAACTGACGTTACAGAATTGCTAATAACATATCCGTACCGTTATCAGCTTCACGAACCCCACCCCGCGATAGCCTCGGCGTGATTCGACCGATATATAAAGATAGAATGGGCCGACACAGCTGAAAACCTCGCAACGATCGCCTATAGCCTCCCACCCGTACCTCAGTCAGATTGTATATGTACACTAGCGAGCGCCGCTAGCAAAATGGGGGAACTACCGATTAGCAAGGAGGATGCGCCACCGCTCCTCATCACCAAGATCCGAGATGGCTCAGATATTGAGGAATACCTCCCATCCCTGCGCCGCCTGTTGCAGGCCTGCGTTAACGATGAACCCGACCTTTCCTCCATCGGGTTCCTCCACCCGCTGTCTGACCACAATGCCATCGACTACTGGCTTCACCTCCTCCCATCAGTGCTAGGCCCCAACCCTCTGGCTACCCTCCTCGTTGCTACACATCCCGGCGCTGATGATTCATCTGTTGTTGTCGCTACTGTCCAGATCGCTCGCATGACCAAGGAGACGCACGATTACAAGGGCGAGGTCCGCAAGCTGCTTGTGCACCCCTCATACCGTCGCGGCGGCGTCGGGAGACGAGTGATGGAGGCGGCTGAGCATATCGCTCGTGACGAACTCGGGCTCGAGATGCTGGTATTGGACACAGCCACCGAAACACCTGCAAGAGACTTCTACCTCCGGATGGGTTGGCGTGAATGGGGGATTTGCCCCATTTATGCTAAATTTGCGGATGGGAGAAAGGGGGACTGTAGCTTCTTTATCAAGATGCTGCAATGAATTTCATATCTCCCCTTTTATTCCCATCGCGCCAGCTTGGCGCCCACCCACTTTGGGCCTTTTTCTCAGTTATAGCATCAAGACCATGGTCTTGTCACACGTATCCACCGCGAACTCCTTTCCTCCCCAATCGAACACCCGCTCCTGGGGCATTAACACGCCTTCCCAGTCCAACAACAACGAAACTCCCGGGTCTGGCTCCATCGCTCCTTCCGGCGTGCCACAGGCCCTCATGGCTGACCACATAGTCCCAGCTCTCCTAATTGCCATGGTACCCTCCTCACACCGCCGACAGACCCAGGGCTTGAAGCCGTAGGGGCAGTCCCTCTCTTTCTCGGCGAGTATCTGCTCAACAACGGCGTCAACTTTGCTCTGCAGGTCGGCCATGCTGCGTCTGGATTTGAGCTTCGTGACGTAGTGAATATCAGCTGCTGTATCGACGGTTGAGGGCCTTGGCTTCCGTGGTGGCGTGTCTGCATAAGACCTCGGCCTCCTATCTTTCGCTGCCCTGCGAGGCTGGATGCGAGCCGGCGCCAATGACTCTGCCTTTGCTCTCCGCCTTCCACCATTGCAGGCAGCGGGCGATGTGCAAATCGGAGAGTATTCCACCAGGTTTTCCTCGGCAAACTCGAGGAAGTGCGGGACGCACAAGGGGTCCCGTCGGGGTATAATCTTATGGTTTTCCAGTTCCATGGTTCGTATATCTGCCCATGATGTTTGTGTTTTCTCAATTGAGGTGATTGCTTTCCCGGCTACTGTTAGTTTTATTATGGGGGCCAGACCAAGTGTTTAAGAGCAGCGTTTCTGTGCCTTTGTTCTTTGTTGTTCGGCTGTTCCGCTTGACTTGTTCGAAATGCTTGAACGAAAATAATGGGCTTTGTTCTCATAGTACATAATGCTGTTCTCGACATTCCTATTTTGAATGACACAAAAACTCTGGGCAGGGGTATTTTTTTATGGTAATGAACTGTGATTTCTTCTTATAGTGGCGAGGGTGGTGTCGCCAAGTGACAGGCAGAAGGCGAAGGGGCTTGATGGCTCTGGCGACAGCAGGCACGATCTTCGGCTACGGGGGGGATGTGCAAGATGGCTCTTTCTTCCTAATTTTGGGCATGAGGCATTGAGTGGATGACTATTTGGCGGCCCATTGTCCAGCCTCTGCTCTCGCTCTTTTCCTCGTCTTTATCGAGTCTTGTTGTCACCGACACGACACGAACCGGGAGATCAGCAAAACATCAACTCAGCAAATTCCTGCATACATTATTTCTCGCAGCATATTCACTACGCTTGTATCTGCAAACGCCCCCAAGAATCCAGACACTCGCAAAACACACCGTCCGACCGCTCGATATACGGCACCATCTGTACTGTGGTTGCTCCATAGAGACAGACCCTCCCCAGCATACGGAGATCCTTGGAACATCTTGCGAACCAGACAAATACCCATCAAGGCGTCGCCCGAGCCGTCAGCGAAGTCCTCCAATGAGCTAAATGGATTATCCGTTGGGATAGTGTCCCGACTGTCACGCCTGTTGCAGATATAGCCACCGGGGCGACATCTTGAGCTGGGCCCTACGCGTGCCTGAGCAATACCGAGATCCGATTCAGAAGGGTCCGGTGCGGTACACAGAAGTTCGCGAATGCCCCAGCTGTCTGTACCGGGGACCACTCCGACTTTTTGTGCCTGGGGTTGATGATGCCCCTGCCCCCCCAGTTGCTACCGCGGTATCGCGACACACCCGGCCAAGGATTGCGTACGGCTATGATAGCAATTCTTCCGGCACAGCAGGAAGGACCCAGAGTTCTGTTAATGCGGTATCGCGGCACACCCAGCCAAGGATCGCGCACGGTTACCATATAAGTTCTTCCGGTACAACAGGAGGGACCCAGAGTTCTGGTAGTCCTTTACCTTGCCTCAGTACCGCTCCTAACCCCAGTCAGAATCCCAATAACGATGCCGCTCAGATGAGCGCTGAGGAGATCGCTGAAGAGATCGCTGAGGAGTTCACTGAGGAGATCATTGAGACGACCGTTCAGAATGAGGTCGGAGAAGGCGCTCGGGGGGATGTTGACAATGCCTCTGAGGAGGGCTTCCAGGAGGCCGTTGAGGATGCCTCTTGGGAGGCCGTTCAGGAGGCTGTTGAGGACATCACAGGGGTTGCTTTCCTCGATGTGAACGACCGTCATTCCGATCAAAATAGGTTTGTCCGTGGCACCATGAATGAGCCACATGTCGCACCTGAAGCTGTGATGGCTCCTTCGGTCAGACAAGATACTGCTCCTTCGGTCAGACAAGGTACTGCTCGTTTGGCCAGACAAGATACTGCTCCTATGGTCAGACAAGGTACTGCTCGTTTGGTCAGACAAGATACTTCCCCTCCCGTATTCCCACAGCAACCTAGTTATTATCGACCGCTCATGCCGTCCACCCCTAACGCCCACGGCTGCCTGCATTGCCAGACAGGCCAGACAAGTCAAACCCCCTATATTGGGCCAAATCCGAACATTGAGGCAAACGCCCATACTAGGTCAAATCCTCACCACTCGGCAAACCTCAACAACATGGGAATCGCCCAAATGCAACCGAGTCCACATCACCACTACCACGCGCCAAACTCTAGCATCAGGGTAGATCCCCATCATACGGCAACTCACAACACCAGGGCAAATCCCCACCACTTGTATGCGCCAAACCAAGCCTACCTCAGTCCAAACTCCAGCATTAGGGTGAGTCCTCACTATGCGCCAAACCAAGCCTACCTCGCGCATGACCAAGGAATGGTGGGAAATGCCCAAATGGGGGCAAATCCCTACTCCGCGCCGAACCCTAGCTCTATGGGAAGTTCCCACGTCGCGCCAAACTCACACATAGAGGCAAATGCCCAAAGGCAGTTACCTCACAACCATATGCGGGATCTCAGCTATGAGGTAAATCGCCACCGCACGCCAAACTCACACATGGAGGTAAATGCTCAAAGGCAGTTAACTCCCAGCCATGTTCCATATCCCAGTTATGAGGAAAATCCCTCCGACCGTGCCCAGGAAGGTACCGAAAGGCGGACACTTCCCTTCCATGTGCCACAATTCCCAAGCAGATTGAATCCCTACCCCCCGCGAGACGCCCAAGCCGGAATTTACCATCAGAATGGTTTACATAATGGCAGAGGCCAGAGGGGCCAGGGACGGCAGGGACGGCAGGGACGGCAGCCAGCCCAGAGGGACGGTAAGAGAGTCTCCAGAGTCCAGGAATTGAGGGCGGAAGCAGCAGCTCTTACCCATCCCTCTAGAAGGAATTCCAATTCTGAGCCCAGGTCTGGCTCGGCCGCCGCACCTGTTTCGAATAGTCAGGCCATGTCCAGTGATTTGTCGGGGGAAACTTGCAGGGAACCGCCCGATTCGAGGGGAGAGGAGCCCAGCTGAGTTGAGTGACGGAGGGACGAGGGGAATACGTCTACAAGGGGCGATTGCAGCGGCTTTGGTGAGTTGGGGGTATTGTCGGGCAAAACGGAAGAAAAAAAAGGAAAAAAGAATGGACGGTCTTGTAGGGTTGGTTATGAAGCCAAGTATCTCGTAGTTGATGCCACTTCTGCGAGTATGATGACTCTCGGTTGAACATTTTGAATCCTCTGCCTCTCGTCACTTGGTCCTTGAAATTGTAAGAATCGCGTGTGTTTTTGTATGTTTCAGCTTCGCATGGGCTATCTTGCTCGCTAGTGCACCAACCCCTTCGACCGTTACTTTTGCAGCTTCACCTCCAGCTCCGCTACCTCGGCCATGACCTCCCTCACGGCCTTCTTGGCGGCCTCGCCCGGGGGCTCGTAGGGGTGACGAGGGGCCAGCTTCTCCTCGGCGCCCTCGATGCCTGCCAGCTTGGCCGAGTAGCACGCCACGGCGTACTTTGTGGAGGCGATGCCACTCTTGCAGGGGCTCTCGGCCAGGGCGGCCTTTTGCTGCAGGGCCAGCGCGTCGGCGTGGCTGCCCTCGGCGTACAGGCGGTAGATCTCGCTGGTCAGGCTGGGGAAGACGTTGGCGAAGGCGGCGATGCACCCGGCGCTGCCGGCGGCCAGGCCGCCGACCAGGAAGTCGGACTGGCCGCCGAAGGTGGAGAACTCGTCGGGGGGGTGGGTGGCGGCCAGGCGGGTGATCTTGCCTACGGAGCCGCAGGTCAGCTTGACGCCGACGACGTTGGAGCGGCCCGCGGGGCTGGCAGCAGCGCTCTCGCGCACGATGGCGGTGATGGCGTCGGAGTCGAGGTCGACGCCGTTGCACACGCCGGGGAAGTTGTAGATGACGACGGGAAGGGGCGCGCGGGCGGCGACGGCGGAGAAGAAGCGGCGGACGACGGAGGGCGTGGTGGCCTTGCCGAAGTAGGCGGGCGGCAGGACGAGCAGGTAGTTGGCGCCGGCGCCGGCGGCGTCGTGGGCCAGCTCGAGGACCTGCTTGGTGGAGTGGGCGCCCACGCCGGCCATGATGGGGAAGTCGGGCCCCACGGCCGCGCGCGCGGTGGAGATGAGGCGCGAGCGCTCCTCGCGCGTCAGGAGGAAGGCCTCGGAGTTGGTGCCCATGCACACCAGCCCCGTCAGCCCCGAGCGCGCGAGGTGGGCAAAGTACTTGGCCTGGGCGTCGAGGTCGACCTCGTCAGCGTCATGGTCGAAGAAGGTGATGGCCGGGCACCACACGCCGGCGGGGGGGACGTGGGGGAAGCCCATGGCTGTGAGGAGAAGATGGAAGAGTGTTGGTGGTGGTGGTGGTGGGATGAGCGAGGGAAGGCGGAGGAGAGTGGTGGCACGGGGTGGACGTGGTTTTGTCGGGAGCGAGGATACCTGGGAGGATACTGGGAGCAATGTATGTCTGCGGTCGGAGGACAGTGACACAGTAATAATACCCAAGCCTACCTAGCATCGGAGCTCGTCCCGTCCCCGGACCCACTTCTCCGGCCACCCGCCCTGGTCGGTGCGGGGCAACCACAGATATGCCACAGATACACACTGGCGCTCGGGATCTGAGCCGATACTCTGTTATGTGTCCTATTCTGGGACGTCGAATGGGGAGCAAACACTGACACATCTGATACATCTGCTGCCTGCCCCGGCGCCTCTCACAGATCCCTCCTCCGACCACGAGCCAACACATGGCCACCGCTGGCCGCCACCGCATCATAAGAACACACCCTCCGGTCTCGCTTCTCCATGTCTCGGCGATATCGCTGTTCCGACCCCCACCTCCAAGATGCCCAAGTCTGGTTTTCTTCCCCCAATTAATTCACTAGCTGGCAAGGGCCAGGCCAGGTGAGGTGAGAGGGCTTGGAAACAGCTGTGATTCTCGCAGGCCTTAGTCGCTCAAAAACTGTAGGCTTGGTCGGGTGCGTGTAACATATTGCTGCGTTGTGCTCTGTGCCACCGCATGTGCCACATCCATATGACGCCAGGTTTACACTGTTTACTATATATATATCCGTAGTAATACATGCTGTGTATGTCCTCTCGGCCCCTGCTGGCCGCCCCCACCAAGGCGTAATTTCTCCGTGGCTCGTGGCTTCTGGCCTGCATGATCCAGATCTAGGTTTGTGCGACAGCTTTTGCCTGTTTTGGTTTCGTCGTTTGGGCGGCTGCTGCACCATATGTACGATATCACGGCGCGGGGCGGATGGAAGAGGAATCTAGTCAATACTACCCGTCTTCCAATTTGTTGACCCATTCATGGATACATACGTAAATATTACGTAGGGGCAGACTTGCTGACGCCCCGCAAGGTTGGCTCCAACAAAGGATCTAGTAGTGAGCTCATTTGCTGGAATCAAGCTGTGCCGCTCGAGCCTTGCCTCACGGGCGCTCGACGAAGCCCGTACGTAGGCAGTCACGTAAGTACCTTGACTTAGCCATTGTGGCCTACAGCACAAAGGAGAGTAGTGGAGTGTGTTCCAGATCCAGGTACGCATCAAGGGTTCATTCATCTCGGCGGCTTCTAGTATGTTTCTGTGAGACGCCATCAAGTACACTGAGGCCATTTTGCGACTTTTTATCGAGGAGATCTTTAAGTTGTAATTCATTAGGAGAACAGATGGGACCGTATTAACTCCAACCCGCACCTACCTACTGGCTCAAAACAACATGTGGAAGAAGTTACTTGAGACGGGGCAGGAGTTCTTTAGGTAGGAAGTAAGTCAAGTAGATGGGCATATTGGGAGGTACATCTCCACCTCTGTCTTAACGTATAACGCAAACGAGCTACGTCCTACCTTGAAAGAGATCATGACCTGCCTTGAACGACGTCCGAGTGATGAGAACAACAGTCTTAAGAGCAGCACAATCCGTCAACCTAGCTAGCCAACTCAAAGCACTGGGATGGCTTAGAATATCTAGGATCAACGGACGGTCCTCCCGGTTCACAGATCGTGGGCCCCCATACATCCGGATGATGGGGAACGACTGTTTCATCGAACCGCAGATGGGTAATACAGAGACCCAGTATTATGTGGTGGAGTGGCAGGGGGGCGGGAGGTTGTCAATTACCTGGTCAGGTGATTCAGCAGTAATAGCTTCCAGACAGGGAGAGTTGCTATCAAAAGTTGGCAGCAGAAAAATGGCGAGAAAAGAAGGGAGGGAAGAGAAGGGCAGTAGGGAAGTAGAGGTGAGGGGGGGGTTCCGATTGACCGATCAGGCTCTCGGTGTAATCATTGTTGTATTCGTAAGATTGGATGTGCAAGTGGCGATCAACGTGCCTCTGTGTCATACATAGTACGCTGTACCAGTCTCTATCCCCGCGTCGTTGCCGTCATGGCTATCATTCGCATGGTCTTGCACGAATAAGCGCCATTTATAACTTGGTGCCACGATTCTGTCCCGAATCCTCCAATCCTACGGATACGGAGTATGGATGTATGGATGCTGTAAAGAAAGGGAGAAGAAGAGAAGTAGGTAGCGCAGGCAGCAGATGGATATGACGGACTGTTTAGGCTGCTTCTAGCTGGGCCTTGGCTTGCTTGGGTCACCTGGAATGTAACTAACTGTAACGAGGTGGGGCCCTCCCCCCTAAAGCCCCCTAGCATCTAGTTACGTCAGACGCCCAGCACGCTTTTCAAAGCCCAGGCCACCTGTAAACCTGGGCAGTCTGAACCGTCGTCGCAACTCCAGCACCGCCCAGGTCGCTCGTCATTCAACCACCTCGCATCTTCTGGTTCTGGTCTCGACGCCCGCCATCCCCTTCCGCGTCGCGCCCTCGCTCCCGCTCCCGCTCCCGCTCCCGCTCCCTCGCGTGCCCCTCACGTGCCCCAACGCTCGCGAACCGCCTCAGTCATGTTCTCCGGCGGCCGGGGCGAGTCCTCGCGGCCGCACGAGGGACATGATCTGGAGATGCTGCCCCGGTCAGAGCCCTCGGGGCGTGACGCCGCCGATGAGAAGCCATCCACCTCCGCCTCAGCCTCCGCCTCAGCCTCCGCGCCACGAAATGCCGGCCCCAGCAGGGATAAGATCAGATGCCTGGACGGGCTCCGTGGCATCGCCTGCCTACTCGTCTTCAACTACCACTTCCTCTGGCCATGGACCCCATCCATCATGATGGGCCACGGTGCGACGCCCCCCGGCGCCCTCGAGCCCTACGTTGGCTGGCACCAATTGCCAATCATCTGCCTGCTACACCGCGGCCGCCCCATGGTCGCCATCTTCTTTGCCATCTCGGGCTATGTCCTCTGTCGACACATCCTGAGGGCCATCCATGAGCGCCGCCTCGAGGCCGCCTACAAGAGCCTCGCCTCCTCCGTCTTCAGGCGCGCCTTTCGCCTCTACATCCCCCCCACCATCAGCATGTTCATGGTCGCCATCCTGGCCCAGATGGGCGCCTTTCGATCCGAGGACGACATCTACAAGGGCCCCGACTCGGCATACATCAACGGCACCGTCACCCTCGCCACCCTGTCCAACCACTGTCGCAACTACACGCACCCCGTCGTCGGCGCCGAGGGCGCTGCTGATTATCTGGGCCTGCAGAGTTCGGCTTACCTGAGCAACCTGACCGGCTGGACCGACAATACGCTCTGCCTGAACGATACGTCCAAGTCCATCGGCCCCGCCAAGCTATACACCCTGGTGGACAAGGCCGATGGAAACATCGCCGGGTTCTCAAACCGAACCAAGGGACTCAGCACGTATGCGCTGCAGACGTACCTGAACATGCATGGTCCCGAGATTGAGATCCCGTACGAGGGCCCTGTCCCGTTGACCCATGGCCGCTCCAACATCACAAACTGCACCGACTTTCAGTTTGTCCAGTTCGGCGGCTCCTGGGAGGAGCATCCCTTTATCCACGACAACATCACCTACGCTCTCCAGAACTTCACGAGGGCCTATGCGGAATGGGCCAACCCCTTCAACTTTGGCCACTACCATCCGCGGTACGACCCGCACACATTCACTATCCCCATGGAGCTGCGGGGCTCCATGTTCATCTACATCTTCCTGCTGGCGACGGCGGCCCTCAAGGCAAGGTGGCGCCTGGGCTTTGCAGGAGTGCTTGTCGCCTACAGCCTGACAATGTCACGCTGGGACATGGCCACATTTCTGGGCGGCGCGACGCTGTCGGAGCTGGATATCCGGCAGTCGTCTGAAGACGAGCGACCCTTGGGGCCCACAGGCGCCAGACGAGGCCGCCTGGCCAGTCTTTCGGCAACGCCCCGTCGAGCGGCAGCCCTGCGCTGGGCCGGCATCGTCCTGGCCCTCTACCTGCTGTCATACCCCGACTCGGGCGCCGAGTACACCCCGGGGTTCCGGTTCCTGTCTTCGTGGGTGCCCAGGTACTACATACCCCTATCGGGCTGGATGTTCTACCAGGCGATGGGTGCCCTTCTGCTGCTCCCCTGCGTGCTGCGCGACCCGTTCATCCGCGGGGTGCTCGAGGGCCGGGTGGCGCAGTACCTGGGGAGGATCAGCTTCTCGCTCTATCTCGTCCACGGCCCGATCCTGCACAGCCTGGGCTTCTGGATCATGCCGAGGCTGTTCGACCACATGGGCCGGACGGGTGGATATGTGGTTGGGTGGATCTCGCTCATGAGCCTGACTCTGTACCTCTCCAACCTGTGGTACAGGAAGATCGATGTCTGGAGCACGACAGTCGGGAGGAGGGTGGAGAGGTACGTGGTGGAATGAGGGCCCGCATCGGGACTAACCTGGGACAGCAAGCGGCGGAGTTTCGTTTTAGTATTTGGTTCGCCATGGGATGAGGGCTCGCAAACGCGCCGTTAAAGGCCGGGTGTTGGATTGCCTGTGCTATGTAATTTTATCGTTGTGCAATAGATATTCAAATTTCATTCATGCCATGAAGAACGGGTACCACCGGTACTGGAGTTTTCCCCGAGCTACGTCCACCCTACATAGCAATGGTGCTTGAAAATACTTCCATTAACCTTCCAGTTTAACATCCAGAAGAAAAGCTACCTAGTCCTGTCATTCCTGGCGCCATTCTCCCCCCTAGCCTCGCCTCACTCGACTTGTCTGCGGGCACGCCTGGCCACCTCCGTCCCCCTCGGGTTCGAGACACCACCATTCAACATCCCGCCCACTCCCTCTCAGCTCTAGTCCTCTAGCATTCAAAGCAATCCCGGATGTTTCCGTAGTTGGTGTGCTTGCAGGGGAACCCGCACGCGCCGTACCTGCCACCCTTGTCCAGCGCCCGCGGGCAGACGTGCTCGTTCTTGACGTACGAGGGGAACAGGCGCCCGCAGGTCTCGCAGATGGGGACGATCTTCAGCACGTTGCACATTTTGGAGGGGTTTGTCCGCTTTTAGGGAGTACGTGGGCTGCTGTTATGGGGGAGTTTGCTTGTTATGTGCGACTTTGCTGTGTCTTGGGAGATGGCTCCTGGAGGAGGCGTTTGGTTCGCTTGGGAATATCCGGGCAGATGCTCTCCAAAGTCGAAGGACGTTCTGTTATATATACTTCCCATAGTGACAGTGAGTTGCGACAAGAACATTGCCCATTCAGAGACGAAGTTGGCCCCGAGTGCTTTGTGCCATAGATTCCAGGTGTATTCGTGAATCTAGTTCATCCAGAGGTTCCGCAATATCTACTTCGTATCATTACACATCTCAGTTTGGGTTTCTCGTGGGCTCATCTATACATGATCAATTACCGAATGGTAAACGGAGTACGATTATAAAAGAGTTGTCCCAGCTATTCAACTGTTTCTACCCCCAGAAATATGACTGTACAGGAAGCATTTTTGAAACGAGTGCCGCCAAGTTTACACGAAGGCAGATTTTGTACTTATTATATCAAAGGAGACTGGGGTTCCTTTCCAAGGGCATCTACGTGCCGTGATGCCGTGAGCCACTTTCATCAAGCAATATGATTAAGCATAGTAGCTCCATCAGGGGTCCTCTTAGCTAGACAACCAGAAGCAAAGAAAGTGTTCCCATTCCCAAAAATATCCGGCCCCATCCCCTCTGGGAAGAAGCAAGACCAGATTCACCCACGCCCTCAACGTCCACGTCTCTCCTGCTCCTCCATCCTTCTCCTCCGGCATTTGTCACACTCCTGGTAAGGGGTAACATTTCGTATGTTTGGATGGCCGCAGGCACCGAATGTAGCCCCGTCCTGCACCGCCTGGGTGCAGACGTAGTCTCGGGAGAGGTACGAGCGGAAGACGGTGCCGCAGCCGCATCGGGGGGTGACCCTAACTCTCTCGCACATGTTGGACGGCTTTCTGCTCTCAGATCTGTGTGGTTTCTGCTTAGGAGTCTGTTGCTGGGGAGCTGTGGTGTGGTAGTTTGCTTGCCTTGTATCGTAGTGGGCAGCAGCAGAGGTGTTGGGTTTACTTGGGAATATCTGGGGACGTTGTGGGAAGGGGAGGAGGAGGCTTTATACTCGGCAAAGAACGATCAAGTAATACAGGGCTGTTGCTGATTCAGGGATGGGAGTTTGGCAAATCTGCCTGTTTCATTAGATGCCGTATACTCAATTGCTTATAAATTTCGGGTGAAGTAGTGATTCAAAAGCAAATCGTAACTTATCAATTTTGGCAGTGTCCCCCGAGTCTTCCATCTCCCAATCACTTCAAGCCCACTCCCAGCCGCCTCTGTTCTTCCTAAGGGGGATTAAGTCCAGTTTCTCTCTTGGCTCCGATGAATCGCTCTCTAAGTTCTCTCCCCTCATCCTTAATTCGAGCCTTTCGCCATGGAACGCAATTATGGAAAGAACGATGTACGGTTTTCACGCTTATAAATTCAATGCGGGTAGCGACAGTCGTAGTCCATAGCTGCACCACTGGTGGCTTCATCGGACTCCTCGTCAAAGATTCCAACGTAGAGTAAACAGTGATTCAGAAGCAAATCCAGTCTAATCCTTTACAGGCAGCGTCCCTGTAATAGCCCTACCTCTCCAAACTCATAGCAACCTCCCCCTCCAGGTGGAGAAGCGCATTCAGCATTGAAGCTCATGTGAGTAGCTCGCCCCCTTCCCACGTTGCTATCTGCGTCTCCTCGCCGCCTCCTCGGCCTCTTCCCTACGCTTGCATCTAAGACACTGAATATTGGGCGTGTTGATGCCTTCGGTGCTGTTCTTGCATGCGTCGTAGCCGCCGCCCCATCGGTTGACCCAGTCGCAGAGAGTCTCGCTGGACAGGTATATGGGGTGGGCGAATCCGCAGCCCTGGCAGACGGGCACCATCCACACTCTTCTACACATCTTGGTTTCTTGTCTACGTTCGTGCGTGTGTGTGCTTGTGTGCGAGTCGTCTCGATTGGTCTCGGTTTGGCAACTCGAATGTTGTATGTAATAGGCAGGATAACTAGGAGAATGATAGACCTGCTGCTGCTGGTCTCAAGTTCAGGAATCTATCTAAATGGAGAGTAGCAAGTCTCTTAAGTGCCTGGTATCGTAGAAGTGATCTATATAGAAACGTTGTTGACTTAGAGGCAAGTCACACGCCTATAACCCGTTATTCACAGACTCTGATGTAACCGGTGATTTAGAAGCAAGTCCCGTTTCATCATTCTCAGCGTTGGATCTCTAATAGTCTTCCCTCCCTAGGCCGTAAATTGAAGCCGTTCCCTTGCGGGAAGTTCCAACGATCAATGTCGAAGCTTAGCGTCCGCGTGTGCGAGTGATGTGTATAAATCTGTTATTGATAGCTAGAAACCCGGAGGTTTTATCTAAACAGACAAAGTGACACTCTTAAATACTGGATAATTTCTTTGGAACTACCCCCGTTTCGATAGGGAGCAACATTGAAGTTCAGTGTTCCCCCTGATGCTGCTACTCTCGTGCGGCCCCTTTTTTTTTCAGCCCGCCACTGGCATTTATGGCACTGGCAAAACGGATTGGAGATGAAGGGGGAGACGTCTTGGCGAATATATACTTGGCATGACAAAAATGATCAAATGTACAGGGCAGTTGCGGATTCAGAGACAAGATCAGCTATTCAGTGACTTTGCCTCGTCTCAAAAATAATTTACCAAATGGTCAATAAATGTCATTGGAAGACCCAGCCAGGGGCTTCAACAAATAACTAGTTGCTGTATTCACACGTGTGGTGGTGTATGACTACGGTTCCAGGTCGTCGTGGAGCCCCCTATCCTCACAACTCGCTCCTTTGCAACAAGTCAAAATCACTTGTTATAGCTATTTAAATTGCCGCCATTCTTCTAACACAGCTGTGCGATGACCTACATGCTAAGCCCATGCTTGTGGCTTCGCTGCTGCCGGACTGTCGCGACGACTGTGCCACACAACACAGCCTCCCAGTTGGCCCAGTGGACCGATGCCAGATGGGGCAATCACCGAAAGGCCAATATTTGACAGCTTGAAAGCTTGTCAACTTGAAATGAGCGAAGCCGGCAAAGGGGGCATTTCCATGTTTGATCGCAAAGCGCTTTCTCACTGGTCACCTTGATGATGCCAGTCCTCCCGTCTCGCACATCCAGACCCGCCACAAGGGGGCCCCCACGCACAGGGGGTCCCAACGACATCTCTTGATGATGGTACTAGTATATTATTCGTATATTTACTATTAGTATGTACAGAGGCCCCTTTCATGGTATCTTCACAGCGCTCAGTTCATCGGCAGCCGCTCGTACTTGGGCGACGCCGGACTGCTCCTCCTCCACCACACGACCCTCCTGAGGGTCCTGGTCATCAAACCACGCAGGCGCAGCACCGCCACGACGAGCAGCGCGGCGGCGCACAGCGACCACAGGAAGATGGTGAAGGGCTCGGGCAGCCAGCCGCGCCAGGGGGCGTCCAGCAGCACCGTCTCGGTCTTGACGAAGCGCGACGCGGGCGCCGAGTGGCCCAGCACGCGGCCGTCGCGGTCCATGGCCGCCACGCGCAGGAACTCGCCCGCGTCATGGGGGATGCGCATCTCCGTCTCGAAGCGCGTCTTGGGCGCGTCGTCGTGGTCGCGGAACTCGCCGTCGTCGGCGTCGGAGTCGCCGCTCTGCAGCACCCAGCGCGACACCTCGGTGGCGCCGTTCCAGCTCACGTAGACGGCGTCGCGGCGGGGGCGCACCGCCATAGAGGGCGCCGTCGACGGGCGCCCGACCCAGGGGAACTTGAAGGTGCGGTAGCTCTTGGCCCAGCCAAAGTTGGACAGCCAGATGACGCCAAAGTGCGCGTCGCACAGCACCTCGCTGCCGTCGAGGCTGAACTCGGTGAAGGCCGGTGTGTGGCCCCAGCCCACGAGCACCGTCTCGCTGCCGGGCAGCACCTGCACCGAGCCCTGCGACGGGCTGAGCAGCTTGAGCGGCGCGATGTACTGGTGCTGCAGGCGCGCCGTCATGGCGTCGAGGTCCAGCTCGACCATGAGCCCGCGGCTGTGCTTGGCCGACGTCACCTGCCCGTTGGAGCCGTTGTCGAAGATGGTCAGGGTGCGCCCGGGCTCGCGCCACGACGCGTGGTGGTTCCAGGTGAAGTTGGTCGCGCCGCCCCCAGACAGGTCCTCGAAGTCGTTGGCGACGCCGCCCAGCTGCCACCGGATGGACCCGTCGACGTGGCTGATGCAGGCCACGGCGCACATGTGGCGCGCCGAGATGAGGTAGTCGCCGTTGGCGTCCTTGTCGATGCTGTTGATGTGGAAGAAGTCGAAGCCGTTGTCCGGGTAGCCGCCTGTGCCGGACAGGGGCTGCATGCTCTCGTGGATGGGGTAGTGATCCGACGCGCGCCACTCGAAGATGACCTCGCCCGTGTCGAGGTTGAGCTCCTGGAACAGGCAGTCGAAGATCCAGCCCTCGCCGATGCCGTACTCGCTCATGTCGCCCGTCGTCGACTCGTACATGGTCATGAGGATCGTGTCCTCGTCCGTGATGAGGAACTCGTGCAGGTCGCCTGTCAGCCCGCCCACAGGCTTCACCTCGCGGAACACCTCGTACTTGTCGTCAAGCTATATATACCGACAGGTCAGCCAGTCGATTGCAGTTGGGGGCTCAAGATGTGAGGATCCGTACCATGATGTATGAGCCCTGGCCGCCCGCAAACCCGCCACGGTCGGTCCCCCGCCAGAAGGTAATGTAGTCCTTGCCCTTGTACCGCTGGACCTTGAGGTCCATGGCCTGCCCCCATCTCGTCTCGGTCCAGACCAGGTTGCCGGCATTGTCGACGATGACGGGCCCAGGGGTCTCGACGTAGGCGCCTCGGGGCTCGAAGAAGATGAGGCCGTCGTCGCAGCGGTCGTCGTGCTTGACAATGTTGACGAGGGGCGACTGGGCGCCGAAGGACTCGTAGCTCGCCCTGGGGTAGGCGCCGTACCAGCCCCAGTCATACCAGTACGAGTTCTGGACGTTGAGCGATCCTCCGGCATCGTCGGATGCAGATGCGGCCGCCGCCGGGGCCGCCAGCAGCCCGAGGAGCGCCAGCGACGACGCCAGCAGCGTGCGAGGCCGTGACCCGGCGAGCCTCGGGGTGTCGGCAGGCATGGATATATCGGAGGGGGGGTGTCTATCCGTACATGTAGTGGTCCTATTATGCGGCATAATACCAAGGAATTCCAGACGGCAGAAATGTCACGCTACGTGCGTAGGTACGACTACGATGCGAGAGAGAGGGAGAGCAGGAGAAAGGGAGAGCCCCCCAGGGGCATCGAGAGCGCCAGCGGCAGAGACACGACTCCTGGGCCATGATCGGAGCCCCCCAACCACTGCCTATTGGCAACAACCTGGGCTCCTGAAGAACTGGAGCAGGAACCACTGAACCGGAAACAGGCTGGTCATTGATGAGGGACCAGAGACGAGCCAGAGAGGGACCAGAGAGGGCGCCGGTCTGGTGGAACAAAACCCTGTCATTCGACTCAAGACAAGGGAGCGAGAGAGCCTGGTGGATGCGCCGAGGGCAAACAAGTGTGGGCGGCCCCGCCGTCGTCGGACAGTCGGCGACACGGTGCCCCGATCAATACTCGACGACGGGTACTGGTACATGAGCCTCCCGACTGCTACTTGTCCATGTCTGTCATAATATACGAGGGGGCTGGTACAGATACATGTTGGTAGCCCGGCTTCCGAACCCCCCATCGAAGCAGCTGGGAAAGATTCCCATAGGGCAATCGTGCTCGCACAAAGAGACCGGATACAGTATGCAGAAAGAACCTAAAAGAGTGCCACTCGGTTTTCGTACAGTGGCGCAACGTGGAATCTATTACATACTAGTAGCACTACGTAGTACTACTAGTATTAGGTACTGGGTAGTGGTACAAGTAGAGTTCAACGCCACCTCGGGCCAAGTCAGGCACACCGTCGGCACTCATCAAACTTTGAATAAAGCCAAGCACTACGGAATACTATAACTGTGCCAAGACATGATAACCTTTGCCTCCCTTCCGGCATTCAATGCCCATTGCGCCTATTGTCCGGCGTCCAGAATCAAGCGTCGCGTGCCCATCCACCGTACTCCGTACTGTGTGTCCTACTACAGTAAGTCGAGCCTGCAAGCCACGATGCACATCACAGGCTGCTCATCAATTGACGGTGCGCGAGGCGGCGAGGGAGCAGAAAGTTGGGGAGCCACAAGTTCGCGCTAATTACTCGCACCTATCAGGCCAGCGCAGAGGAGCCAAGCAAGGCAAGCTTAAGGGGGCCCCTCGTCATCATCCCTGGGTCGCCACCAGAGCCAAGACGCCCCAAAACAGGGCAACAAGGGCTGGCCTGGCCAGGAGAAGCCCTGCCTGGGCACACTTGAAACATTGCTTGCTGTCCTCGTCGGGAAGCTCGATGCCTTAACCTCCACAACGGGCGGCGTTGGTCCGACGTACCGCCACAGACCGAGCTGGGCCGTCGGCCCGTCACTGTCTGTGACACTGTATCCGTACACAATACAGGCTGACGACTGTTGTTGTCACCAAAAGTGCATGCCACTGAGCCAACAGTCAATCTGCGCTTCCAGCCGATTTGACCCCCTGTCTGTGTTCCCCTCTAGTATTTGCATTGTGACATGAACTCCTCCACCACGTTGTCAATGTCAACGGTTGCCGGGACTTGCCGCAGGGCGGCAGGGCCCACCCCGTAATACGATTAAATGACAACCCTGGAACTGCCTTTGCCGACAATTATCCATCATCACAGATAATCCCATGCATGACATGACATGTTCAATTAGGTTGCTTTGCAATACTTTTATTTTTATTTTTTAAAAGGTTGAGTTATAAGCATTGCTCCGTAGCTGAGCAGGTTCCCATTGTTCCTCCGCTCTCTGCCTCAATCGCTTCAGACAGAGACGCACTCGATGCTGCTGCTAGTCCACGACGACGGCAAGCCCTCTAAGCGAAATACGGATCAATTCACGCCAATTAGCTAGGTGGGCATTGGTGAGCGGTTCATTGTGGAGGAAACAAAATGAAAAAGACAAAAACAAATCCAAGCCAACTCAAGAGAACCCGCACCTGCGCCAGCTGTTGATGACTAGACCAGCAAGCTAGTTGTGTGTATATAGGGAGCCGCAGATGACGGGCGTCGGAGAAGTGCCGCGAGGCCGGCAGCACCTAGGTAGGTCAAGCCAAGATAGGGTTACACAGCAAAGCCTAGTGAACCCACGATCAAGCACACAAAGACAGCCCACGAGGGCTAGTGACGGTCCTCCTGAAGAAATGACGTCTTATGATAGATATTATACATATATGGTACAGTATACAGCCTCGTACACATATTCCACAAATATCCTCCCACCCGTTTACTCCACACCGCGGATCCATTTCCTCTCCTTGTGGCCCGGCAGATCATTCGTACCCGTGACTGGCAGGTTGCGCTTCTCCAGCTCCTCCTTGATCACCTTCCACCTGCCGACCTCGATCTCGCGATCGATGGGGCCAATCTTCTTGCTGTGCACCCTGACGTTGGGCAGCTCGACCAGGTCGTCGCGCTGCTCCAGGACCTCGGCCAGCTTCTTGGGCTTGGGCTGCTTGGATGCCATGGTCAGGACGTGGCGGACCGTCCGCGTAGCCCCGAGCCTCGCGTCGGGCACGAGGCTGCCGGTGAGTTGATATAGGCGTTTGCGAATCTGCGAGAGCATGTCAGCACCCATCGTACTTGTCATCTTGGGAGGCAAACAACGTAGAACGTACAGCAAACTTAGCCTCGTTGTCCAGCACAACGTCCTTCCACGAGGGGTCCCAGGCCTTGATCATCTCCTGCGCCTCTTCCACCGAGATGCTCTCCGAGACCTCGGCCTCGTCAGCCTCCCTCGTCAGCTGCTCCACAACAGCAGCAGCATCCCCTCCCAGGGACGCAGAAGCACCCTCACCAACGGTGATGGGAGTCTCCAGCGCCACATTCAGCGCCGCTCGCGAACCCTCTGCCCACTTCTTGGTCGCCCACTCGGACAGCTTGTCCGCCTGCTTCAGCGCCAGCACCTCGACGACCGCCCTCCTCAGGTACACCTCCACGACCTCCTTGTCCAGCACCTTGTCTGCCCTGCCGAAGCCCTGGAACTGACTCTCGGGGCCCCAGTGGCCCGGCCGGTCCCACCACTTGTCCAGCGGCTCAACCTCGACGAGGCCCTCGATGCTCGTCGCGGGCTCGTAGTGCGGGTCCAGCGAGCCGACCTCCTTCTCCGTCGTCGCCTCGGTGCGCTTCGGGGGCATGGCCAGGCGCGTCTCGCGCACGGGGCGCGGGGTCCTGTCGCGGGCGCTGCGGGACTGCTGTGCGGCCTCCTGAGGCAGGTTCGAAGGGTCCTCGGGCTCCGCCCGCTGCGTGTAGGGGTCCTCGGGCCCGGGGGCGTCGCCGCCCTTCCAGAGCTTGCTGCGGAGGCCGCCGGCCTGGGCGGGAGCCGTGGTCGACATGGCCCGGCCGAGGGCGAAGGGCGCCCTGCTCGGGGCCGCTGCCGAGCAGGAGCTGGCCCGGCTCAGGGACTGGAGTCCGCGTACACGCGGTATTCGGGGCATTGTGATGGCGGGAGTTTGGGGCGGTGAAGCGTTGGTCGGAAGGGTTGTTCTCCAGGTTCAGAGAAATTACCACTCCAGATGAGTTTCGCGATGGGAACTTTTCCGGCGTGGAGCTCAGAGCCAATCATGGGCGAGGATGCGTGCTGAGGTGGGTTTCTATGTGGCTGGAGCGTCACCTCAGGGGTCGAGCCACAGAGTCAGCCACAAGTCCACGTTGCCCCATCGCGACCAAGCGACGACCCGGCGAGACCTGGCGACACACAGACATACCTCCATCAGCAAACAGATATACCGCGGGCCGGTCCATCTTGCCATCCTAATGGCGCGAGCAACTCTGCTATGGCTGCTGCTCGCAGCTCTGATCTGCCTAGTTTCAGCTGGTACGCCACTCCGTAGCCAACCCATCCCCAAATCACCCACAGAGCTCGCTAACGTCAGCACGCCATCAACAGAGGCGCCCACATTCTGCAAATGCACATGCTTCAAGAACAGCACAATCATCCCGCTGGGCCCAGAGCACCAGTCCGAAGCCGCCAGCTCGTCAGCATCCGCCCTCCGCCGCTCCCCGGGGCTCTTCGGCCCCGACCCCAGCTCCATCCTCGTCAGCCCCCGGACCGCCTCCACGCACTGCTCCGAGTGCACCAAGTCGTTCTGCCTCAACCAGGGCATCGACATCTGCGAGAAGGCCGACGAGGACGATGTCATGACGCTGTGCTTCAAGCGCGACAGCAACAAGGACAAGATCATCGTCTGGGGCTTCATTGTCGGCACCTGCGCCCTCCTGGGCTGGGCTCTCTTCAAACACCTGGCAGCGTGGCGGGAGGGCCGGAGGTTCGCTCGGCAAGACATGAGCTATGCGCCCATATCTGCCGGTGGGAGGTGACGCCGACGGGGGACATGATCACGTCGTGTTGAATAAAGGGGGTACTACTACACGGGACGGCGTTTATGGAGTTCTTGGGGCCTTGGGTATTGGACCGCCCTGCTAGAGTCCCATGATTTTGTACATCAAACAGGACACGATGCTCAAATCTTGGAGAGTTTTTATTTGATATCCCAGCTATGTTTCCCAGTCCCGGAACTTGTCTGTTGAACGCCTCACAATGCACCCTATCAAGTTCCCATTTGTTAAAAAATCCAACGTACCCAAGCGTTCCGTTCCCAAGCCAGTACTAACTCACGGCAGGCATCTAGCCCTCCTCCAGTTGTGTGACATTGGCCTCCTACTTGCGAGCGCCATTGACCTCACGGCGGGCGCGCACGGCGGCAGCGAGGTCCTCGAGGACGGTGATGGTGTCATCCCAGTGGATGCAGGCATCAGTGATGCTGACACCGCGCTTGAGGCCAGAGGGGCCCTCAGGGGGGACCTTCTGGTTGCCCTCGTTGATGTTGGACTCGATCATGACGCCGATGATGGAGTTCTCGCCCTCACGCAGCTGCTCGGCGACGACCTTGGCGACCTTGGGCTGGTTGTTGTGGTTCTTCTGAGAGTTGCCTAAGAGAGGTATTAGCAAATCTGTCTATTGGATGGGTGCGTGATACACCGTACCGTGAGAGCAGTCAATCATGATGGCCTGCTTCTGGCCCTTCTGCGTCAGAGTCTTCTTGGCATCCTGGACGCTCTCCTTGTCAAAGTTGGGTCCCTTGGATCCACCTCGGAGGATGACGAAGCCGTGCTCGTTTCCGCTGGTGCGGGTGATGGCAGCCAGGCCCTGCTTGGTCACACCCATGAAGTGGTGCTTCGACGCCGCGGAGCCAATAGCGTCAATGGCCACGCCGAGGTTGCCATCGGTGCCGTTCTTGAAGCCCACGGGGAAGGACAGACCGGACGCCAGCTCACGGTGCAGCTGGGACTCGGTGGTGCGGGCACCGATGGCGCCGACGGAAATGCAGTCGGCAAGGAACTGGGGGGAGATGGTGTCGAGCATCTCGCTGGCAATGGGCACGCCGCTGGAGGTGAGGTCGACGAACAACTGGCGCGAGACACGGAGACCCTTGTTGATCTGGAAGGACTCGTCGATGTCAGGGTCATTGATCAGGCCCTTCCAGCCGACGGTCGTGCGGGGCTTCTCGAGGTAGGCCCGCATGATGATGCACAGGTCGTTGGAGAGCTTGTCGGCCAGGTCCTTCAGTCGCCCGGCGTACTCGAGAGCAGTGGCGGGGTCATGGATGGAGCAAGGACCAACAACTACAAGAAGACGGTCGTTCCCACCAGTGATGATCTCGGCAGCCTCACGGCGCCCCTTGACGACAGTCTGGATGGCATTGGCGGGGAGAGGGATTTCGGAGGTCAGGAGAGCGGGAGGAATCAGAGGATCCTGACCCAGGACTGTTCATCTGGTCAGCTACATCCCGAATCACCGACGGCATGAAGCATTTCAAGAAAAGATGAGCAGAGGAGAAGGCGCATTTTTGTCTGAAACCCCATTGCCCATCTCGCCATGAGATACGATTCCCCGAAGTTTCACAGAAAATGCTTACCTCTGGTGTCGTCGGCGACGAGCCCCAAATCAACTGAAGGCATGTTGTGTTGCGTGTAGAAATTTACGTGTAAAAAATTCCTTAGCCGTGAAGCTTACAGCCAGTCAGAAGCTTGATAACCGAGCTTAGCAAGTTTGTTGATCCTTGAACTCGGCTGTCCAACGTTGGAATTGGAGGTTCGATATCGGAGCGGGGGAGGCAGAAACGTTCAGGGCGCTTAGCTGCAGTGTCCCAACAGGCGTCTGAGAGATGTACGGGTCACAATGGCTGCAGAATGTGAAGTACGAGTATGTTCAATAACCGAAGCACACGGATGAGGAAGCGAGAAAAAAAGTTTCATGAGGTAATGGTGGACCTGGGGGTTGACGGAGTCCACTGGTGAGTCAGAAACGTCGTGGTCAAGCAGACGGGTGTGGATGTGGCTGCCAGAGGGCTGAGGGTCGGAGGGCGTTCGGACCAGGTCCCCCCACCGAGGGGCAGCGGGGGAGCCAAATGCATCATTGGCTTCATCCAAGGCCACGACGGCAGGAGGATCATGTGCCATTGCTCACCAATCTACCGAGAACACCATGCATAGCTTAAAAGAAGTGGTTTATAAAGTGGGATAAATTATGTAAACTGAGTCTCTCTCTATCGCTCGTGCTTCACACTGGCCGAGTATTTCACCTCTCCGCAATTGGTGTGAGAGATTGTGCCAATGGGGCGACCTAATGTCTACTCGGTATTTCTTGGGCAGTTTGGCTCACCCGCAAAGATTACAATACATCCTAGGGCACATCTTCAATTCGGCACCATTGGAAGCCTCTGTCAGACATATGGACCATTCAATTGCCTCCACACTATCTGTACTTTTTTTCCCTCTTTCCTTCTTTGCCACCAACAAGACACTCTGGATGAGTTCCGAGACTTTCTGGTACAGGGTGGCTGGCGAGGTCGGAGATCGTACTACTTCGTACTAGGTAGGTGGCACGTACTCCGTACCTGCCGTGAGACAACGTCTCCTGGCAGTTTGCAGCCACTAAGTGGCATCGGGAACCCGTCATTGAGTCGCGTGAGAGGCTCGCGGAGCATTTTAAAAGGAGAAAATTTCATCTGAGTGGTAAACGATAGCCCTCTCTCTCCCTTAGACTACGAGCTCAGAAACTCAGACTGCCTAGGTACCCTGTATTCTGCCACTCCCGCCTGTACAACCCCCCGGTCGTTCCCTGGTGGACCCTGCAAGCCTCACCAGAACCTTTCGGCAGTGGCGCCAAACACCTCTGTGTTTTTGATGTGTCGCGTCCTTTGACTCCTGCTTCGATATTCAAACCTCTCCATCATCCTCAAGCACGTATTAATTTGTCCTTCTTCGCCCTATTGTGCCGTCTTTATTATACCAAACCTTGTTATTATATTGTAATTTGTCCTATAGGGCAGGCAAGCAGAACTGATTGGTGCTGGATTCACCTGTGCCTGCCGCCGCCGCCTCTCCTCCTTCATCTGCATCTCAAGCTCGTTCCTCCTTCCCCAGTGGCCACTCACTTGCACGGCCACACACACACCCCCTCTAAGAGGACACACTCGGGGAGCGAAGACAGGACGCCTCTCGACAGGAATTCTTTCCCTTCCTCCCCCATTTACATTTTAGTTTATTGCAATTGTCTACTTTTACTGTCCTTCGCTCAGTTGGGGGGCGCACCTTTTCGGCTCTTGCCATTCAGCTCCCATTACAGATTATCTCGGGTTGGATCGTGCTGCGCAGACACGACTTGCCACACGGCCACGCAGCAACCAGCCAGCTAGCTTTCCCCTCACGCCGATTCCTTGCTGACCCGAGCCTCCCTCAACACAACATCCACAAAGAACACATTCTTTTGGAGACAACAATCCACCATACGTTTCCCTCCTATCTCAAGGCCAAGAGCTAGGTTACCTGCACCCGTTATTCGTTCATCTGGGCGCCCCGCATCGGCGAGTTGCCTCGCAGTCCAGCACTCCAGCCCCAGAGTCCCGCTTTCCAGCCCACCCGCCGACACCGGTCGCGATTCTCAACGACGACTTGAGTTCCGACCACTACCTTAGACTTGTGCCATCTACAGAATTCCCGGGACAACCGTATACCATGGAGGCAGCCGACATGTTGGAAACTCAGCACTATATGGATGTTATGGCAGATCACCCCAAGAAGCGGGGCCGGGACGACGAGCAGGAATTGAACATGGGAGTCTCCAGCTTTAGTGAGCACCGAAACGTGAGAATCTTACTGGAATGCTTCACATGGTGCCAAGGACCTGGAAACTAATTATGCTTCAGAAACGCCTCCAAAGCCTCCCTGTTCGCACATCGACTGGTCAGACCCAGCCATGGTCTTCGTCGGGTGCTGTCACTCCCCTCAATGCTCACCCGGGAGAACTTCACCACTCTCACATAGAAACCTCGTCGTTCCTGGCCCCTGCGGCTCCTCGGCCACCACAAGATGCGGAGATGGACATGATGGACGCTCCGGGAGAAGCTCCGGCCTCTCACAACAATTCTACCCACCTCGCCCCCGAGGGTGGTCATTCGACTGGCACAAATCGCATGCCTACGCCGATCCAGCCTAGCTTTGCGGCACAGGTTAGAGGACAGCAGCGTGAATGGACTGCCAATGGCCTGCACCCCAGCGCTGCGAACGATCAGGCTGTACCTCGGATCATGGCAACAGAAGCGGACTGGCATACGGTACAGAACAACCGGCGACTGCCGTCACCAATTTCAGAGTGCGAACATTCGACGTCGGCTTCTCTGCAGCCACCTCCACATGGTATGGAACACCCCAACGCCATGATGGATGTTGAACCTCGCGCTGCGTCTCAGCCGCCAGAGAGTGATGCAGACTCGCCGGGCCCTTCGCCCGAGCGTAGGGGTCACATGCGAAGCAAACACACCATCAACAACTGGACGTGGCAGCCAGGGATGAAGAAGAGCTTCAGCATCGGATACCGGGCAGACTGTGAGAAGTGTAGGCTCAAGGTACCAGGGCACTTCAACCACATCGTCATATCATAGAATGGAGAGTCAATGGTTGTGGACCCGGAGACAGAGCCCTGGTTGTGGAAACAGGCTGTGCGACGGTCAAACTAGGTTGAGGAACCGGGCCGGTCGGAACAGAAATACTCATCAGTCTCTGGCCGGGATGAGAGTCCAGCTGTTGCCGTTCGGCGCCATTGGAGGCACGTTGGCCAAGTCTATTCGCTTGGCGCAAAGATGGGTACCCTGAGTATAGGATGCTCATCTCTCATGCATCAAACTGGTTGATGCATATGAGATTTGGAAAGCTGACATTGGATATTCCTTCATCCACTACTGATGTGATGTGAGTGGGACAAGGGAATCGGGAGAAAATTGTTTTATTGCATACGACACTCGCTGGCGAATTTCCTTTTTGAGTTCCGTACAGGGGCTTTGTCCTGTACTATAGATCCCCGTCCTATCTGGAGGACGGAAGGATGGCGCATTTAGCATGGTAGCCATGCTGCGGACTCTCAGCAGTGGATGGCAGCATCTTGATAGATACCACAATTACAGCGTTGTATTTTACTCCTCAGTTACTCCGTTCTTTGCGTTGACATATTCGCTTTCATATTTGTAATGAACAGGAGAAGGACTCCGTAATGATACATATACAAACCCAACCCCCCGGCGCCTTCTAATGCACTGCCTGATCTACAGAGGTATGATACAGTTTTGTTTGGCCACCTGGCCGTAGTACGACCTTGGTACGATGTGAATACCCTTGGTTTACCATGGCCACCACCCCTTCTTTGCCGAGCCCTGGCTCTGGGAGCTTGTTTCGAGTCCTAGCTGATCGAGGCTTCCCCCGTGGTGTTGGTTCTCCTTCTCCTTCTCCCACGCCTGCTTTGCCTTATCCTCGATTGTTCCACTCGAGGAGGCTGTCTGTTCCCCCTCCTTACCATCGCCTAGCCCAAAGTATCCAAGGATTCCCTTGCTCTGGCTTCCCACCTTCTCGATCGCAGTCTCGCCCCCAAACGCCGGCTTGACGTGCTCCTCGAAATGTGTGCGATGCTCGGGCGGGGACAGCAGCGGGGGCAGTTTGACGCCCGTCCGCTCGGCCTCGCGGTTCGCCTCCTCTACGAGAGCGATCTGATCCTCGGTCGCCTCACCCTTGAGGTACGCTAGTCGGGCGGTCGCCAGCTCGTCGGCCTCGAGCTTCTTCTGCGCCTCGACCCACTCGGCGCGGCGAGCGCGGTTGTAGCGGAGCATGTCCCAGACCGAGTATATGCTCACGACGCCGGCGACGGCTGTTGCGCGTGTGGTCAGCACCCTGCACCAACTCTGAACTCAACGGGATCTCGTAGTCTACCTGTGAATAGGATGACGCCCCCTACTGTGAACCGGTGCGCCGCATCGAAAAACCTCCGGGACATGTCAATGGCCCGGTCAGCCTTGCTGATCTGCGCATTCTGGGCGGCCAGATGGGCCTGCCGTAACCGCCGGACGCGCTCCTCGGGTGTCTCGCCGGGCAGACGGGAGCTGGCTGATGGTTTCGGGGCGGCGGCGGCGGAACGGCCGGGTGCCTTGGAGGTGGCGTGGGGGATGTTGGATGTGAAGCGCGTGGCGTCCTTGACGCTCCGGGGCCCGACTCTGGACGCCATGACTCCGTATGGGGGGCTGGTGAACGTGAGGGTGATGGGTTGGTTTGGCAGTCGTGGTGTCATGAGATTTTTCGCGTGTCCCCGGAGAGGTGGAATTTGACTGCTGTGATTGGTCCGGGATAACTTCGGCAATTGGAGCTGGCTGTGGGAAACACCCGAGAAGAACAGTGTCACGATGGGCGCGATGGTGTGTGTGGTGGGAATGTGGCTCCCGTTAGGAGACTTTTTCAAACTGGATTGAATGTTAGAAATTCTCAATAGTACAGGGGTAGTCTAGTCCCTCATCAGGCCACTTTGACAAGAGCCTACGGGAGTCCAGGACTCGCTCCTAGCAAGGCCAAACAGACTTCGTGTATTGCAAAGCCAAGGGCGTCAATCCATCGAGACGTTCTAGGATTCTACTTCGTGTGTATCCGTACCGTCAGCTTACTTTGCACTATCCATTGGAATGAAGTAGGTATTTTACGACGTGTCTGTGAACACTTGCCAGTCCAAAGTCACAGGCCAATATTATCCTTGTTCTTGTTAATGTCCAAACAGTTCAGGCATGATACACCTTTGTCCCTATCAATGCGAAGAGGTCCAACATTACATAGAGCATATCACAGGTATCGCTACAAGACCTCCAGTCCCCGTCTGCCGAGTAGTCTTCTTCATGACGTTGCGTAAAGCGACGCGCACAATGAAAACAGGTGGGAAATCAAAAATTGCGCCCCCCATGGCCCCGAAGGACAATGGAGTGAGGATCGACTCCGCGCTGTGCAATGCAGGCCATCCACACTGAATTCCCCAAATCTTGAGCTAGGGAATTCGGAACAAGGTAAGTATGAAGAAGAAAAGAAGAAAACGAGCAAAGGCCGGGACTGCGGCGCAGTTTTATAGCCCAAGTTGATGCCTGGCGCCATTCTCTTTTGTCAGGCACCAAGACTCGGGGCTCAGAAAACACGTGACTCGCACAAAATTTCCAGCGAGGTGTGGCCCCCCCACCAAGATGCCTGTCCGTACCGTAGGGCACAGAAACCCTTCAATCAAATTGTCGAGCATCCCAACTCCGAAATTTCAACGCCTCACGACCGACTAACCGACCACAGGAGCAGGTTTGATCGCAAGCAGGCACAATGGTACGTCGACAGCGACAATGAATGGCATTGCGCCGCTCCAGAACGTAATTGCTGACCGTTCTCTTCTTTTCCACAGGCGATCAAGCACAACCAGAAGATTGTCAAGACCCGTGAGCACCGCCGAGACACACGCTGGATAGCGACGATTCGATGTGACAGCGACTGACCCCGAACACAGATTTCCGCAAGGATTGGCAGCGTCGGGTCCGATGCCACTTCGACCAGGTATGCGAGTTCTGAGGAAGACGTGTTGGATTGCCTTTGGACCGGGATTCTGATATTTCTCGAACAGCCCGGCAAGAAGAAGTCGAGACGTACCGCCCGTCAGGCTAAGGCTGCCGCCGTCGCCCCCCGTCCTCTCGACAAGCTCCGCCCTATTGTGCGATGCCCGACTATTAGGTACAACCGCCGTGTCCGCCAGGGCCGTGGTTTCACCCTCGCTGAGCTGAAGGTATGGTTTCTCGACCGGTGGTGCTGGGGATAATTGGATAACAGGTGGCTGACAATCGTCCACAGGAGGCTGGTATCCCCAGGAACTTCGCTGCTACCGTCGGTATCGCCGTCGATGGCCGCCGCCAGAACCTCTCCGAGGAGTCTCTCGCCGCCAACGTCGAGCGCCTCAAGGCCTACAAGGAGCGCCTGATCGTCTTCCCCCGCAAGTCCAACAACCCCAAGAAGGGCGACACCAAGACCAACCCCCGCGAGCTTGAGAAGGCCACCCTCATCTCCGCCGCTCTCCCCATCACCCCCACCGACATTGCCGTCAAGGAGATCAGCAAGAGCGACATGCCCGCTCCCATCGAGGGCGGTGCCTACATGAAGCTGCGCAACGTCCGTGCCTGGAAGCGCCACGCCGGTGCCCGGGAGAAGCGCGAGAAGGACAAGGCCGAGGCTGAGACTGCTAAGAAATAAACAATCTCAGACAGTTTTTTTCGGCACAAAAAGGGAATCGGTGTTTGAGGGTCATCTTGCTCTTTGCGTCTCTTTATATGGAGAGGAGCAACGTCGGTTCGCGGCTTTGATGAGGATATCTGACCCGGGCTCGGGTGGAGAGGGTTATTACTCTAGGTCCAGGTAGAAGAATTACGGAATGATCACCGACTATGCTCTGTATTCAGACGCTCAATGAAAGCATCACATGACCACCCCCCATTGCTCTGTTGTAATTCCTATGAGGAGGGTCGCCTAGCACCATACACTTGAGGTTGTGAAATTTGAATTTCTCCCAAGCAGTGGCTTTCTATATCTGCCTAGAAACATGAAGTCTAGGATATTAGGCAGTCTGTCCCCTTTCCGCCGCAATAATCTGTGTTCCTTCCCTGATTAAGCCCTGCAACATGGTCACTCTTACCTGGGGCAACTCATCCGCACAGTACCGCAGCATCTCCTGACACATGACTATGGCGTTCTCGCGGTCCACACGTGCCATGCCTGCCTTTTGCGCCGGGTCGATCTGCTGGGGCTCGAGAGCCATCCCCGGCACGCTTGGCGTTCCCGTCGCAGCTTCAGGGTTGGTCACAACGGGTGAGGGCGTCTCACCGAGTTGGGAGGCGATAGTCGACGGCGTGGTAGGCCGGCCGGTGATGGTCTCAGCCAGCGCGGCGATGACAGCGTCGCTGCCTGTGACACTGCTGATGACACCGCCTCCATCCTTGGAGCGGCACATAAGGGCAAAAACGAACCAAGCCTCGGAGCGGAGGATGGGCCACTTCTGCTGAGTGACCATGAAGGACAGGGGATCGGTGAGTTGATTCTTAGAGTAGAACAGCTCGCGCCTCTTGCCGTCGTCGTCCACATCTTCTGGATTCTCGGGCTCCCAGTCCGCCAGGATGGACCTCACCGAGTTTGAATGAAGCACGCGGCAGATGGTGAGGATGGCACGAGCAGCTTCCACCTTGGTTGGCTCGGCATCTGTCCGGCCAAAGATGGAGCAGAGCTCGGATGCGATGGTGTTTTCATACGAGGGAGTTGGCTTGTCAGTGCTTAGGCGGCTGCATACGCGCTGAACGTTAGAAGGGCAGTTGATGAGGAGGAGGCGGGTCAGGGAGACAGCCGCGAATTGGACCTGGGGCAACGTGTCGAGGGAGTATATGCGTGGGGCGCAAAGGGGGTCTAGAAGGTCGCCCAATGCGGGCTTGTTCTGCGCGGGGATGGCGAGATTCTTGAGGAACGACAGTGCCGAATGGAGTACCTGAGGACTACTTGTCGAGGGATCGGCGATGAGCTTGATCACTGGCGTGTGAGCCCCGTGACTATGAACAAGAGCTGAAGAGGTCTCATCAGAGCGGGAGAGGTTTCCCAATGCAAGACAAGCTGCCGACCGGAGCGCTTGGTCGGGCGCATTCAGCCACGAGAGGAGTGTCTGCGGCACGGGTGTTCCGAGGGAATGGTGTACGGGAAACTCGTCATGTGCGGTGACATCTGATAGAGCCTTCAGGAGACCTGACTGTGTCTTTTCAAGAGATGCGGCTGCATCATCGTCGTCGATCTGGTCAAGACTGAAGCTCGAATGCGCTTGGTGGACTGTGTTGAGGAAACAGGGCAGATCGTCGCTCGTGATTATGTTTCTCTGGAAGATGTCGCTAGCAAGATATCCCAATGCTGCTGTGACAATCACGGAGAAGTCTTCAGGGTCGCTGGCGAAGGTCGGGTCTTGAGCGAGGTTGAGGAGAAGGTGGACGGTAAGGGGGTTTGCTAGTCCGGCCTCGCACTCCTGGGTACTCAGGAGAATGAGGGACTTGCAGATGTAGGGCACAAAAGGGGCATTATCAGAGATATCTGGCGATGACAGCAGCGCTGTGAGAGATTGGTTCAGATTTTCTTGCGATGCCTTTAGTTGTGCCGGTTCTTGAACGATGGTCAGTATGAGAAGAAGGAGGCGATGATAGATCAAGCTGACCGTAATCCACCATGATGTTGTAAAGAACAGGGACGGTGAAAGGGATGAGGGTATCATCTTTTAACCGACGTATGATAGCTGCTAGGTGCTTTCCCTCCGTCACACGAGCACGGTTCTCGTCGGTATCTGCACACGAATTGCCGATGATGCGGTGCGTATGGATCTGAAGTGCAGGCCTTAATATATTCTTGGCATTCACCTCGAGAAAGAAGGACAGAATACCCGAGTCTCCAAAGGGAATACGCCATGCGACTATAATTAGCGTTAGTCGAATGTTCTTCCACGGAGACTGGTGCTGAGATGTGCTCACCATCTCGACTGCCGTCACCGAGTTTCTGAGCAACAAGATCCAGCACTTCGGACCCAGAATCCCAGAGCTGCTGGCATGTGGCCAGCACAGGGGCTAGTAACTCTGTCCGACGAGTACAGGTTTCGTCTGTCTCAGCCGACTCATCGTACTCGTCAGGTGTTAGGTCACTGCCCTCGCGGGAGAGTAGGGAGGCGATATCCTCAACAGTCATAGCCATGATTCTCCCCGGTGAAGAGTACTTCGGATTTCCGAAATCTAAATACTTCTAGGTCCGGGATGTAGACTTGCTTATAAGTCGAACAGCACAGCCCCTGGCATCGAGTCTCACCTCAGTTAGGTTGCTCACCAGATGGGTACCTGGTGTGACAGGCGGGGACCAATCACAACTCTGAGGGGCGGATGAAGCTTCTCGGTGAAGTTTCGGTGAAGATCAGATCCCCGAGGAATACTATCGGCTGATATTCGGCTGAACCGACCGGCTTTCCCGACCTCGGAAACACTCGCCGTGTCGCAGACTCGTGCTAGAAAAATCCACGACGGCGAAATCCAGACAACTCCATTTTTGTCGCGCTGGACTAGAGCGACGCATTCCGCCTCCGAGGCTCCCCCATCCAACACTCATCTCTTCCCTCTGTCTGCAAGGATTTTGGGACTATCTCTCACTTCTTTCCCTCCTTTTCTACTCAAGATGGTAAGTTGTTCTTCATTTATCCCTTTCAATGCAGCATTTGCCTCTGCCGGCGACAACCGCCTCCAAAGCCGTCGTTGCTAATGCGCTGCCTCACAGGCGCACAAATTCGTCGTCACAGCCTTCCTCACCGGCTCCCGTATCCTCGGCCGCTCCTTCGTTGCCGCCTACAAGCAGGCCCAGGCCTCGACGGCGTACCAGCGCGCCCAGGCCAAGTCCGGCAATGGCTCCTCGGGTGGCGCGTCCCTCTCCTCGGGTATGACCCTCGACGAGGCCTGCCGCATCCTCAACGTGAAGCCCCCGGCGGGCGGGCAGGCCAACGTCGAAGAGGTCATGGAGCGCTACAAGCGCCTGTTTGACGCCAACGACCCCCAGAAGGGCGGCAGCTTCTACCTGCAGAGCAAGATTGTGCGCGCCAAGGAGAGGTTCGAGCGGGAGCTGGGTCCGATACGGGAGAAGGCTGAGGCCGAAGCCGACATAAAGGAAGGGTTCAAGCCAAAGGTCTACAAGGACCGGTAGTGCGCGAAGGGCGCAGCCAGGACGAAATTTTCTCGCAGCGACGATCGACTTGATCGACCGAGGCATCGCTAGGACACTTCAAGTAAGGAATAGCTGGCGACTCCCCATGACAAGAGGGCCACCGCAAGGTCAAGGCCCCTGAAGGAAACAAACTGTTCCTTTGTATTACATGTACATCTTCACTCGACTGCGGCATGGCACGGCGTTCTTGGGCGGGCATAAGGGGGGCTGGCTTTACAGGTCGTTGAACTGGTGGTTGGGCTAGACTAGAGCGGGACATTGTGAGCCTAATAAATACCCTGTAAGATATCAATTGAAGCTGCGGCCGCTTGCAATTTTTCCAAACTTCCTAGTAGCGAACTGGATCCGTCAGGGGTACTTCCACTATAGCTTCCTTCTGACCAGGCCTTTCCAGTAATCGAAGCTGTTTTCGTCGCTTTGCAGCGCCCACATCTTACCTGTGCCTCTGCCATCCTTATCTGTCTCCTCCACTCGGAGCATGCCCCAGTCTCGGGTGATGCCAGTTACCCGGGCCTGGACACCACCCTCGGCCTCTAGGGTCACGCGCTGGTCTGAGTGCAGCCAGTGGCGATAGTACCGCCTCTCGAGATCTGCTGAGAAGCCTTCTCGCATGAATTGAGCGTGAATGGCCTCGAGTCGAGTCAGGAGGCGGGCTAGGAGCGCCTCGATGTGAAGAGGGGCAGCGTTGGGGGGGAGGAGGTCGGAGATTGAAGTTGTTGGCCGGGGGTTGGTGGTGTTGACGCCTATTCCAAGGACAATTTGGTAGGCGCCGTCAAAGTAGCCAGCCTGTGACAGTATGCCGCCAATCTTGACATATTCCTCCGAGTCTGGTTTCGTCGGGTCCTTGGCATCTTGTACAAGTTAGCATGGGACAACACGATTGCGAAATTGGGGAGCCCACATATATCGTTTGGCCACTTGATCTTGACGGGGATTTTCTCGTATCCTTCGCCATAGGACTGAATGGCTTCCACGGTTGCAATTGCCGCGATATACTGAAGAAAGACGATGGGCCGCGTCATGGCGAGATGTGCTGGGTGGTTGATGGCGGTGGAATGGAGGAGTGCTCCTGGCGGAGCAATCCACACATTCGTTCCACGCCCCCGTGCAGAAACTTGAGTTGACGCTGCCACAGTGAACCCGGTTGGCACGTGGGATAGGAGCTTCGGGTTCCTGAAAGTACGTTAGCAAATCGGATGATGGATGGGGGTTTGGGTTGACTAACTTGTCGAGGATAGTGTTTGTACTCGTCAGAACGTCGCCATAGAGGAGCACGTTGCCCCATGATTCCGCATCAGGCTCTATCATCTGATATCTTTTCAGGCTCGAATAGTACAGCTTGTGGTTGAATCGTGGCGTCTGCTTCATTGAAGGTAAGCCTGTCTCGTGAGCCACAATTTTCTTCACAATTGTCCCATAGTCGATAGTGCCGTCCTCCCTGGCATTTGCATGGCCATCCTCAGTTAATGAGGCCAGTAGCTCGTCCATATTTAGGTGATTCTTTTGGCTTTGTATGCAGAATGTGTCGGCCTCTGCTCTGATGAGCTCCTCACCATTCTCCTTGTCCATGATGGCCTCCCACGAACTGAGCATCTCTGTGACTTGTGTGTTGTCCACGGCCGAAAGATGAAGGGTAGACAATGAGGGAACTGTGTGGCTTATCGTGTTGGGCTCGAGGTCAAGTTTTCTGAGACAGGCCCTGAGGAAGCTGACGCGTGAATCGTCTGCCGCGGCGAGCCTAGCCATGAGATCGTCGTAACCTGGGATATCGGGTTTAGGGCTCAGGTTGATGGCGGCAAATCTTCCAACTTGTCAGAAAGCTGATTTCGGTGCATTAAGGGGATACCTACTCGGGATGGGGCCCCGTGAGCATAGCCCTACCGTTGCCCACGCTGCAGAACACCACAGCGGCCTTGCCATCTCCGCCGTCCACGTCGATGTCGTCCTCAAAGGTGGCTAATACCTCGACCTTGCGATCCCTAAAGGACCTGGCGTCGACAAACACTCCACCTCCATTGAAGTAGGACGTTATCTCAGAAGGAGCATGCTCACCAAACGCTCCCCTTTCCACCTTGAGAGTCACTGCTCGGGCGCCCTTCTCGCTCTGGTACTCGAACCCCTTGAAGGCAGCGCCCCGACACGTGCCCGGAAAGAAACGCAGCTCCCTACTCCCGATGACCTCGAGTGGCCCGTTGCCCTCCTCGAACTCGCACCTGCGACTGCCGTAGTATCCGCCGGCGCAGAAGCCGAGGTACGAACCTCCACGGCGAACATAGTCGGCGATACGGCGGTTGCCCTCGCCGTTGAGGACGCGGCAGTAGCCGAGGTCGGCGCCGCCGGGGAAGACAAGGAGGGCGCAGGTAGGCGCCCAGGGCTCCTTGAGGATGACATTTTCGGTGATAGGGATAACAGCGTAGTTAGGGGACAGGAGCTGGCGCAGCGAGAAGATGCAGTGTCTCACAGACTCAGAGGTTGTCCCAGTGCCTGGTGGAAGGTCAGCAGGAGAAACTCATGCATGAAATAGAGAGGGGGCAACAAAGGTTACCTGTGTACACGAGAACATTAAGTTTTCGGACGACCATGATGCTGGCCAGTGGTGAGTTGGCGTGATTATTTATGTTGTTGGGGTGAATGGATCAGTTCATTTTTCCTCCGTACACCATGTCTAATGCCGTGGAAATTTTGTCCTCTGCAAACCTTACGGCCGGCAACAAATAATCAGCGCAATGGGTTCGCAAGCGTCTCGACCGGAGAAGGAGGCGCCGCCAGTTCCGACGAACGAAGAGGATGAAACAGTGACGGTGACATCGGCAGTGGTCGAAGAGGATGATGATGAGCCAGATGAGTGGTACGTTTGGTTATGTTGGGGCGGATCCGCCATCTCTACAACCTCCCCTCTGACTGAGGCTCTAGCCGCTGACAGCCGAACTTGTAGGGACAAGCGCATATTCAGCACTGGGTGTGCAGGTGAGCCTCTCTCATTTGTTTTCTTTAATTTGATTCAGGGCATTGGCTAGAGATACTTCTCAAGGTAGCAACCATGTTGACACAATGTTCGCAGACGAGAATGCCAAGATGACCGACTGCTACTTTGAGAAGAAGGACTGGAGGGCTTGTGCGGAAGAGGTGAGTCTGTTTCATTGCATAATATCGCAAGAAACGCGAAGCACCTCCTTGACGTTTTCGACATTAGAGGCAGACACTGTGATCCGATGCTAACAACATTGCAGATGGAGCACTTTAAGCAGTGTTGGAAGCAGCATGGCAACGACGAGCGCACAGCTAGCAAAGACGCGTGACGCGCCCGGCTCCATGATTGTACAATACTATGTATTTCTAAAGGACGACAAACCAGCTCAATGAATTGAATGAATCCCACCTCTATATGCAATTGTTCAACCAGCAATTATTCACCTCCCTGATTGATGCCAAAGGCCTACCTACGGAGCCTGCGGGCCTTCTGTTTTCCCGCTGTATTCCCGTACTCGCGCGCAACGCTTGGACCCTGGCTGGTGGTGGTTGGCGAATCCGACTACCAACGCGAAAAAAGTTCACACCACCTCGCACTCCTTATCCTGGACCTTGGAACTCAGTGCAGTTCACGACCACAATCGACAATGTTTTTCCTCCGCAGAGCCGCCAGCGCGGCGCCTCGGACAGCGCTCCGGCCAGCGCTGCGTCAGGTCCCTCGCGCAGGGCAGACCCTCCCGCGCCTGTACTCCTCCGACGCTGCGTCCCCAGCTCCCGCCGAGCAGCAGCAGGAATCCAAGCCAGAGACGCCCGCGGCGCCCGTGCCAGAGGCGGAGAAACCTGCAACAGAGGCAGCGCAGCCTGCCGCAGAGACCCAGAAGCCCGAGAAGCCCGCCAGCAGCCCTGCGCCCAAGTACGCGACAAGCAAGTCGAAGCCGAAGCAGCCTCCGCCCAAGCAAAGCCAGCCCAAGCAAAACCAGCCCAAGCAACCCGAAGCCCCCAAGAAACAGGCGGCGCCCGTACCAGATCATCAACCGCGTGGTGTCGGCGCGGGCATATGGGCGACGACAGCCAAGAGTGTGGCAAACAGCAACGCGGACATCGACTGGACGAGCAGCTACCATGGCATTGCCACAAAGCCCGTCTCTGCGGAGCAATATGAGCTCCTAATCCGCCCCATCCCCGAGAAGGACGTTGAGGTCAAGCCCGATGGCGTGCTGTACCTCCCCGAGATCAAGTACAGGAGACGGCTGAACGAGGCGTTTGGGCCTATGGGATGGGGTCTCATTCCCCGTGGTGAGGCCAATGTGGGAGCGCACGTCGTCACGCGCGAGTACGCTCTCATCATCGGTGGCCGGTAAGCCTTGATAACCCCCCCCCTTTCACCCCCCTTCTTCTCCCTGCTCTCTTTCGCGAATGGATTACTGACGGGAATGACTTGCAGGTTCGTCTCTCAGGCGCAGGGCGAGAACACATACTTCAGCGACGACCAGCTCCCCTCGGCCATCGAGGGCTGCAAGTCCAACGCGCTGATGCGGTGCTGCAAGGACCTGGGCATCGCGTCGGAGCTCTGGGACCCCGAGTTCCTCCGCAGGTACAAGAAGCAGAGCATGACCGAGGTCTGGGTCGAGCACGTCACCACCAAGAAGAAGCGCGCCATGTGGTTCAAGAAAGGCTTTGTCCAGGTCAGCTACCCCTGGAGGCAAACATAATGGGGCGCCAGGTATCACGCAGGGGAGCTTGTATAACAATCACACACATTGTACAATATTGGGCGGGCTGGTTTTCAACTTTTTTTTTGGCGTAGACTTGGCTCGTGGGAGGAATCCCGCCATCTATCTTGTCAGTAATACTTCACACGACACTACTACATTGAATCTGAAGCGAAATTCGGCATGTATGACCAAAGCAGTCTAGGAGCACCAGAGCTGAGCCAGAGCCTCTTGTTCTCCCAATGCGCCGCGAAAGCATGATGATCAAGTCCCCAGCCCTTGCGGCCACTAACATGTCAAATCTAATACATTGCGCCATACCCCCGCCGGGACTGCTGCTGGTTGTGGAATTCCTACTCATCCACTTCCGGCCCTGTCTCCGAGTCCCCAGCGCCGACCCAGTTCCACGGCATCCAGCTGCCGGTGCTGCTGCTTGAAACGTTGCGCCTCCGGAGGTTGTGCTCGTCATCCATGCCGCCCTCAGCCTCGATCTTGACAAAATCAGCCTCGCTACGGCTCTTGCTCAGGGCGCTCCACATGCTCAGGCCGCTGGGTGGGCGCTGCGTCCCCTCCTCGGCCTCGTCGCCGCTGTCAATGTTGAGGGACGACTTGCCGGGGGTGGTCTTCTGGGTAGGGGTCTGCGCCTCGGGGGTCTCGCCGCGCTCAAGCTCCTTGGCCTCATTGTCGAGCGCCGAGAGGAGGATGTTGAGGCGCTCGCGCTGAGCGGCGATGAAAGTCATCTTCTCGCCCGAGGACTGCAGGTTGGAGGGGAGTATGCCGCTGTCGCCTGCCGCACGCGCGGCACCACCGTTACCGGCTGCAGCGGTGGCGGTGGACACAGCACTGGCGAGCAGGTTGTAGAAGTCAGTTCCGGCGTTGGTGGGGGTGGTCCATCGCGCGGCGGGAACGCTGAACCGGGCGAGGAGCGACTGAGTGTAGCTCTGGGGACCAGTGGTCTCGGGGGCAGGGGGGGAGTTCCTGGATGGAGGCAAGCCAAATAGATTCGTCCGGAGATACTCGATTGCTTGCTTGAAGTAGGCGGCGCCGGCGGCCTTGAGTCGGTCGTGGGCGCTGGAAATGAACTCGTCGATCTGAGACTCGTTGTCTTCGAGGAAGGGGTGGATGTATTCCACGTAGAGGCTGCGGGCGCCTTGGGTCTGCGGGAGGATGAGGTAGAGAAGGAAGAGCAGGCGGAAGTAGCCGTAGAAGGGAATCCTGGGAATTGTTAGCAGATGGCGGTGTGCGATATGACAAAAGGGAGAGTCTTACCACACGAGGATGAAGGACACCCAGGACTCAACAAGAAGGCAGCAGCTGAAGACAACCCAGTACATGAGCCATGGCGTCAACTGGGCGGGATCGGAGGTCTTGAGAGCTTTGTAGGAAGCAAAAATAGGGAATAAGAAGGATGCGACGGAGCTGCGGTGGTTGGACTAACGGTTAGCTGTGTTACTCTCGGTGGGATCCTGGGCGACAAGGCAATTGTGATGCGATCGATGCGCTGTGACGTGACGCATGGCGGGGCAGTCGGGGATACGGCGGGGGCTGTGGGATGGGACTCACGATAAGAGCATAGCAAAGAGGTCGAACATGGCTTCAAGCGGTGGGCGAGGCCTGGGCCTCGGATCGCGATGTTCAAGCGAGGGATGATGATGGGTTTAGAGCGACCTCTGCAAAGGTCAGGGTTTGCGAGGCATGAGGTTGCTGAGTTGAAGCTGCTTCGTGCCGACCAGGATAAGTACGAAGACTCGTTGAGGTACATGTATCAGGCTGCCAGCCGTTCTTGGAGCGTGCCACTGGGCCGCTGGGGGTGACGGATCGGCGGGGGAGATCAGCAGAGGGTCCCGGATGCGGACAGTGGGGGTTTTTAGGCCCATCAGTTCGGGGTTTAGTTAGGTCAGTTAGGTCACAGTGGTGCATTGAGAGGCCACTTAAACGCCAAAAGCATCGCCAGCAAGCGGCAGGCAGAGGCTAAAAGGCGGGTTTTTGGCATAAGCTGGGTCTCGAGTGTTCTTTTCCGCATCCTCCCAGGATACTTTCCACAGGTTGTCAAGCCTTGGCCAGGCCAAGCCTGGGTCCTGTGAGACGTCTGCCGCGCCGTGGATGATGGATGACTGCTGACGAGCGGGAAGCCCCCTGATGAGCGCTGATGGGCACTGGTGCAGTCTGGTGTGCCGCTGGCCCGCTGCTGCCCGCTGCTTGGTAGCCCCGTGACTGGCTCTGGTGAGTGTGGACTGGCCTGATACCTGAGCCCCATCCCTCAGCATTCCAGGTTCCCATCTTGGCCCAAACCATTCCAGCCAAGCTGGCTGTCTGCTCTCCTTCGCTGCCCTCTCACAAGAAGCTCACGAGGCAGGACGACCTGGCGTCATGGCACATCGACCCCGCATTGCCATCCATTCACGATTCATCCCCGTTTGCAGCCATGTGCGTGCTCGCCAAACGCAATGGGCTGGTCAGGTCTGGTCCACTGCGACCCGCGTTCGCGTTTGGTGCTACGTACCCGTAGCCGTACCTACGCATATATCCAACGCGATGCCTCGTATTCACGCCACGCATCACGCTTCAGCATTTGCCCATCAAGTGGATGGATTCGTGGACTAGCAATCGTCATACCATGCTCTGCCTCCAGGCTGCCGTAACGCCATAAGCCTTGCTGACGCCCAGCCTCAACCGCCGCCAACGTTCTTGGTGGGCGGAGGGGCGCTGGTCGCCTTAGGTTGGGCATCTCAGGTTGGGCATTTCGAAGCTCATCATGTCGATTTCTCGCGTCGAGGACCCCTCGGCCTTTGATTTCGACCAACAACAAGCGTCATCACCTCTTTTGGCCGTCAACAAGGTGCAGCTCGAGCCAAGTGGTCGTCAACGAAGTGCATTGGGCCCTGGCCAAGTGGTCACCGCTGCCCCAACGAGGTTCCGAAACCTCATGGTTCTTCTTCGGATGGCAGTCGAATGCTGATATGGGATTCATGTCGTCAAAGGTTACTCCTCAGGCGGATGCTTTACCCGCCTGTGCCGACAAAGCCATGTCATGGGACTCCAAGCCCCGCCATCTCGGGGACTGTCCACCGTAGACTTGGAGGTGGCTCGCTCGTCTCATTCCTATTACGATCCCTCGCGGTGCTGGGACAACAGCATGAAACGTCAGCACCCGCATTGGACTCGTTTTAGCTATGTCTCTGTTTGGACATGGGATTTTGCCAGCGGGGCACCCTCAATATCCCAGTGGCCCCCCCCCCCCCCCCCCC